>OZ023263.1:219838775-220438775 GCA_964006375.1 Tillus elongatus
AAGAAACTATGGAGAATGACAGGCAGTTCTGTTATTGTCATAAAAAAATCGAATGATATGATTTATTCACTTTTTTCATTAAAACAATTTGATTTAAAGAAAAATCTGATTTTCATAAACTTTCTGTTTTCTCCTTTTATTGCCAAATATTTTCAAAAAAGCTGTCTTACATTATTTTTTAATGCCTTTATTGACGAAAAATATATTTTTCAAAATGTACTATGCCTTTTTTTAAATAATGAACAAAATAAACAGCGAAAAAGCTGTCTTTTATATTATTTTTAATGCTTATTTGCTGCAAATATATTTTTCAAAATTTATTATCGAGGGCGAAAGGTTTTAAAAATATTTCACTGTCATAAAATAATCATTATATATATATATATATATATATATATATATATATATATATATATATATATATATATATATATATATATATATATATATATAACAAAAATTTTAGATCATTTATATGAACACTCACTTCCATAGCGCACTTTGTCGCGTCCAGACTTTTTATTATGAGTAGCAGAATGTTCTCCACATGATTGTACACTTATTTTCTTATGCTGGTTGAATTTTCGTGTATTCACTGTTTTTGGAATACCTAATAATACTTTCATTCTTTATAAACTCAGTGCGCAGTTCTCCCGATATATAACATTTCTCAATCTGCACATTTTTATAATATTCATTGATAACAAATTAAATTGTCCGGTTATTAATAATAGACTGACAGATAAATAAGGTTGGAACTGAAATGGTCTCAAAAACTTTTAAAAATTTTAATTACAATCTGGACATATATTTACTGTTTTAGTTTAAGTAAGGTTTGAGGTTTGAATGTGAGTGGTCCATATCGGACCTTCCACCACGACCAAAGTTCTATTGTGGCTCACGCCTAATGTTTATATTTCGCCCAACAAATCCAGCCTCCTACAGAGGTCGATAACCTTTGTGGGCGAAAGTCGATCCAGATCCTCTGGAGCAAGCTTTACCTTTGCAAAGAGCAGGTGTCTAGTCCTATCCGCTGCCGGACAGGATACCAGCACGTGCTCTGCTGTTTCGTCATACTCCATACACAGCCGGCACTCGGTCTCCTGACTGATCCCAATACGGTGCATGTGATGCCGCAAGCGGCAGTGTCCTGTATATAGGCCGACTAGAGTTCTCAGTTGTTGTCTGTTCAGCTCTAGTAGTTTCTTAGCCCTTGACTCAGACAGGCCATTTATGAAGGTCTTAGAGTGAGCTAATCCTGGAAGATTTTGCCAATATTGAATTGTCCTTCTATCTGTCCAGGTCTTTAAGGTGCGTTTTGCTGTGCAAGATGTTATTCCCAGCACCAGTTCTGGTCCGATAAAGTCGCACTCGGCACCACTCCTGGCAAGCGCGTCTGCCGCAACGTTGCCATCATGGTCCGAGTGACCCGGTATCCAGACCAGCGACACCTCATTACAGCTGCCCAATTTGTTAAGGGCAGATTTACAACTCCATACCGTCTTTGAATTGCACCGGTAGGAACCAAGAGCCTTTATTGCAGCTTGGCTATCTGCATATATCTTTATCGATTTGTTAGTGCATAGGTCCTTTAAACTTTCCCTTGCACACATCTCGATGGCATAAACTTCTGCCTGGTGTATGGTTGCGTACTTGCCGAGACTAGTTTAAGTATGTTTTATGAAAATTCGCGGCCATAACGCACTTGCTGCGGCCACATTTTTTGTTATAGACAAATCTTATTAAGGCGACTTTTATTAATTTTTTCAAATATATCAGAATAAATGTGTGCTTTTGTAAAGGTGTGACAATCAAGACTATTCAAGATTCTCGCTTATTAACATTTGAAATATTTTTTTTAATCTTTGCAACAAAGCAGTTGCTGTATGTAGATTTTTTTATACTTTTATTTACTATTTACTATTTTTTAAAATAAAACTCGCTACCACAAGTAACTTGCTGTATACAAGTTTTTTAACAAACATTTACTGTTTAACAACAGGAATTTTTTATGCAAATTTGTTACCATTACGCATTTGCTGCGCCCACAATTTTTTTCTTATTGCGAATCAACAAATCTTATCAAGTGCCTTTTATAAATTTTTCTCAAGTATCGGAATAAATGTGTGCTTTTCTGAAGGCTTCACTTTATATGTATCAAGCTTTTTGAAGATTCTAGCTGAATGGGAACGATTTAAGATTTGTAAATGAATGAAAAACTTTATTTAATACTTTTATTTACTACCTATTTGATAACCAATTTTTAGTTAATTTTTATGTTTAAAAAATCACTAATAGAGAGGTATCGTTGGTGAGATTTTGCAAAAATTTATGCAAATGAGCGCGAATTTGGACTCCTAGAACCCATATCCTGGGTCAGTTTCGATTTTTATATGTTTATATATATATATATATATATATATATATATATATATATATATATATATATATATATATATATATATATATATATATATATATGTATCCAACCGATAACTGAAAAAATAATTAACCGATTTTGATAAAACTCGGCAAGTGCCTTTCTTTTATTAATAGCTTGGATGAGTTCGTTAGCCAGAAAAATCGGACACGGTTTTCCGCGAAAATTTTGAGTTTTCTTTCGAAAAAAAATTACAAAGATATTTCGATAAAATTTGGTGTACATATTACTTTGGGAAAGATCTAACTATGTGCCAAAATTCAGCTTTCTAGGGTTACACAAAATTGAGCTATTCAAAATTTGAAACATTTATGTTTAATATCACCACTATTGTCAATAGCTTATATGATATATAGTATGTGGTTGCCGTGGTAACGGAACATCTGATATTATTGCGCAGGTCTGTTAGACGCTGTAACTGATGTCGTATGGTATTGGTATGAGATTATTTATATGTTTATTTGTTTGAGTCGACGAATTATTTGTGTCATTTGGGAAATTTTTATATACAAGTGCAAATTATTTCTTTGTTAATGTTAGTGGGTGGATTAAACAGTGTTTGTTATGTTTTATCAACACATATAAAGGATCGAAGTTTTACAAAAGATCTGATATGCAACAGGTTAATTCTTACTCTCTAATGCTTTGGCGGTAGTTTTAGTTAAGTTTATGGTTTAACGGTCCATAATTTTTAGCTAATTTTCGTACAAAAAACTCGTCAATGAGGAGACCGCGACTTTAGAATTTTAAAGATTTCTTCAAATGAGCGCAAACTGAGCCCCCTGGAATCCATATCCGGGTTTACGTTCAGTTTTGATCTGCTTACATATATACAGGGTGACGCGTTTCTACGGTAAAGCTGAATATAATTATTATTATACAAGAGACGAGAAAAAAATTGTATAAGTTAATTATAGGGTGTCTTGAGCTGCATCTTATAAAATTATTTTGACAATCACCGGCTGGCACACAAGTCAATCGCTGTGATCCCTACTTTTTTTTTTCGAACAGCCTTGTTTTATTGCATTTTTTATCGAAATATGTTTGTAAGAAAAAAAAATCAAGACGCAGTAAGTGCGTTTTTGGTAGCAAATTTTCATTAAATGCTTCAAATTTCAATAACTCAATTTGCTATTAACCTAAGATTTGTTGGTTAGAAACCCAACGTTTAAGGTATATTGTCGGAAAATTTTTGTTCATTTTCAAACAATAAGTTATTTTGATAAAATATGGCACATTGTTTCTACTATATAGGTTATACCGGTAACCAAATTGGTAAATGCCTGCATTAAAATAACATATTTGATATTCAAAGCATTTTTATAAAAATTCACTGCCATAACGCACTGCCGTGTCCAGAGTTTTTTTATTAAAACTCGCTACCACAACAAATTCGCTACCAAAACGCACTTGCTGCGTCAACACTATTTTGTTATTGCAAATGGATAACTCTTATTAGTTGCCTTTTTTTTTCAAATATAAAAGATCTGTTAGCTTGGCTATTTAGGTTTGCTTAAAACGGTCTTATAAATTCCAAACAATGGTTCTTTTATCTTAATCATAGGTATACTATATCAACACGCAAAGGTGTTAAGCAAATTGCCTATTGCATAAACTTTCAGCACTTCCGTAATGAATTACACTCGACCAATAAATTAGTATACGTCCGCCTAAATGGATTGGTGTATGCAGGGGTTGCATACATGTAGGAGCTGTCAGTCGAACAATACGCACTCAAGTGATACAGCTTGTAGAAAGTAAACCGCACATATCAATCAGAAATACTTCGCAAGAAAGTAGTATGTCTTATTCCTCATGTAAATGAATACGTTCGAAAACTAAGGTCCAGGAAGATGATACAAAGGATACTGATGAAGAAAGAGCTGCAACCGTGAGCAAAAAATCTTTTTATGGGAAGGGAAATAAATTCAAGTAATCTAAAACTGCTCCCACTAGATGTGTTGGAACACCAGCTTACAATCTTGTTAAAAATTTCCAGGCTGTATTGGTAAAGCACGTCTGTTACCAGATGATGCTGATGACAAATCCTTCTGAAACTTCATCTTCGCAGAGAAAATGCTCAGTGAATTGCTCATACATACCAACACTAAGATCCAAGCTATGAGGCCAAACTATTCCTGAGAAAATCAATATGTTGTGTAAGATCTGGAAATAGTCGAACTAGAATATTCTATTGGACTATTGCACTTTACTGGAGCATTCTTCTGAATAAAAAGGCTTTTTTTTTCAAACAGGTGTTTATTCCTTGTCCCGACGCGTTTCGACCTGTTACTCGGTCATCCTCAGGGAAATTTGTCCATTGTTAACAATGGACCGAGTAACAGGTCGAAACGCGTCGGGACAAGGAATAAACACCTGTTTGGAAAGAAGCCTTTTTATTCAACTCACCCAAAAATATAGGTACACTCAGAAATATTTGACAATCTGGCAACGTTTCACTGCTTCCCTGTATACTCTTATCGTAAAAATACTATATGATCGTTTCTCAACTAGAAATACCGTTCAAAATTCACGCTCTTAACGCTTTTAGAATGATCAATAATCACTTTGCCATACTTACCAACGGGGATAGCAAAGGAGATTCCTGATGTTAAACGCAAATTGTTGATTCCAATAACGTCGCCATCTAGATTTACTAATGGTCCTCCAGAATTTCCGAATGTGATTGAAGCATCTGTCTGGATGTATTTCATTGAGTAGTTCTTCAGTCCTAATTCATCGGCTGGGCGATTAATATTGCTAACCTAGGGATTAATTGCGTGTGTAAAATAAATTTGTTCTGTTTGATAACAACCAAAATGGTGTATAGATGTGGAAGCAGCTCATGTATTTTTTTAATGTGCTATCCATTGGTGATTTTATAAACAGTTTTTTACAGTACTTACTATTCCAACAGTTACAGAATTACTCAAGCTCAAAGGACTACCAAGCGCTACAACCCATTCACCAACTATAGCATCGCCAGCTTTTCCAAAATGCAGCATCGGAAACTTTTCATCATTGGTGGAACCTTGCAATTTTAGAAGGGCTATGTCAATATTCAAATCGGCATCTTCCACCTTCACTTTGTAAGTAGTACCATCATGCATTACCGCGGTTATCATAGCATCAGGTTTGTTAAGTATTACATGGGCATTGGTCAAGGCATAACCATTCTCGTTAATAATAAAACCTGATCCGTTCGACATAACCAGCGGCTTACCAGTTTCCGGATCCCTTCTGTTAGGATCACGAATTTCTAAATAAAACACAGCTGGAACACACTTCTTGACTATTTTATCTATGAAATTATATTTATTTCTTAAACTTTCTATTTGTTTTTGATCTGGCTCCGGTTCACTTTTCTTGTTCACTGTATGCGATGTTTTAACTAGTTGATGAGCTTCTGTGTGAGATCTTACTCTGTATTTAAGGAACGTAGAAAAGAGAGCGGCTGCGCTTATTCCAGCAGTTACAAGACCAATATACCTGAGCAAGGCGTCAAGATGAACAGGATTATCTTTAGATTTTTTATTGGGGGGTTTAAAAGAATAGGGCCGTAGCTGTGTTTCTTGCAGTTGGGGTTTTACAAGTAAAGGTCTGAATCTCTTAAAGAATGCCATGGTTTTGGTGAACTTTCTTAACAACTTAAAAGTAAAACATTTTTATTCACTGATAATTTTAACTAGTCGAAAAACATTATGACACTTTTAGTTTATCTGCCAAACTCATCAACATATCATAGTGACAGTCAATCACCAATGCCGTCTCAAAAAGTCCCGAGGCAGCAAATGCGTTATATTTAGTATTTGAATTTTTATAAAAAATTCAAATGTTAATAATTTGACTCATCTCAATCATTTGACAAGGTCTAGCATACCGGTTCACTAAATAAAGTGCGTTATGGTAGTGAATTATTATAGTAATGATCTACGCTTTTTTTTTAAGAAACATATTACTTCCACGTCGTCAATACGCGTGGAAGTATGGGATCGGTGACTAAAGTTCCAAAAAAAGTTTTTGCTTAAACGTCGTAAAAAGTGCCAAAACATAGAGATAACACGATTTAGGAACTAAAATGGCTTCGGTCTGTCGGCCTGTCGCTCTGTCTGTTAGTAGCCACGATAACTTTAGAACGAATTGACACATCGTCTTCAAATTTGAAATACAGTTAACAGTCGACAAACAAACGGTTTGGATTGCCTTTGGGTAAAATCGCGTCGGGGTAGAGGATGAATGGAGGGTGACTTGGTGAAAATTGACATTTTTCGTTAAGGTAAAGGTTTGCATTTGGAGCGCGTGTTCGATTTTTATGAAATTTTGTATATAGACGTGTTTTAGGGTGTAGATGACGAAAATCACAATATAAATGAGGGCAGAAGCCAACTTTTGGAGTTATTTGGACATTTTTGTAGGAAAAACGTAAGTTGTACTCACTTTTGCGCCATGTTTTTGTCATATTTTACACAGTTTCGGGGGTCGTTCGTTTTATATCAAGCTGAAGGAGGGTGTATTCCACTATGCTCATTTTACCACACCTTTACTTGGTCGAATTTTGATGTTATCCTTTGCATACACATTGATTGGAAATGAGATATTTCTTCCTACTGTCTTTTCTACATTTTAGATGTGACAAGGGAAAATTTGCTAATGATTCTCCTTCTTCAGCTCGATGGCAAGTCAGGTCATCTGAAGAAGGTGCATTAGGCACTGCCTTTTTCCTTATTTTTATCATCGTAGTCGGTGGCACTACGGAGAAGAGCATTTGGGTGAAAAGCGGCTTTTGCGAACTGAGTTGTGGATAGTTGAGTTATGAACTCAAGTAACAAAGGCATTTCCAGATCAGAGTGAATCTGACTGTTTCTGACAAACCATGGCGCTGCGGTAACCATTCTCAGAATTTTATTCTGGATGATTTGAAGGGTCTTGATGTGTGTTGCGGCCGCGGTTGCCCATGCAGGTGATGCATAGGTCAAAGCTGGCCGGATAATCACATGAGCAATTTATTGTTCATGGACAATTTGGAATTTCTATTTAGAAGTGGGAACAGCTTCGTGATGAACATCGAGGCTTTTCATCGGACGTGTTGGACATGGGGGCACCATGTTGTGTTTGTCGAAGAAAATTCCGAGGTATTTGGCGTAATCTTGCCAGGGAATTAGACGGTTGTCTAATGAAACGTGTTCGTGAGGTGTGTGTGTCTCCCCTTGTAAAATATGACTGCTGAACATTTATCGGGGTTTATGGCTAAACAAGATTTCCTATACCAGCCTCGCAGCTCGGCTATTAGACTACGGGGGTCTGAAGACGTTCGGTTATTATCCTCGGCTGAGTGGAGCTGCTGAGGATGGTAGTGTCGTCTGCGTACAGTGCGTATGTCACGTTGAGGGACGCTGTCGGAATGTCTGCGACAAATATATAGTAAAGCAGAGGGCAGATAGCAGAACCCTGCGGGAGACCAGCCTTGGCTGGGTACGTTCTAGATCTGGCTCCCATATGTTTGACCTGGAACTTCCTCTGTTGCAGGTATGACCTGATTAGCAGAATCGGAGGGAGAGGATAATTAAATGATATGATATAAAAGTTTATTTAGGAGGCCCGCATACCAAACCATATCGAAGGCTTGAGCAATGTCAAGAAATATTCTACCAGTTGACTTGTTTCTATTAAATCCTTCGGTGATGTTTTCCACCACACGAAGGACTTGGTCTGTGGTGGAAAGCTGGTGTCTGAAACCGAATTGCTCGTCTGGGAGGATATGATTTTCAGATGTGAATAAAGCTATCCTTTTCGGAATCAGTTTTCGGCGATTTTGCAGATGACTGGTAGTAGGCCAATGGGCCTGTAGTTCTGAGGGAAAAGAGGATCTTTGCTGGGTTTCGGGATGTTGATAATGGCGGCAAGTTTCCACATGGAAGAAAATGTTTAAAACGCAGCATGACATTCATAATCGTAACTAGGAATACCACAGCTTTGCGGGGGAGATTCCATCGTATCCCGGAGATTTCCTATTTTTTAATGATTTGATTATTTGGGAAACTTCTTCGAAAGTTGCGGTCTCGATAGTTGTGTCTGGGGTGGCGCGAAGCGCAGTCCTGACTTAGCAGTGCGTTTTTGCTACGTGTGACAGATCAACGTTGTTATAATTCGGGCTGAATTGCAACTCCAGATGATCTGCGAATGCATTTGCTTTCTCCGCATCCGTGTATACGACACCGTTACGGCCGTGAAGTGGGGATATCGGATGTTTTTGGGAGCGAAGGGCTTTTGCCATTTGCCAGATGGAATTGTCTTGGGCGGACAGGCTTTGCAGGCGTTTCTCCCAACGGTAGTTGCGGAGTTCTTGTAGGGCGGATCGTACTTGTGTGACGAGTCTGTTTGCGTCTCGTTTGTCGGTGCGTTGAGCTAGTCTACGCACGCGGGTTTTTTCGAGTATCATTTCTCTGATACTGGACGAAAATGGCGGCAGATTGCTTAGGGCGGGGTACGTCCTTGATGCATGTTCGATAAAACAGCGAATTTTGGACTGAATATTATCCACTGCACCCTCGAATTCGGGGATGCTGCGGATAACCAGAATATTGCCAAGGGTGTTTTTGATGTTCTTTTTTTTTGTCATCCGCTGCGTTTTAATATTCATAAGACCCCGTCTACTATCATCTGAGTGCCCACAAAACGATCACGCGACAACTTAATTTCTCATGAGATTTAGTGTCATTTTGACAGCTATCTCACATTAATTCTGCTATATTCTAATTTTAATTAATTTCTCGTATATTAATCCTATGGTTACTCTATCTTAATACATATAATTAGATATAAAATCTACGTCTTATTAGCTTTCTAATGATATGCATCACGCTAACTAATTTTTTTTTACTAACCACTGTTCTTGATAAAGTTTATACACATGTGTTCCTTAGAACTTGTGCTTTGTTTTGAAATAAAATATTCTGTGAGATATTCACTTACACTATATTAATTGGACAATTAATTCAACGTTATTCATAATTTTTGAACATTTCTAAGCGTATGGATCAAAGATTGTGTTTCAGCTCTTTATAAATGAAAGCGTCAATATTTAGAAGACCAACATTCCCTTTATATATTTAATGTGTTTCATTATACACACCTACCTTTAAATATCTATAATTTTATAGATACATCTATAAAATATTAGATAGTTCGTCATTCTGAAAGTCAATGTAACTTGGCTCTTCACAAAATTTGTTATTTTGGCAAAAATATGAAACAGAAAAGAAAGTTGCTTGTTCTCAAGTATTGCTATATGAAAAGGAATACGAGGCAGTAAAGGTTTTGGGTGAAATTTTAGATGGAGAAAGAAAGAGGCAGAACTAAATTTGAAAATTACTATGTCAAAACTTGAAGTATGTTATTCAGATAGCTGTCAAACATTTTTGGAATGACGTTTGGTAAAATTATGTCGAAATACTTCACACGTCAACGACTTATATGTATTGACATGCTGTATAATTATGACCAATAAAGAATATTATTATATATATATATATATATATATATATATATATATATATATATATATATATATATATATATATATATATATATATATATATATATATATATATACTGTACCATCTGATATTTTGTATGATACTTAACGACACTGCGAACGCAGAGGAACTCAAGTGTGTTAAGGGTCTATCAACCACCTAATCTTTATGCGTAGATAACATAAAGAAACTGAAACGTTAATGCATCTGAAACTAGAAATGTTTCACCCATTTACTAGTTGACAGAGCGTCAGTTAGGAAGGCCTTGTTTGTAGTGCATTTTATAATAAAGAATAATTATAGTTAATACAGTGCACATTAGTTTGTGTGATAACTGAATTTTGTAGTTCAGGTGACTACCTACTCGCTAAATGTCTTGGTTTATTATAGCTAATAATATAATTCAGATAGCAGTAATTATTATGAGAATATACCTGGGTTGGTTATTATACTGGGGGATTAAATATTTACTGACAGTTGCTAGATATTTAGAAATTATATTAAGAGCCACGTGTGCTGTAGTTATATGGTTACTAATTAGACTGTCTCACGTAGTTATAGTGATCGGGTCTCGGATCTGCTTTGTCTGGCCGGCAGGGGTCAAGTGGAGGACCCCCGGGCGGGGCACATAAATGTAAGACCTGGATTGGTCTGTAAGGTGCCATAACCTCTGGGTATGTAAAGTTGCGGGTACGTTCGAACAGCGTGCCTAGTCTGTTGTATCCAGGCCGCGCTACCTTAGGCCTAAGGTAATGGCGGGGGCAAAGCAGGACCCTTTTGTATTAATACTGACATGATATGCTTTATTAATGAGTTGTTGCAATTATATACATATAAAGACAGTTGTTTTAGTACCATGTTTAAGGGATATTTAGGATACTAAATATGTCTTGATTTAAATGGGGGATATAGATTAGACAAGGTTGAGCTGGACACTTACAGTGGTTTATCTTTTATTGCACAGGTTTAGAAACTACAAGCACGTCCTTCTCTTCTGTCAACTAAAGCGGCGAGTGTCGATTAATATGTGTTTGTTTACTAGAAAAATAAATAATATCCTGACGGCCCTCTATCTGTGACTTGTCGTGTGTTACAATATATATATATATATATATATATATATATATATATATATATATATATATATATATATCAAATGGCTTATAGATTTGTATTTTAAAATTGTTGATCTAGACTTTTGACCTCTTTTTATAGATAAACTGACTTTCAAAGAACTTGGATGAGGATCCCACATTTTACCTTAAGGTCTCCTGTATGGCTCAGTAGTCATGCATCTAACAGACTACCAGCTCTGCTACATTTTTAATTCCCATATTTGGTTCATTAAGTGAAAATCATATGGTAAGTTTAAATTTGCACGTTTCAGTTTTACTGTTGAGGTAGTGACTCACGAAAATTATTTAACATTCAATGGTTTCTATCCCATCTCTTTTTAATCCATTGTGTCTTGTTTAACATTGTTAGTTTAATGCAAACTATTGATATTTAGGATAATTTTTATTATAAATCCTAATTTAAGTTACTTACATACAAGTCCTCGCATTTAACATTGTTTCATTATAGCGTCGCAGTGTGTTGTAGGCAAATGTATGGTTTAATGTTGAAACTGATTCAGTACAACGTTATTCTAAAAAAAAAGTCTAAAATAGTAGGTAAAAAAGGAGTACAGAATATAATGTAGACTGTAGTCATGTACCTACACAATACATACGTAAATGAATACTGTTCCTTTTCTTAATCCTTTTGCAGTCACAAATATGTACATTATATTCATTCCCAATGATTCGTTTTACGTCGTTTCACTTAACGTCACGATTGGTATGTCGCTAACTAGGTCATTAAGCAGGGACTTCTTATAGATGGTATCTGACACTATTTTATGGTATTTTTTCTTTTATGTTGTATATATATATATATATATATATATATATATATATATATATATATATATATATATATATATATATATATATATATATATATATATGTATATATATATATATATATATATATATATATATATATATATATATATATATATATATATATATATATATATATATGACATGGAAGGTTGGTTTCTGACCGTCTTGTTCAGTTTTATGGAAAAAAATGTTAATCTTTCTGATCAAGGGCGTACCCAGCGAGGGGCAGCTGCCCCCCTGGAAGCAAAAAAATAAATCCTTATAAAAAAAATACCACAAACAAATGGGATAAGTATCGTACATATCGCAAAGCTTTACACTGATCTAAAGCCATCTAGCCACTGGTAGCGAAATCTGTCAGCCAGTTAGTGGGATTCGAGAAAGACTGAGAGATCGCTAGAGTCTACAGGCGGCAGCCAATGAGAGAAAAGGAAATCTTCTAGAAAGGTCTCCGCCTTCCCCTTCGATCTAGAGAGTTCCGCATGTCCGCATCACTATATAAACTGACTGCCCGCCGCTACTTGATCAGTATTTGTATGTTAGTTTAACTGTTGGTGTTTACTACTAAGTATTTTTTTAAACAACCAATTATTATAGTTTATTAGTTTACCTTCTTATTTACGTTTGGAGAACACTGAGGCTCCCTAAATGGATATAAGAAACTGGTTTCAAAAAGGTAAGTTAAGTTATTTCTCAATATATGTAGAAAATAAAATTTTAAATTAAATTTATCATATAATATAATGAAAATTACTTCAAAATGAGATTTACACTTTATTAAAATTATGATCATCATTTCTCAAATGAGTCGCGTAATGTGAAATACCATTATCCAAATCAAAACTTCTTTTGTGCTCTGAAATAAGTTTAAAAAGTTTTTCCGATATTCCGGATTTATTTTCTTTCAAACTCCTTGCTTTATTGTTCTTAATGTATTTACTGAGATTATTGTTTGTTCTGAACGAAATATTTAAATTAAAATTTGATAAAAATGATTTCAATATATTGCTGGATTTATTGATATAGGTTAAAGCAGTGAATTTCGTATTGTCTTCAACTAACGGATAAGCCTGTTTTATTGAAATTTGAATTATGTCATTTCTATTATTTTCAGGCAGAAAACCTCAAACGGAAAAAGGATCAAGATGACAGTGTGGGAATGCAAGCAGTGATGATGATGAAAATGGAACTAAACTGACCGAACCATCCGATTCTGTGTCTATTATGGAACAAGGGTCTAGTAATTCTTCACCTCTACACGTAGCTGTTCCTGGGACATCTAAAACGATTGAAGAATACGATGGCTACCATGAAAATAACATTGGTCGTTATGTTGGTCATGCCCTTAAGTTGCCATCAGAAAAAAGGAAGGATTTGCTTACAAATCCCTGGGTGCCACCATCAAATTACGATTTTGGTTCTGATGCCAGCCATTTGAAAATAAAATTTAACCGCCGCTGGCTAAATCAATATACTCCTTGGTTGGTGTACTAAGTCGTTTGAAAGGTGCTCTATGTGTGCACTGTGTTCTTTTTCCTCCTAGTATTGCTACAGTTAAAGGAGTTTTGGGGTCATTCATGGTAAGGTCATACGGGAAGTTTAAAGATATACATGAAGATTGTAGAAAACACGTCGGCAGTCACTACCACAAAACTTCAACAGCTGCTGCAAAAGCGTTCCTTGAAAATGTTCCAGTTGATGTACAGTTGCAAAGTGGTCACCAGAAGATGATTGAACAAAACAAACAAATATTGTCATCAATTATTTCTTTTATCATATTTTGTGGAACTCATGATTTGCCACTTAGAGGAAAGGAATGAGATGAGGGGGTTTTCTTTGACCTTTTAAATTTGAGAATTGACTGTGGCGATGTGAAGCTAAAGAATCATTTGGATACATGTCGAAAAAATGCAGTCTACACTTCACCAAAAATTCAAAATGAGATTATAAGATTATGTGGTGAAGTTGTCAAAGAATTATTGAAGTTTGTAAACAAGCAAAAGCTTACGCTCTAATGGCCGAGGAAACAGGAGATATCGCTGGAAAAGAACAGCTTTCTATCGGATTGCGGTTTTATGATGCGAATCAAGAAAAAATCAGAGAGGAATTTGTAGGCTATGTTGAGCTGAAATCTCAAGATGCCCCTACAATCGCTAGCACAATTCAGAGTTTTTTAGTTGATCAGAATCTTTCAGCAGAGAATTGTGTTGGATTTGGATTTGACGGATGTTCTAGGATGGCTGGAAAAGAAGGTGGTATACAGGCCTTTTTGAAGAAAAAATTCAATAGATCTTTATTTTTTCATTGCTCAAGCCACAAACTAAATCTTGTGGTTAATGATGCTAGCAAACTACCGGAAATAAGAAACTTAATTGCAACAGTTAAGGATACAATATCCTTCTTTCGTGAGTCGCCAGCCCGCAGGAATTCGGCTCCTAATCTATCAAGGCTCAGTGAGACCAGATGGTCTGAGAAATACAAGAGCATTAGAAACTTTTCAGACAGCTTCCATGAAACCGTCAATGCGCTAGAACATCTCTCGGTCGAAGGAAACTATGCTACAAGAAAATTTGCCTATCAATTGCACTGTGCAGTTACTAAACCAATTTTCATCGTAGGTTTAGTCGTGATTGCAAAGTACTCTGCGATTTTGGAACCCGTTGTGAACGTTCTACAAAGTAAAAATATGGATTTGATTATGGTGAGGAAACATATTGGTGCAATCCTTGATGTCATCAAGAAGGATCGACAAGAAATTGAGCATGTTTCTGATTAATTACTTGAAAAATCACATGATATCGCAAAGAAAGTCGGCGTTAACAGTCCCACGAATTGTTCAAAAGCAAATACACAGAAGTAATCCGCCATCTGAAACTGTGACTGAATTTTATCATCCCTTATCTTGACTCTTTAACTTTATCATTGAATGTTAGATTCTCACACGAAAATACACCTGCTTTTGCCTTATCCCATCTTCATCCTTCATACATGCTAAAAATGACTTCAAAAGATTTGGAGAAAAATGCAAAATCTTTCATGGAGTTTAATGAGTTGGGTGATATCTCTGCAGAATTAGATGTGTGGTATAATCTGTGGAAAAAGAAGGATTTAGCAGGAGACAAATTAAAGGATATTGAAGTGGCTGCACTTTTGGAGGAGGCTAATATTTTTTTCCGTGCAACAAGGCATGCACTCCTCATTTTAAGTGCTTTCCCATCAACTACGGCTACTGTTGAACGATCTTTCAGTACCCTTCGAAGGGTAAACACCGGGCTGAGAAGTACAATGGGAGAAGACAGACTGACTGGGTTGTGTTTGATGAGCGTCCATCGGAAATTCTTCAAGGAAAATCAGGACTGGATTGAAACGAGAGTTTTGTACAAATCCAAGAAAAATTATACTACTATAAGACATGTAACTAGAATAATTTTTTTCAAGCAATTAATTGTAATAACTTAGTTGATAAAGCACTGCTATAATTATGAATAATTTCCATAAAATTTTGGTTTCATTCACCTTTTCCGCAATAAGATGTTACAACCTGAACGACCATGGCTTGCCCCCCCCCCTGTTTTGATCCTGGGTACGCCCTTGCAATACACAAAGACCCATTCGAGCTGCAGCGCTGAGAGACCAAAAGGCCTATAATACGACCCATTAAACAATCTACAAGACCGGCAATTTCTCATAACATTACATTTGTTGAAATAGTGGTTTTTATATATAATCTTATTCTTATTGTAACCTGCCTTTATTTTATACTACCATTCAAAGAATACTTACATAAAATATATGGTGTTCTATTGAAGAAAGAAAAACTTTTGCGAATCCCTGTACAGTCCACAATATTTTTAAATTGCACTTGTAAAGACGTATATGCGTGGTGAAAAATAATTTGAAAATTCCTAGAGATTCCTGCCTAAAGACCTTGGCATATGTGGTGGCCTACTGTATATTGCAGAATAAAGCAGCAATATTATAATTTTGATACACTCTAAACTTTATTCATTAAAGCACAATTCAACCCCACCAAATCACAGTCTTGCTTTCTTTCTCATAAGAGATACACCAGCCCTAGACCCATCACAATAAACAACCAAGTTATTCAAAGTAATGAGTCCTTTTCACTTGTTGGCATCTCTGTGGATCGAAATCTCAATTGGCACCAACATGTCACATCAATTGCAGAAGCGGCTGCTAAGAAATTAGGTTTCCTCTTCCGGGCTCGCAAATACTTTTCACCAGCTGATCTCTATACCTTATATACTTCGCAAATAAGACCAAGCCTCGAATACTGCTCCCACATCTGGGGTGCCGCTGGCGCTTCTACACTCACTATCCTGGACTCCGTTCAGAAGAGGCTGCCTTCCCTTGCCCACCGACGTGCCGTTGGTGACCTCTCTCTCTCTCTCTCTTTTATAGATATCTGCACGGGCACTGCTCAGAAGAGCTTTCTTCCATAGTTCATCCACCTGCTGCCCCTAACAGATCTACCAGGGGAACAGAGCGAATGCACCCTTTTACTGTCCAGGTCACCAAATATAGAACATCTTGTTATACCCGATCTTTTGTCCCGAGGACTTCCAAGTTGTGGAATTCCTTTCCGGCACATGTTTTTCCTTCTCCCCCGAACCTCCAAACCTTCAAGTCCAGAATTAACAAATCGCCTCTTTCCTCCTTGTCGACACCCACGGTACGATAGTATTTAGGCTGTAAGCCCTCGTGATGTGTTGTTGAAAAAAAAAAGATATGGGCTCATAAATGAAAAACAAAGTAACGTTAAAAACCATTTATTAAAAATACTAACATTGCTTTATAAAACAGAACTCTTCGGCATATTCAGTCCACATGTTACAACTAGATGGGGTTACTATTAAAATATTTGAAGTGAACCTAAAAAATAATAATTATAATTAGTTGTTACACTATCGAGCAAGGCTTTGTTTTAGTATATAAGTAACAGGTTTTTCAAAGTGACTTTTAATTGATTATTGTTGCCCCAACTTGTTCAAACAGTTCCATACTAATTATAGAGCATATTGCATACAGATGTAAAGACTTTTCTTCACCAGAGAATAAGGTGACATCTATATTTAAAAGTAAGTTTTCTTTTATACCTCAAGCTGTCGAATCCATTTCTGTACATATAACTTGAATAATGTTATTTGCCTTCAACTATTGACAATTTTGAGTGTGACAAGTGCAGTGGTGCAGTGTGGCTGTCATCAATGATCTTATAATACAAATATATGTGCCGCAGAGAGAGATATTTGACTCCAATATAGGTTTTAATGAGTGGGCCATACCGGTCCCTCCACCGCGACCATAAGGTCTATTGTGGCTCACGCCTAATGTCTATATTTCGCCGAACAAAGCCAGCCTCCTGCAGAGGTCGATAATCTTTGTGGGCGAAAGTTGATCCAGATCTTCCGGAGCAAGCTTTGTCTTGCCAAAGAGCAAGTATCCAGTCGTGTCCGCTGCCGGACAGGAACACAGTACGTGCTCTGCTGTCCCGTCACTCTCCATACACAGCCTACACTCAGTTTCCTGACCGACTCCAATTCGGTGCATGTGGTGATGCAAGCGGCAGTGTCCTGTATACAGGCTGACTAGAGTACTCAGTTGTCTGTTTAGCTCTAGAAATTTTTTAGCCCTTGACTCAGACAGGCCATTTATGAAGGCCTTAGAGTGAGCTAATACTGGCAGATTTTGCCATTGCTAGATTGTCATTCTTTCTGTCCAGGTCTTTAAGGTGCGTTTTGCTGTGCATGATGTTATCCCCAGCACCGGTTCTGGTCCGACAAAGTCTCTCTGGGCACCACTCCTGGCAAGCGCGTCGGCCGCAACATTGCCATCATGGCCCGAGTGACCCGGTATCCAGACCAGCGACACCTCATTACAGCTGCCCAGTTCGTTGAGGGCAGATTTACAACTCCATACCGTTTTTGTATTGCAACGGTAAGAACCAAGAGCCTTTATTGCAGCTTGGCTATCTGTATATATCTTTATCGATTTGTGTGTGCACTGGTTTTCTATACTTTCCCTTGCACACATCTCGATGGCATACACTTCTGCCTGGTGTATGGTTGCGTACTTGCCGAGGCTAGTTGATAGTCCAGCATCAGTGTTGTCCCCATATGCACCGGCTCCTACTCCCATATCGGTTTTGGAGCCTTCAGCATACCAGCAGAGATCGGCTCTCAAAAGGGTCGTTTGATTTCGTTCCCAGTCCTCCCTTTCCGGGAGGATACTTTTTTTTTTTTAACTTTTACTTTAAAACTTATACTTTATACTTTATTGGCTAAAATTACACAATACGTCTATACAGTAAGTCCATTTTGACTTGTGTTGTATATAGTGACATAATTTAAACAGTTTATTCTAAAAAATACTTGACACTGCATTATCCAAATATGACACTTCGAATTTTGACAAACCATTTTAAATAAACTTTTTATTCCATTTTTTCTTCCATCGTACATTTCCAATCACTGCCTTCATTTACTACTAATCTTTACACATCTATCATTACTTTCCCATCATCATTCTTCATTTACTTTCCATGTTTACACCAAATTTATAAAATGTTATACAAAAACCGAACCGCTTCATTCTGACAATTGACAGAATCATATATCTTGAAAGACAGATCTCTACTGACCTTTGTAGGCATCAAGTCTGAAACCATTCCCAGAATCCCATGACTCTCAATGTCATCGAGAAGTCCGGACCCCCCAGACTGACTTCCTTCGGCATGCTGTCGGCCGTTTGTTTTAGTCTGTACGTTGTCCACCTCGCCACCCTCTCCAGCCATATGTGAAGAGGTGGAATATTAAGGACGACCTCCAGACACTCCAATATAGAGGTGAAATGGCACTATAATATGAGCTGTTGTATAATGTATGAGGTTATTTTAATGCGTATATCAAAAAGAATGTGCTACACAAATTATATATTTTGATTAACATATAAAAACAGAAAATTGATTCAACAGGATGAAATACATAAGAAAACACAATTTTTACATGTGATTTATTAGGAGGTTTTCAGTAAACTGAAGCTTTAAGTTGGTAAATTTTCAGATTATCCCACATTCAGCTTTCAGAAATTTCTTTTAAGAAACGTGCTTAAAACCACTCCTGTATGCATAAATTAGAAGATAAATGTTGTGGTTCCCAAATTACAGGACCTGGAGCGAACAGGGGAGGTCAGGAGAAGGAGAAACAGTGAACTTGCAGATGACCTCCCAAACAGTTTTAGATAAAACGAATGCTGATAGATAAAGTTTGAATTCTTACATGCACGCTGACACTATTCTTACGTTTTGTTCTCTTGCCTTTGCCATGTTATTTACATTTAGAGTTTTTTACACATTACATTCTTTTTAAATAATTCCCCAATACGGTTCTGTTTGGTGACACCCCTTCCCCTCCTAAGCATTACATTAGACATAAAGTTCACATCGACTTTGGAAATCTCTGGAATATTCTAGACACTTGGACTATTGGCTGCTATTCGTCGTGGGGATTTTCCTTCACCTCTCCCATGTGTACAGCCACCCTCGTTGCACACACAAGACAAACTTCCTGAGAATAGCCCTCAAGAAAGTTAGGGGATCTGAGGCGAATAGGTGTATTGTGCAGGGTCCCATAACTTCCTTGGGGGCTGTGAACAAGACATTTTTCTTGTGGTTTGTGCATTGGGGGGGGGGGGGGATCCTAAGCATGTTTCTAAAAATAGTTTTCAAAAAAGTGTTCCCTGAGAAACTGCCTAGCATCCACCCCTCACCTCCAACCATCCACCTTGCCCACCACTGAAAAATAACCTCAACGTAAAAATAGTATAGGAACGGTTGATTTCAGCATCAACTACATATTAATATGATTATAATGGAATATGGCCTAAAAAGCAGTTGTACATACCTTAATAGAGTTAAGCAATGTGGTATATTTCGTTTTTAATAACCTTTCAATGATAAACGCAATTAAAACGTTTCGATTTGCAACAAAAACATATGTTTTTGCACCTGAGGTTATTAGTGTTGTTTCGTTGACATATTTGATGCAGATTGGCGGTGTTGTCAGGTTGGCAGGATTGTGTGTAAAAAGCATTTTATATCTTTTATTTAATTAAATCAGCAAAACACTCTTGAGATTATATATTAAATGTGGCAACGCTGCTGAAAACTGACAGTTCCAAACATCGTGGGCATTTTCCTGCCCCTCTCGCGTGCATACAACCGCCCTCGTTGCATAAACCACAAGAAAAATGTCTTGTTCATACCCGCCAAGGAAGTTATGGCACCTAGAGGAATAGGGGTGCTGTGCGAGGTAGGCAGGGTTTAAGGGGGATATGGCTTCAAGATGTGAGGCAGCTTTCAAGCCCGTTTTCTTCGCATTTTCTGCTCATATTTCCTTTTTACTACCTACCCCGCCCAACACCCCTATTCACTACTGACCCCGTAACTTTCTTGGAGGGTGTGAACAAGAAATTTTTCTTGTGGTTTGTGACCTGACCTGCCTAGACCCCCCCTCTAGGCAGGTTTCTGAAAACAGTTTTTTGAAAAGCGTTCAGGAACTCATCTGCAAATTTACCACTTTTATCTATCAGCGGTTGGTTTATCTAAAACTGACTGTGGGATAATCTGTGAATTTACGCTTCAGTTTTTTTGTGAATCGTTTACCATAAGAATTTCACTTTGTTGTATCAATATATAATATTACTGTACCATATAATACAACCTGTAATGATTTCTCAAAAAATCTTTTAGTTTAATTAAAAAGAAAGGAACAAAAATGTAAGGATATTAGTAAAATTTTAACTGACAAATGCTAAACCAAAAACCTACTATGCAACTGATTTCCAAAGGATCTAAGGTTTAATTTAGAACAAAAAACTAAATTCTGGAAATTTGTAAAAAGACTTACCCTTCTATAATTGCTCCAAATAAGCTTTCTTTCTGGCATAGGCCCCTAAACAGGCTAATATTCCTATTGTCGCGATAAATAATCCTATGATTAAAGCAAAAGTATCGCCACTATCGAACATCTTAGATTTATTAATAGTTATGTTTAATGTTTATATCAAAATTTAACTTTACTTTAGTACTTCCTTTCCCTATATATTTTTTCTTTTTCTCGTGATAGTTAAGTAATTAACTATTATAATAACTTATAAAACTGGTAGCATTGGTATTATAGATGAAAATGAATAAATGAATTCACATTTTAACATTGAGGTTAAGGAGTTAATGATAAAAACAATGACATTCTACGACGTATTGTTATGTCATGGGACATTCTACAAAAATGTCATTGGATAAAAATGAAGATGGAGATAATTAATATTCAAAGGATGGAAGCCTGCGACAGGGGTGCCACTGCCATTGTTCGACAATTAAAAAATTTTAATTTAAAAACTTGTATAAAGACCGCCAACCTTTAAATCTTTACGCAATATTTGCCTCGTAAATGATAAAAAAGTACCACTTTGTTGAGCTTAAACACTTTAAATAAGATGTATAGAATAAAATTACTAAAATCCTATTTTGACTATTTCTAAAATTTTGCATGTTCCTTTACAGATTTCCATTTAAATACAACAATCCAGTTTTAATTGGCTTGACGAAATGCCTATATTATAACTTTTTTAAGATTTGTGGTTTAGATTTTTTAATTTCGTACTATATTATAAGTACCGTGCCAACATAAGACAAAACATAGACCCTCTGAACACCTTTATAAAATATCGAATAAAATGAAAAATTAACACAAGAACAAGGGTCAATTATATTAATACATTGTTCACGTACGCCAAACAAACAGGGAAACGGACTTTGAATTTTCGAAAAAGCAAATAGTGTTTTTTAAAGTATTTGTGTCAAGTTTCGTTCAAGTGAATAAAACTAAGAATATTTTTTCCATGCAAACTTGTCCACCCGCTTTGGGACCCCTTAGAGTTTGAATTTTGGAAAATGCTTAAATAGAGGTTTCATTATAGTATTTATAATAAGTTTCAAGTAAATCCAACAAAAAACTATTTTTCAAATAAAACCTTGACACCCCCTTTTATTTGCCCCTTGGTGGTTGAATCTTAAGCAATGTATTTAACGTAGAGAGGTAAATCCGGCAAAAACTATGTTTTCCACAAAAGCTTTTGCACCCTATTTACTTTTTTTGTGTTGAACTTCAAAAATATATTATATAGGTACATTGTTGAGTATATAAATATCAAATTTCAATTAAATCCGACAAAAATCATTATTACTCCATTTAAATTTTTACACCCCTCTAGGGGTTTAATTTTGCCAAATGCTGAAATACGTGTTTCACTACATGTGTTGTAGAGTTATCGTGGTAAGTTATTAGTGCCTAAATCTGACTACAAAAATATTCTTGCCATATAAACTTTTACAGCCCCCTAAAATGCCCACATAATTGAAACTTGTTTAAATGCTGGTACCTACAATTTTAAAAGCGATTGGCAGAACCGACGTAGCGATAACTGCCATACATTTGAAATGTTACTTACACTGGAAGGGACCCGGCAGTGTTTTTAATATCGATTTTCTGAAGCACAAATGAGATCGACAATAAAAGAATGAGTTATCTTTGTCGCACACACATCCACACAGACACAGAGGTAAGGCTCATTTGTAATATGTGTCTAATTTTACACTTTGTCTACCTGGATTTGGTTTATTCGTTTATTAAAACGTTTGCTAACGCTAACAATAGTTTTAAAATAACAAAAAAAGTTAAATATTGCTATAAAGGTTAATGAGTAAGACAAAGACAGCATCTCCTTTTTTCCTCACTTCTCTACTGAAAATTTTCCTCAACTATCATTCTTATGGGGTCCCTCGCAGTTCAAAGTTACATTTTAAGACTGCAATATTAAGAGTTTTTGTAAGACGAAATAATTAATATGCGTCCGGGTTAAGGCATAAAAAACTGTTTGAAAGGTCTCCATTATTTTAATATTTCACATTCACCATATTGTTTTGCTTTACTCTATGGACTAAGGCAGTTTCTCTATAATCTAAAGTGTCATACAAGAAGATTGCTAGTAGATCAAGCGTAGTCATTCATAGACAAGATAAATCATTCTTTAGTTCCATTCTACAAAGTGCTTTTGACTTTTTGACATATATGTCTCTGTCTCTGTTTGATAATCTGATGTCTGCCTTGTGTCGGAAAAAACCTGGTGAAAGATTCGGATCCGAATCTCTAACGTTAAGATTAAAAGAATAATTACAACGTGGTGCTTTTATTCAATATTTATAAGTGTAAATATACTAAAAACAAATTGAGGCTCAAGATTTATCTGTAGAAAAGTGACTTGACATTTAACTAAATTATTTAGAGGTGAAGTTGAAAATTTCACTGACCAACAATGCCACCAAAACCAAGTAAAGCAGCTGCCGCTGCTCCAAGTAAAAAAACCGAGCAGAAGAAAAAGGAGAAGGTTATAGAGGTATATATTCACTCTTTTAACTACAATTTATCACAATTTATATTTTGATTATTATTTAATAGGATAAGACATTCGGACTCAAAAATAAGAAAGGTGCTAAACAACAAAAATTCATCCAACAAGTTGAAAAACAGGTCAAAACTGGAGGACACCATCCAGTTAAAGAAGACAGCAAAAAAGCGGAAAAGGATAAAAAACTTAAAGAACAAAAAGAATTGGCTATGTTATTTAAACCAGTGCAAATACAGAAAGTAGAAAAGGGTGCTGATCCAAAGTCTATTGTATGTGCTTTCTTCAAACAAGGGCAGTGTGGTAAGGGAGATAAATGTAAGTTTTCTCATGACTTAACTATCGAAAGAAAAGCAGAGAAGCGTTCATTGTATGTGGATATGAGAGATGATGAAGAGGACACAATGGAAAATTGGGATGAAGATAAGTTAAAGCAGGTTATTGAAACAAAACATGGAAAATCAGCAAAAATGCCTACTACAGATATTGTAAGTTTTTTGTATATAATTTTTGCTACTGTATTAACCTAGTTTATTTCAGATATGCAAACATTTTTTGGAAGCGGTAGAAAAATCCAAATATGGTTGGTTTTGGCAGTGCCCTACAGGTGAAAGTTGTATATATCGACATGCCTTACCTCCTGGTTTTGCGTTGAAGAAAGACAAGAAAAAGGATGATAAGAAGAATGAGATTTCTCTTGAAGATTTAATTGAAAGAGAAAGAGCCGCTCTTGGAGTCAAACAAACTAAAGTTACATTAGAGACTTTCTTAGCATGGAAAAAACGTAAAATAGAGGTATTAATTCAAGAAGAGCTTCAGATGAAAGCTTGTTTAGTTTTTGTTATCTTTAATTGTTTTTTATATAAGGCGAGATGTATTCTCACCATAATTAAACCGGTTTTGCTCTAATTAGAGTATGGTATACTAATTACAGCGAGAACACACCTATAAAGTAATACGGCTATGGTAGCCAGCCTCCTAGAACATTGTGAGATGTAGGACAGGGTCACCATCCTGGTGTTACTTTATCATATTACATTCATACTTACATCTCGTATTACTTTATAGGTGTGTTCTTGCTGTAATTAGTATACCATACTGATGAGCGAAACCGGTCTACGGTTCTAACTATGGTGAAAATACATCTAGCTTGACATACATTATCCCTACATTAGGGAAGAAATGAGCCAGGGCTGACAATTTACAAAATTGTTAGTTGGTTGTACAAAGTCTCTATTTTATAACATCTTGTGTTATTTAGAGCTGTCATGACAACATACTACCTGGTTCTGCACTGAGATGGCGACACTGTTGTACATCTCACAATGTTTTTTATATAGTTATTACTTTTTACTGGACTGCTTTAAATCTTTATATATACAAACTTTGAACTTTAATGAAGAAATTATACAAGCGAATGTTATATCTTTCTTAGCTCAGAAGTGTTTTTAGAAACAGTAACAGTGAAAGGAATCACTTGTCTAAATAGTTTGTTTATGTCAGAACTTTCTGTCAGGATAACTATTTGTTAGAACTTGTATTGTTCATGTGTTTATATCAACGTATCTTCATTACAATAAATTTACTTTTCATTACAAAGTTTGTAAAGAGTCTAACAAATCACTCTATATATATATATATATATATATATATATATATATATATATATATATATATATATATATATATATATATATATATATATATATATATATATACCCAACTAGCAATTTGATGTTTTATTGTAGTCATAAGAACGTTTATACAACGCTTATAAACGCAAAATGGGCGCTGGTTTATACAACACTGTAGTTCTTTAGTTTATTTTATAAGGGATGTGTAAGGTGTTATAGAATAGTTTTAGAAATGTTTACTGAGCTGTAAAAGAATATGATATACGATACTTATAAAACGGTTTTATAAGGAACAATAATAAAACTAAAAATCATTTACCATGGTGCCAGTTATAGAGCCTTAATAGAGTTACTATAAAACATGTTTTATTAGAATTTCTTTATAGTTAACTTTCCAGTTTTTTGTTGCATACTGCAATACCTATAAGAGTGATATGTCTTTTAAATGTTTTTGTTAGAACTATTTTATCCTAAAATTATTCTCTAATATTATGAAAGTAATATAAGGCGTAAGAAATAATGTTAGTACGGTGTGAAAATTAAACTCAAAATGTCTCCTTTTGGCTACCAACAAGATGGATTTCACCTGCGAAGAAAAATTTTCTGTGTAAAATATGCTACATATACGATAAATTTTGAAGGGCCGTCGAAATAATGAATATTTCTTCTAATTTCTAATTTGTAAAAATCAACTCGAAATTAAATTTTTCGTTTTTTTCATTTTATTGACCTAAACCCATTCTGTTACACATTTCGCATGTTTTATATTCATAATATATTGTGAAAATTGTCAGGTCACAAATATTTCTATATTTATGAATTGTTTTTTTTTTTTTTTTTTTTTTTTTTTTTTTTTTTTTTTTTTTTTTTTTTTCGTTCAAGATGGCTACCAAACAAATACAGGAATTGCATAAAAACATGGCATCTGCTTTATAAATCACTTTTATCACGACTGCAACCATTACAGAACTATTTCATCTCTTACGACACTGCTACAAAACAGACGATATATTAAAACCTGTAATATGAACAGAGACGTATTTAAACAAAAATAAAGTAGGCTTGGCATTGACTTTTATTGTCAATTTTAAAGTTTGGATTTTACAGTAAAAGTAGACTAGCGTACTACATTTTTTCTCCCCATTCCTACAAGGAATCAAAAAGTTTTAGGATTTTGATATTTTCATTTTACTATAATCCCCTGCAGTTAATAATAATAGAGCCAATTTCTTCACTTTAATTAATTTTAAGTCAGAAAATAATTTCGGATCTTAATGTATGCACGTGAGTGTGTGAGGATGTGTATATGTAATGTGATGTGTATCTAATATCTCTACTTGTTGTATCATGATCATGGGTAACTAACCATTAACAACTATTTATGGCTAAGTACGGTCCTGTGCCCTAATATTTGGGCAAACTAATGATCATATTGACAGTGTGGCTTCAGATGGCGCAGTAAGCAGATTGTTGCACAAACAGCGCGTATAGAGCTTTAAAATAATATGTTCCCCATTGCTGCACTGAGAAAGACCTGCACGTAGCTCTATAATACATATGGTGTATTTAATTGTTCTATAAAAGCATTTTCGGCAACACTTACACATCAGTTAGTGCTAAACTCGCGTTAGCTGCGATATTTATGCAACATAAATCTAGTAGCAATGTGACTTAACCTCAAACCCAAATTGTTTGTTGTGCTGCTTACTATGTAAAACACTACTAACATGTTTATTAACAAATTTGCTACTTTCTAAAATATTTTTATATTTATTGACTTCCTTCGAAAAGAACCGCTTCTTTTTACCTGTTTCGATTTATTTATTTATTGCAAATTAGACATGTTTAGAAATTACACGCTACAAAATACACGACTTGCCACGAAATAAAAAGTATATAACGGTGCTTCTTACAAAAACTATAATATGTTTTATAAAAATCCCAGCGAACGCACTTTTATGCAAAGGAATAATTTTGTACTATAATTGTTTTCAAAGTGTTCTATTACAGTCGCGTTCCATCCAACAATAAAATAGTTTTTTAACACCTGCGTTCAAGTAGGCTATGCTATTTGCAGCTATATTGTATCGTAGAAAATGTTAACAAAACTGTTTTATAATTGCTCACATAATCACTTAAAGAAAATCTTTATAAATGTTTGCAAGTTGACAGATATGTTTTGAAGATCGTTGTTATAAAGCCATTACAGAACAATTTTGTTCTGTAAGCTAATATATTCTATAACGATTGTTGTATAGACGTTTACAAAAAAACGAAATCTCTAAAATGTTTCATAATTCTGCTCTAAGAACATTCTAACATAAATTTAAAGAAGCACTTTGCTGCGAGAAGCTAAATACTCACCTTGGCAGTCTTAATAGAACAAAACTGCTTTTGAAGAGCAGTAATATAACAGTAACACAACAAATTTGCACTATTATTTAAAAATTATAGAACATTTTTGTTAGTTGGGTATATATAAAAGATGGCATTGAGGAAAATAATAAAAAAGAATTGATTAACAAGCTGTTATGCCAAATTTTCTCTGGTTTATTTGAGTTTTATAAGATTGCTTGCAATAATCTACAGAAATTTATGCAAATGTTCTGTTTTAAATAACTACATTTCATTTATTTTTTTCCTAGGAAAAGAAAGAGTTAGCCAAAAAAGAGGAAGATAAAAAGCGGAATGATTTTAAGGCTGGAAGGCAAATTGGTCTGTCAGGTAGAGAAATGTTTAGTTTTAATCCAGAAATGGCAGCACAGAATGACATGGATGAAGGTGATGAAGCTTTCGATTCTTATGCTATCGCAGAAGAAGAACAAGATGAAATTCAGTACAAGGAGATCAACCTGGACGTGCTTACAAGTGGTGCTCAAGAGGTAATTTTTAAACAATTTAATTGTTTTATTTTAATGAACTGATTTAGTTAAAGCAGTAGTAGTAGTTACTCAGCTAGCGGATTCTGATTATTTAATATGTGACAAGAACACATGTTTATCATTTTTGGGATTCTCATTGAGTTTCGAATCGCTCAGTAGCGCCTCAATAACATGAGTTTATTCATAAAATCCCAAACAGGCAAAGAAAATTTACAAACAAGGAATCAATAAAAATATAACAAACTCGAAAAAGGGCACAAAATGCAAAACATTGTACAAATAAAATAAAAGTTAAAACCTACAAAACATACACAAAAACGTATACACACTACAAAGCACAAATAGACACACCATACACATAAAAAAGTACATACAATAAAGAGACATACAAATAATCATCGCTTTACACTAAAATATTCATTGATTGAATAAAATGGGTGATCTAAAAAATTTCTCTTTAGCTCTGTCTTATATTGCACAATCCCAGCGATATCCCTTATTTACCTAGGTAAATGGTTGTATGCTCTTATTGCCATGCCATATACAGTGTCCAGAAAATAAGTGTACAACACTCTACGACTTATTCCCTGCATAAAAAATCGATCTGACCCACTTTATCTATATCCAAAGGTGTCGCCTTAATGAACCACAACCCCTTAGAGGGAGGCTCTAATAACATTGTTTTTATTAACTCCAATTTGCTTTAATAATATTTTTTGATTAACTCCAATTTGGCTTAACCTTTTGATTTCAATTTTCACACAGGTATTTTCCTAAGGGTATTGCACAATTTCACTGCGTTTCTCAAAAATTGAAGCACAGGGTGTCTTATTTTTGACGGCCTTGTACTTTTTTTTATTACAAAAAAAGAGTGTGTACGGCTATAACTTTGTCCCCTGTGGGTCTGGGGACTAATTAAAAGAATAGGCCCAAGGTAACTCCTGCCTGTCGTAAAAGGAGACTAATTGGAATTAAACACTGGCGGCGGTCTTGTCCAGGTGAGCCTGGAGGGAGGCGGATATCTCTGGGGAGTAATGTACACCCGGATTTTAAGGCCTCCACTCTGGGCTTAGAAATGGACAATTGGCCTCGCACGGTTGTTACTCGGGAGCAGGGTTCCGGCTGGGTGCCGCCTTGGGTTAAGTGCTGGCGGGTGTCGTGTTGACAACTCTGATGAGTGGTAAACACCCGGAGTTTGGAGCCCCCACTGTGTGCTTCGGAACGGACGAACGGCCTCGCTTGTGTGATGCTCGGGAGCGGGCTCGATGGGATGTCGTCTTGAGTCTAGCACTGGTGGGTGTCGAGTCTAGACGAACCCGGAGGAGAGCTGAGATCTTCAGGGTTGGAATACAGCTAAGGGTTCTTCTGTGAGCTTCGAAACGGACACACGACCTCACTTGGATGCTGCTCGGATGCAGGACTTCATGATACTGCATCGAGTCAAATACTGACGGATGTCTGGTCCAGACGAACTCGGGTAGAGGTTATCTCTCTTTGAGCTTTGAGACGGACAAGTAACTTCGCTCAGATGGCAGTACATCTGTCAAACAAAGTTTCACCTCGCAGGTGTCATCTCCTGTCAGAAGCTCGATTTGTTGGGTGAAATTCAAGTTAACGCTGGCGGGTGTTGGGCCTGGACGAACCCGGAGGTGGCTGGGGTCTCTAGGGGTGGATTGCACCTGGAGACTTGGGCCTACTCTGTGAGTATCGATACAGACTAAGACCCCGCCTGGATGCTGCTCGAGGGTGAGACTTCATGATACCGCCTCGAGTCAATGAAACACTGGCGGTGGTCTGGTGCAGGTGAGGCTAGGGGGAGGCGAATATCTCTGAGGAGTGATATGCACCCGGAGTTTGACGCCTCTACTGTGGCCTCAGAGACTGACAGTTGGCCTCGCTTGGTTGTTACTCGGGAACAGGGTTCCAGATGATACCGCCCTGGATTGAACCCCGGACGTGTTTCGTGTGTTCAGACGTCCTGGGGGGCTCTGATCTCTGATGAGTGGTAGACACCCGGAGTTTGGAGCCTATACTGTGTGTTATGAAAGGGATGGACGGCCTTGCTGAGGTGATCCTCGGGAACAGGACGCGGTGGGATGTTGCCTTAAGTCTAACACTGTTAGGTGTCAGGTTTAGACAAACTTGAGGGGGGCTGAGATCTCTAGGGGTTGATCACAACTGGAGATTGGATGCTGCTCGAGAACGGGACTTCATGATACCGCCTCGAGGCAAACACTGATGGATGTCTGGTCCAGACGAACTCAGAGAGAGATTATCTCTCTTTGAGCGTCGAAACGGGCAAGCGACTTCACTCAGATGGCAGTACACCTGTCAAACAAACTTTCACCCTCAAGAAAAGATCGATTCCCTCAGAGAGCTGGAATTGATGGGTGAAATCTAAATAATTAGACGTGAGCCACAATAGACCTAAGGTCGCGGTGGAAGGACTGGAATAGCCCACTTACAGTTAATTCTAAATAACTTTGAGATTTTTTTAGCATCTGTATATGTGTAGTCCATATTATATATTATATGCATATTATCGTATTTTTCGTAGGAGTTTCCTGTTTGTGACTTGTGTTAAAATAGGTGTAATGTTTGAGTTAGGTAAGACTAAGTTTCATAAACTTAGATACCAGGAACAATTTAACGTAGTTATACAGGATGTTTATTAATGATATGCGAATATTTCAGGGTGTGAATATACGTAAAAAATTAATGATAGTTTGCTTTATAACCTGTGATCCAAAAAATGTTTTGTTACATAAATTCGGGGTGTTAAAGTTTTAAGGAAAAAATGGAACTTAATTACTATTTTTGAAACCGCTTGAGATATTTCAGTGATATTTAGTACTGAGACAGCTAATAAATATGCATTTTTTTCAATAGAAACATAATTTTCAACTTTAACACTGGCGTGCGTACGGGCACAGACTTTGATAATTCTGAATAATAGAGGTGTGTGAAGCTTCGAAATTTCGAACCGAACCCGAACTCGAACTTCGGTTCGAAGATATGTTCGCACTAGCGATGTTGAAGTAGTTCGAAGTTCAAAATATGCAATTCTTCAAAATATTTCGAACTTCGTTGGTCAAAAATACTTCGAAATTTAACTTTATAGACATTGAATGTTGCCAAAGGTAGCGAAGTTGCGGCCCCTTTAACTCGGTAGCGACGCTTTAAACTCGTTATTGGTCTCATTGAGTTTATAGCTTAATTTCAGGAGATTTCACTCGTGCATATTTTTGATAGTAGGTGGGACACATTGAGACACAACGGAGCCATTTAGCAATCACAGAAATATTTTTCTTATATATCCTAGCCTCCAAACACCTTTTTCAGTAACAACATTATGATGGCAATGTTCGAAGGCGATCAATAACATAAATTTTCAGAATTTGAGGATAATTGCAGATTGCCTTTAGAAAACATTGGTTTCAACATGCTTTATTTCACAGTGAGCCAAAACAGTTACATATTCACAATCAGCAGACAGTTTAAACTTGTAAGTGGTTATTTTTAACTGACTTCAAAAAAGGAGGAGGTTCTCAATTCGACTGCATTTTTTTTTTAATCTGTGTTACGTCAGAACTTTTTTCTAGGTAAACCGATTGTGATGATTCTTTTTTATTTGAAAGCTGGTGCTTCTCATGTGGTGCCATATAAATTTGATGAAGAACTGACCAGGAGTTTTTGAGTTATTCTTAATGAAGTTTTTTTTTTTTTTTGTATATACCTATCATGCTCACTTTGAACCCTCTCAATCTATTTGCTAAAACTGCCTAGTCAATACCAAACAACAACATATTTATAAGTGAGCTTATCTATAGATCTAGAAATCTAAAAAAGTTTAAAATATTTTTTGTTTTTGTGGTTTTGATTTAACATTGACCCATCTCCACAACAATCAGCACCAGAAGGCATTTTCACCCAATCAACCTGCAAATTTGTCGAACCCTTCCTTTTTGTAAAAAGAGTGGGAATCTTTTACATATCAAATATTGTATGTTACAGTATTCCAAAATTTTGTATTTAAGGAAATGATATATGAACACTGAACAATTTTGGGTAGTTCTATGTTCAATTTTGAATTTCTAATAAGTTCGAAGTTTGAGGCAACATATTTGCTTGGGTTCGTTCATAGTTCGGTTCGAACAAAACATGGGTTCCCACACCTCTACTGAATAATAAAAAAATAGTATGCCAATGATTTTTCCCAACTAAAAATTATTTTTGATATCCTCGTTCTATTGGAAACATAAGAGTTCTCTTGAGTTGTTTTTCTGCAATGTGCTATTTTTGAGTAAAAAAATAAAAACTGTTATATTGTCTGAGAAAATCAATGTAGGTAATTATTGTGCCATAAAATTATCAGTTTTCTTAAATTAGAATTTTATTTATCATTACATTTTTTTATGCAGCACACCCAAAAATCTTAAGCACCCGCCGCCACTGGTTGACAATGTACAATTATTAAATTTATGAGGTACTTTATACTATGTAAGGAAGGCGCAAATAATGATAGCTTCTGGAAAGAGCTTTCCAATGATGTACAACATGCTTGAGAAATCTTGTAATTGCACTGACAATTTTGAGAAAACCGTTTTCAAGGATAGTAGGCTATGAAATCCAATACCATAAAACAAATGAAAAAAACGTGTTCAAAAAGCAGTAGGCCATGGAGTCTAACAATAGACTTCTACTTGTAACATAATTTTCCGTAAAGATTCACGATAAAAAAATGGGAACTTTGAGCACACCAATGTATCGGCCCATTATTACAAATTATATTTTACATTACATTATCCTAAAAAATTGTTATAATTTAATTAAATAGGTAAACCTAGTAAATAACTAAATTTACTAACAGAACTCAATAAAAAGCAGATTAATGATTTACGAAGACGCCTTTGAAAATTGTTTGATTTTTAATTTGGTACCAACAAGATGGTTGTCCATCTCACAATGCTAGGATCTTCAAAGAATTTTTGTTCCAAAATTTCGATAATCGTGTCATTTGTAACACTGGGCCGGTTCATTGGTGTGCTCGAAGTCCTGATATAACACCCATGGATGTTTATTTTTGGGGTACTCTGAAGAATGATGTGTATAAATTCGATCCACCACAAAATATCAAAGAATTACGAAACAGAATCACGGAAGCTATCAGTCATATTAACCAAAACACCCTCACCAGAGTTTTGCAGGCATGTTTCAAAAAGTTGTATAAAGTGCATTGAACAAAACAGTGGCTATATTGAACAATTTTCTATTTAGTGTATTTTTAAGTTTCTATTATTTGTTGAGTTTCGTTTCTAATTGTGTGGTTTTGTGGAATTTAAGTTTCTATTTGTTATTGCCAGGTTTCGTTATTAAACTGTTTCACATAATATTACCTAGCATTATCACCTAATTAAGTATTGTAATTAAATCACAATATTTTTTTATCGTGAATCAGTACGGAAAATTATGTTAAAAGTAGAAGTCTATTATTCTCATGACTCATGGCCTACTGCTTTTTGAACACCTTTTTTTTGTCATTTGTTTTCTGGAATTTGATTTCATAGCCTACTATCCTCAAAACGGTTTTTTTCAAAATTGTCACTGCAATTACAAGATTTCTCAAGCATATTGCACATCATTGGAAAGCTCGTTTCATAGACTATCACATGAGCAAAAAATCCAATATGGCTGCCATAATAAAAACAAACGTTGATACCGGTAGCTCAAAAAAAATACAATCCAAAGTTGAGAATAGCACAAAAAGATTACTCTGTAAAAAGTGTCCTAATAATGTGCAAATCTTAGACATGTCAGATCAACGTCTACTTAGATTTTGAAGACAAAAGAAATTGACAAATTTTATTTTTTTCAAAATAACTCGAAAACGAAAAGAGGCAGGGAAAAATACGGGACACGTTTGGAACGAGCATGAAATTCTACAAAACATTGCTAATGTAACCGTCTCCCTATCTCTAATAATAGCAATACATTCCCATCCAGTTTGGGACAGACTATATATATATATATATATATATATATATATATATATATATATATATATATATATATATATATATATATATATATATATATACACATATATATATATATATATATATATATATATATATATATATATATATATATATATATATATATATATACACATATATATATATATATATATATATATATATATATATATATATATATATATATATATATATATATACACACATATATATATATATATATATATATATATATATACACATATATATATATATATATATATATATATATATATATATATATATACACATATATATATATATATATATATATATATATATATATATATATATATATATATACACACATATATATATATATATATATATATATATATATATATATATATATATATATATATATATATACATATATACATATATATACACATATATATATATTTGAAAACAATTTTGCAAAGTCTCACCATCGAAGCCTCTCTATTAGTATTTTTATTTTATTTTATAAAAATTTATAAAAATTCACTAATCGCGGTATTGGCGTTTAAAGATGCTGTCTATATTTTTAATCTATATGTTTTTAAAATGATTATAATTATGACCTTAATTTGCATTTCTACACCATGTTGCAACTAACAGACTTTTAAATTGAGAAAATAGAAATTATTTAATTTTGGTAAAAATTGAGTTACACATTTTATATACTTTTTATAGGTGGATGGTACAGGTACTATAGCATCTGAAGATCGTTTGAAAGCGGAAACACCTGAAGTAAATGAAAATGGCAAATTAAACAAAGATGGTGCTAGTGGATCAGCTGCTGCAGTACCAATAAACGAAAATCTTTTCCTAGATGAGGATCTCGATGCTCTTGACGAAGAATTAAAAGACTTGGATCTTGAAGAATAGCAGGGCCACAGATGAGTGTGTCCTTCGGATTAATATTTCATTAGATCTTAAAGTTTTAATTGTAAATAAATAATTGATTTACATCTTACTTTGTATTCAATTATATTCTATTGTAAGTTTTCTTTATTTAATACAAAATTAAATTTACTATGAGAAGTATTATGTCCAAATTTATTGACTGTAGTTAACCTTGTTAATTAGCATCACATTTATTGCTAACAAAGAAGCCTACGAGAAAGTATTGACAAGTATTTAGCCTACAATAAAAAAAGTCTGGACGCAGCAAGTGTATTGTGGTAGTGAATTCTCATAAAAATAAGTTTAATGGCAAATATGTCTTTTTAACAGACTTCAAAAAAAAGGAGGAGGTTCTGAATTCGACTGTATTTTTTTATGTGTGTTACCTGAGAACTTTTTTCTAGGTGAACCGATTTTGATGATTCCTTTTTGTATTTTATTTGAAAGCTCCTGCTTCTCATGTGGTCCCGTCTAAATTTGATCAAGATCTGACCAGTAGTTTTTAAGTTATCCTTAATGAAGTCGATTTTCTATTTATTTTTATTTTTTTTTTCGAAAAAAGGCATGGAATTTTGTATAACCTACATATAGTAGAAACAATGTACCTTGTTTCATCAAAATAACTTTATTGTTTGAAAAAGTACAATGATTTTCCAAATAAACTTAAATGTTCCCGAAAAAACTGTACTGATTTTCCTTGGCAACTAACCTCTTCACGCTATTTACAATATAATTATCCACAAAAAGCTTTTTGACAAAATTTTTTAAAAAATGTGAATGAAAATTTGCAAAAATGTCTTCATGAAAACTGCGTTCGTCAGTTAACGCTCATTGGAAGACATTTTTTTCAAATGCAAAAGTCAAGAACTCCTTATATCAGTGAACTTTTTTTAAGAAAATTCACCCAATACTAAAATCACTATGGAAACAAAAGAAAAATCACAAAGATAAGATAGTATGTTTAGTGAAAATTCACTAAAATCCTAAAGCTACTTTTTGAGGAACTGAAAAACTGAAGTTTAATGTTCAGTATGAACGCATCCATATACATCTGTTTGACCATAGAGTAATATAAGGCTAGGTGTATTCTCACCATAATTAGAACTACAGACCAGTTTCGCTTTAATTAGAGCTCGTCAGTATGGTATACTAATTACGGTGAGCACACACCTGTAAAGCAAAACGGCTATGGTTGCCAGCCTCCTAGAACATTGTGAGATATACGACAGGGTCGCCATCTCAGTGCGCAACCACGTAGTATGTTGTCATGACAGCTCCAAATAACACAAAATGTTATAAAATAAGAGACTGTGTACAACGAACTAAGAATTTTGTAAATCGTTAGCCCTGACCCATTTCTTATATAATATAGGGACAATGTATGTAAGGCTAGATGTATTCTCACCGTAATTAGAACCAAAGACCGGTCTCGCTCTAATTACAATATATATATATATATATATATATATATATATATATATATATATATATATATATATATATATATATATATATATATATATATATATATATATATATATATATATATATATATATATATATATATATATATATATATATATTGTAATGAAGCAGGCATTTTTATTTGGTTTATTTAATTCACGTAAAGAAAATAGTATGAAAAGTTATTTGATGTAAAGCGGGTATTTCTAATGTGTTTATTTAATTTATTAAATTCGCGTTAAATGAAACCGTGTCAAAATTTATTTGATATAAAAATTTATAGATGGCGAGGACCGAAACACAATCGAGTTGTTTGTTTGCGCATCGTACGGCGAATCGCGACAGTGCGAGACGTGAGTCATTGCCCGCTCCATAAATACGGCGGACAGCAGCAGAGAACTAGTTGCGTCGTTGTGGTCTTCTCTCGCTAGAGGCGCTCCAGATAGGCGAGCTTGCTTGGTCGGGACACGTGGTACGGGCAGTTGACTATGTGGGAGATTGGATTATCAGATTCTAGACACAGACGATCCAGTCGCGAAGAATCGTCAGTTAAACACTCTGCGTAGGCTAAGGGATAAGGGATTTAAGTGAACTGCATTAGGGTATGGTGCATCTTGAAAAAAATTAAAGTTTACAAATAAGTAGATAAGAATTTTCAAATTCTCTCAAATCAAATTGTCCTGCAATTGCACACATTTATTGTAGACAAAATTAGGACAAGTTCGGCAAAATTTTACTGCACATCAAAATCATTTACGTATATGCAACGCTATAGTCGTTTTAAAGAGAATAAAAATGGCAACATGATGAATAAATAAAATACAGGTGTTGTATTTAAAATAACGAAGATAATTGGAGTTAAACGTACCCAAAAAATACCAGGATAATTTGAGCACCTTGTAAACTATTTGCAACTGACAAGTACATTAGGTGATAAGAGTAATGATCCTAATATTTTAGGTTACAAAATAATTTTTCTACAACATTTTTTGTTGTACATAAATATATTGTTTTCAAACCTTCACTAATGTTGAAAAATCAAAATATCTGAAAAATCGTAATAGGTATAGGGAACCCTTATAGAAGTGGATATTATTTTTTGCGTAGAATTCAAAATTGCCGTCAAATATAGGCAGTTCCGTAAGAAAAAAGTATACTAAAAAATATTTTTAAAATGTAGCTACTATTGACCTACATAACATTACTCTGAAAAAATATTTTAAAAGTGTGCTGTTTAGACGGAAGAGACTGCCCCGTTACCCGTGAAATTATATATATATATATATATATATATATATATATATATATATATATATATATATATATATATATATATATATATATATATATATATATATATATATATATATATATATATATATATATATATATATATATATATATATTTGAAGACATTTTTGTCTGATTTTCCTGGCCAGCCATTGGTTCCGCAACTAGGTGGACACGCTCACCACTCACTTAGTGTTGAAAGGCTGGCTACTTTGGCCATATTACTTTATTGGTTCCGCAACTAGGTGGCGACACGCTCACCACTCACTTATTGTGATCTTCTAATTAGTGAATTTTTTAGAGAAAATCCACTAATAGTTATAACTTACATTAACAGTTAATAAATTTTGTATGTGGACATGGCAAAAATTGAAATAACTCAAAAACAATGAGATGTAGGTGTTCCATTTGAAAAAAAAACTGATGTTTCTCAATTTCAAGTCTCCTAGGTTTGAACACATATTTTAAACATCCTTTACACTATGCAAAGCCCACAAATAATAACTCCTATAACTAATAGTAATGCACAGGAAAAAAATAAATAAAGAAATAAATTTGCAGATAATGTAATTTCACTTTTTCCTTATTGAACTTAAACAATTATATTGATTCACATCTTACAACTAAACATAAAATATATAGAATTTTAACGCTTCTAGTTATGTTCTAAAGCAATAAGACCTCCGATTCAAAGTACTAAATGCTTTCTAGATTTTTCCATAAATAATTGAATTCATCACTAAATCTCTTGATGATCTGTTTATCATTAGTAAACAAGACATGTTCATAATTCCCACAGAGTCCTTGTATTGTCAGATTTAGTGAACCAAAAAACACCTTCGCACTATTCTCTTGATCTTCATCTACTAGACAAAATTTATGGTGCATCATCGACATTTCCTTCTCATTTTGTGTTTTTATTTTAATAAATTCTGAAAGAAAAATAAGCATATTATAAATAAAGTCGAAAAATTAGTTTATACCTCTGTGACGAAGTCACTTAAAATGTGGTAATTAGATTAGGGATTAGATGACTAATAAGGTACCCCCGAAAGGTCACATGCAAATGATATAGGGAAACGACGGCAGGCGCTCGAGAATCTTGATTGCCTGGCCGGGCGGCAACAGAGAGGAGAGTTCACCAGCTCAAGCGATCGAGGATAGACATCCACTGGCCCTGCTAATCAGACTCCATGTTTTAAATACTGTGAAATATATTTCCGTAATCTGTGATTGGAAAGATTTGCGTTGTGTTATATTTATTAAAATACCACAGTTACCTCTCGCTTGTCCCCTGTGGGTCCCGGGACTAACTAAAAGAATAGGCCCAAGGTAACTCCTGCCTGTCGTAAAAGGCGACTAATTGGAATCAAACACTGGCGGGGGTCTTGTCCATGTGGGCCTGGAAGGAGGCGGATATCTCTGGGGAGTGATGTACACCCGGATTTTGAGGCCTCCACTCTGGGCTTAGAAATGAATGGTTGCCTGCGCTTGGTTGTTACTCGGGAGCGGGGTTCCGGATGGGTGCCGCCTTGGGTTGAGTGCTGGCAGGTGTCGTGTGTCTAGACGACCTGGAGGAAGTTGACAGCTCTGATGAGTGGTAAACACCCGAAGTTTGGGGCCCCACTGTGTGCTTCGGAACAGACGGACAGCCTTGCTTGTGCGATGCTCGGGAGCGGGGCTCGATGGGATGTCGCCTTGAGTCTAGCACTGGTGGGTGTCGGGTCTAGAGGAACCCGGAGGAGAGCTGAGATATTTAGGGGTGGAATAAAACTAACGCTTGAGGCCTCTTCTGTGAGCTTCGAAACGGACAAACGACCCCACTTGGATGCTGCTCGGATGCAGGACTTCATGATACTGCACCGAGTCAAACACTGACGGATGTCTAGTCCAGACGAAATCGGAGAGAGGTTATCTCTCTTTGAGCTTTGAGACGGGCAAGCGACTTCGCTCAGATGGCAGTACATCTGTCAAACAAAGTTTCACCTCGCAGGTGTCATCTCCTGTCGGAAGCTCGATTTGTTGGGTGAAATTTAAGCTAAGGCTGGCAGGTGTTGGACCTGGACAAACCCAGAGGTGGCTGGGGTCTCTAGGGGTGGATTACACCTGGAGACTTGGGCCTACTCTGTGAGCATCGATACAGGCTAACGACCCCGCCTGGATGCTGCTCGAAGGCGGGACTTCATGATACCGCCTCGAGTCAATGAAACACTGGCGGGGGTGTGGTGCAGGTGAGGCTGGGGGGAGGCAGACATCTCTAGGGAGTCATATGCACCCGGAGTTTGGCGCCTCCACTGTGGCCTCAGAGACTGACAATTGGCCTCGCTTGGTTGTTACTCGGGAGCGAGGTTCCAGATGATACCGCCCTGGATTGAGCCCTGGCGTGTGTCGTGTTTCCAGACGTCCCGGTGAGCTCTGATCTCTGATGAGTGGTAAACACCCGGAGTTTGGAGCCCATACTGTGTGCTACGAAACGGACGGACAGCCTCGCTGGGGTGATGCTCAGGAGCGGGACTCAATGGGATGTTGCCTTGAGTCTTAACACTGTTAGGTGTCAGGTTTGGAAGAGCCTGGGGGGAGCTGAGATCTCTAGGGGTAGATTACAACTGAAGATTAGACGCTGCTCGAGAGCGGGACTTCATGATACCGCCTCGAGGCAAACACTGACGGATGTCGGGTCCAGACGAACTCGGAGAGAGGTTATCTCTCTTTGAGCTTCGAAACGGGCAAGCGACTTCACTCAGATGGCAGTACACCTGCCAAACAAACTTTCACCCTCTAGAAAAGATCGACTTCCTCAGGGAGCTGGAATAGATGGGTGAAATCTAAATAATTAGACGTGAGCCACAATAGACCTAAGGTCGCGGTGGAGAGACTGGAATAGCCCACTCACAATAAAATCTAATCTAATCTAATCTACCTCTCGCTTCCTCTTCTTAGAAGACTGTATAAATACTATAGTTAATTTGAAACTCCCGACAAACTATTATCATGAAATCTTTAAGTTAAATCTGTTTAAACCGTGTAAATAATATAGTGTAAATAGACAGTGTATCTTTCATAATCACTACCCCTGTCCTAGATATTAGCTGGCACAAAATATAATCATGGACAAGAGAAGGCCAGTATAAAAAGGGGGAAGGCCCTTTGCCAAGACTCAAGTGAACCCAGAATTTCTCCACTATAGCTACTCCCCTGTCAGAAGTTACATAACCTAGTAACTTAAGTAAGGAAGTAAGAATCCTTGGCAGGACTTAGAATGCATTTCCTATTAATAATTCTATGTTAGGGCCCGAACACTAGATAGAAATAAAATTAGAATAGAACAAATAACCATCAGAGAATAACCACCCGTTTCCCCTTATGTCAGATCTTGCCAAAGAAAATGGGAAGGATCTTCAAGCCCATTACAAACTATGTTTGTTTCTGTTCTTAATTGGCGTCTTTATATACAGTCCCCAATGTCGCACATAAAATGACGGATATCATTTTCAAAACTAAAAAGTAGGAAAGATGCTCTCTTCTCTTAATACCAAGAAAGCCTCTGGCCTTGACGAGATCCCAGCAATTGTTCTCAAAAAATGCGCACCAGAACTTGCTCCTGTCCTGACTAGTCTGTTTCAGATATCTTACAATAAAGGCATATTCCCTAGTAACTGGAAAACTGCTCGAGTACAATCCATCCCCAAGAAAGGATCCAAAGTGCTTCCTAGCAACTACAGGCCTATTTCTCTCCTTTCAGTCGTCTCTAAAGTGATAGAAAAGTATATAAACACCGAATTACTAAAATTTCTTGAAAAACACAGTCTAATCCACGACAGGCAGTATGGATTTGGTCAGCGCAGGTCGACTGCCGACCTTCTTTCCTTTGTCACCCATTCTTGGAACAAGTCTATGGAACAACACGGTGAATCCCAGATTGTTGCTCTAGACATATCCAAAGCATTCGACCAGGTCTGGCACGCAGCGCTGCTTAATAAACTTCCGGCCTATGGCCTACCACCAAAACTTTGTACCTGGACAGCAAATTTCCTTTCCCACAGGAGCATATCTGTTGTTGTGGATGGCCATTCCTCTAAACTGTATCCAATTAATGCAGGAGTTCCTCAAGGTTCAGCTTTAGCCCCTACTTTGTTTCTTCTCCACATCAATGACCTCCTCTCTAGCACATCCAACCCAGTTCACAGTTACACGTACGACAGCACCCTCCACTCAAATATACAATATTCTAAGCCTGTCTCTTTAGCCCAATTAGATGAGGATCGCAGACTCATGGAGGGTTCTGTCTCCGTGGATCTCCAAAAAATATTAGACTGGGGAAGTAGAAATATTGTACAATTCAACCCCACCAAAACTAAGTCTTGCTTTCTTTCTCACAAGAGATACACCAGCCCTAGACCCATCACAATGAACAACCAAGTTATTCAAAGTAATGAGTCCTTTTCTCTTGTTGGCATTTCTGTGGATCGAAATCTTAATTGGCACCAATATGTCACATCAATTGCAGAAGCGGCTGCTAAGAAATTAGGTGTCCTCTTCCGGGCTCGCAAATACTTTTCACCAGCTAATCTCTATACCTTATATACTTCACAAATAAGGCCAAACCTCGAATACTGCTCCCACATCTGGGGTGCAGCTGCCGCTTCTACACTCGCTATCCTGGACTCCATTCAAAAGAGAACTATATGTCCTATTGGGGTGTAAAGTTAGTTCGCCTCCACGTGGTGCACCCTGGATAGCGTCTACTATTAGACGTGAACTAAATGAACTAACCAAACCGTAACCTTCCTAGTCATGTCTTAGGAGGGCCGGGAATGCTTGCCTTAATTGGCCGGCATTGCGAGGAGAGTCCTCTATAAAAAACCCACATCGCAAGGTCGTTGGCGGGTTGGTGCCGAGGCGATGATGCTTCTGGCCGATATGGCCGAGCATTGGCAGGTCGCTAACGTTAACCCTCCCCAGGGAAACCGGGCGACCTCCCTGTGTAAATGCCTATTCATGGGATGCGGGGCTCTTCCATGGAGGTCTATTTTCCCTTGCTGCTCGTGGGACCAAACATGGACACGACTTACACAGACCCAATAGAGGAGGTGGCAGGATTCAACCTTCCACTGGAACCTCCAGAGGGTAAAAACAGGGGAAAGGAAAGTCCACCCCTAGGACGACTACCAAAGGTAGACCCTCCTATAGGAAGCTTGGTTATCGAGCTCCTAAAAAGGAGGAGGAACCTGCACCATAATTCCCTTTTCGTTTAAGCTCCTTAACCTACTCCTTTATCCTCTATACACTCCTATATTCCTACCCCAATGCCCACCAATTTAAGGTGCATTCAAGCTAATCTGCATCATGCTAAGGCTGCGACATACCTCCTTAGCATGAAATTAAAGGAAGAGCAAATAGATATTGCTCTTCTCCAAGAGCCCTGGACCGCTAATTCGGAACGAACTAAAGGGCTGGGTAACACTTCTGGTAAGATAGTAGAGGTGGGCTCTGATACTAAACCCAGAGCCTGTATCTGGATCAGAAACAACTTGCAGTATTTTACACTTTCAGAGTACTGCACCAAGGACATGGCATCCATCCATCTCGTGATCATATCCGGGGGGACCAGGCTGGAAGTAGTGGCCTGTTCGGCCTATTTCCCTGGAGACAGAGATGCAGAACAACCACCTCCAGCAGAAGTGCGGAAATTGATCGCCTACTGCAAGAGGAACAATTATCACCTCGTAATGGGGTGTGATGCGAACTCCCATCACTTGGCTTGGGGGAGCACGGACACTAACAGACGAGGTGAATCATTATTTGAATACATTTTAGGGGAGGAGCTGGTTGTCAACAACATAGTCTCGGAACCCACCTTTCTTACAGCTAACCGGAGAGAGGTTTTAGATCTTACGATCAGCTCAAGGCTTTTGAGCTCAAAAATCTTCAAATGGAGGGTGTCGTCTGAACCCTCATGTTCAGACCATGCCCATATCCTATTTGAAATTGAAACAGGCCCTAGACCTGTGTTAGAGTATCGGGACCCGAGGAGGACGGATTGGGAGGGATACAAACAGTCCCTCGCCGGCAGACTTGGGTCCGCAATCCCCACAGTGAGGGATCGTGATGAGATCGAGATTGCGGCCGAACAGGTTAGGGAAGCTGTGGTCTCTGCCTATCACGAAAACTGTCCACTGAGGTCAAAGAGAGACAGTCGGGGGTCTACTTGGTGGAATAATAACCTCGATAAACTACGAAGAGAAGTTAGACGTCTCTTCAATCGTGCTAAGATTACAGGCAACTGGGAGCAATATAAAACTGCTCTAACGCATTATAATAAAGAGATCAGGAACGCTAAGAGGGAGTCCTGGAGGAGGTTCTGCGGGGACATTAATAGTGTGCCCAGCAGCGCCAGAATCCACAGGATTCTCTCACGCGACCGTGTACAGGAACTGGGATCGATAAAACGACCAGATGGTTCCTTTACTGAATCTCGGAAAGAAACGTTAGAGCTCTTAGCACACACACACTTCCCAGATTGTCTGATCCTGAGCAACGGTGAGGTCCTACCAGCTGAGGGACGATCTAAACGCCCCCAAAGGGAGGACTGGCTAGTTGCTCGGAGAATAGTTACAGCCTCGGCAGTGGAGTGTGCTGTGAATCATTTCCAGCCATTCAAGTCGCCAGGGGAGGATGGGGTGGTACCGGTCCTACTACAAAAGGGACTGGAGATTCTCCTACCCTTCCTTATCAGGCTGTTCAGAGCCAGTCTGGCCTGGAACTATATTCCTTCCAGCTGGACGGTGGTTAGGGGGGTTTACATTCCCAAATTGGGACGTAATGACCTCCTACCTACTTCACTGAGACCTCTCAGTATTACATCATTCCTCCTGAAGGGATTGGAAAAAATACTGGACGGACACATTAGGGGGAAAATCTTACCCAAGAACCCCCTAAATCAAACTGGCAAATCAACTGAGTTAGCGCTCAATAACCTCGTCGAGAAGATCACACACTCTCTGGAAAATGGAGAGGTTGCGGTGGCGGCATTTCTCGACATAGAAGGAGCATTTAATAATGCATTACCGATCTCCCTCTACGAGGCCACTATCGCTAGGGGGGTGGAACCTACCATCTGTGGCTGGATCGGAAACATGCTGCACAATCGGACCATTATTACCTCATTACGGGGAGAGGTGGTCAGCGTTAGGGCTGCGAGAGGGTGTCCTCAGGGGGGCGTTCTATCCCCCCTGTTGTGGTCCCTCTTTGTGGACGACCTGCTGGCTATCCTCGGACTCTGGGAGGTTGAGGTCCAGGCGTATGCGGATGATCTTGTCATAATGGTTAGAGGCAAATCTGAGGAGGAACTGTCTAGTACTCTTCAAGAAGCACTAAATGTAGTCAATGATTGGTGCCGTAGGGAACAGATGTCTGTGAACCCTCGCAAAACGATCATTGTCCCGTTCACCAGAAGAAGAAGGTTGGACAAATTAAAACCACCTAATCTTATGGGGGAAAACATTCCATTTTCGGACCAAGCAAAATATCTGGGAGTTATCCTAGATAAGAAGCTCAACTGGGACAGACAGTTAGAAAATGTTATCCGCAGGGCTAAGATGTCCCTGTGGACCTGCCGGAGAATCTGTGGGAACAACTGGGGAACAAACCCCCAACAGATGTACTGGCTCTATGTAGTGGTTATCAGACCTATGATAACATATGGAGCCATAGTTTGGTGGCCTAAGGTGCTACGTGGTACCGCGAGGGCCAAACTGGCTCATCTACAGAGACAAGCATGTCTGATGATAACGGGAGCGATAAGCACCGCACCATCAGTCGCTCTGGAGGTCCTCCTCAATATTCCCCCACTTCACATATGGTTGGAGAGGGTGGCGAGGTGGACAACGTACAGACTAAAACAAACGGCAGATAACATGCCGAGGGAAGTCAGTCTGAGGAGGTCCGGACTCCTTGATGACAGTGATTGTCACAGGATTCTGGGAATGGTCTCAGACTTGATGCCTACAAAAATCAGCAGAGATCTGTCTTTCAAGACCGTCCTCCCGGAAAGGGAGGACTGGGACCGGAACCAATCGACCCTGTTGAGAGCGGACCTCTGCTGGTACTCTGACGGCTCCAAAACCAATATGGGAGTAGGAGCCGGCGCATATGGGGGCAGCACCGATGCTAGACTATCAGCTAGCCTCGGCAAGTACGCAACCATACAACAGGCAGAAGTTTATGCCATCGAGATGTGTGCAAAGGAAAGCTTAAAAGACCTATGCACAAACAAATCGATAAAGATATTTGCAGATAGCCAAGCTGCAATAAAGGCTCTTGGTTCCTACCGTTGCAATTCAAAGACGGTATGGAGTTGTAAATCTGCCCTTAACGAATTGGGCAGTTGTAATGAGGTGTCGCTGGTCTGGATACCGGGTCACTCGGACCATGATGGCAACGTTGCGGCAGACGCGCTTGCCAGGAGTGGTGCCCAGTGTGACTTTGTCGGACCAGAACTGGTGCTGGGAATAACATCTTGCACAGCAAAACGCACCTTAAAGACCTGGACAGATAGAAGGACAATTCAATATTGGCAAAATCTTCCAGGATTAGCTCACTCTAAGGCCTTCATAAATGGCCTGTCTGAGTCAAGGGCTAAGAAACTTCTAGAGTTGAACAGACAACAACTGAGTACTCTAGTCGGCCTGTATACAGGACACTGTCGCTTGCGGCATCACATGCACCGTATTGGGATCGGTCAGGAGACCGAGTGCCGGCTGTGTATGGAGGATGACGAAACAGCAGAGCACGTGCTGTGTTCCTGTCCGGCAGCGGATAGGACTAGACACCTGCTCTTTGGCAAGGTAAAGCTTGCTCCAGAGGATCTGGATCAACTTTCGCCCGCATAGGTTATCGACCTCTGTAGGAGGCTGGATTTGTTGGGCGAAATATAGACATTAGGTGTGAGCCACAATAGACCTTATGGTCGCGGTGGAGGGACCGATATGGACCACTCACAAACTAACCTAACATATGTCTCATCGGTGACCCTAGCCTCACCCAAAGGCTGCCATCCCTTGCCCACTGATGTGCCGTTGGTGACCTGTCTCTCTCTTTTATAGATATCTGCACAGGCACTGCTCAGAGGAGCTTTCCTCCATAGTTCCCTCACCTGCTGCCCCCAACAGATCTACCAGGGGAACAGAGCGAATGCACCCCTTTTACTGTCCAGGTCACCAGACATAGAACATCTTGTTATGCCCGCTCTTTTGTCCCGAGGACTTCCAAGTTGTGGAATTCCTTGCCGGCACATGTTTTTCCTTCTCTTCCAAACCTTCAAGTATAGAATTAACAAGTTACCTCTTTCCTCCTTGTCAACACCCACGGTACGATGGTATTTAGGCTGTAAGCCCTCGTGGTGTTGTTGAAATTAAGAAAAATAATTATACTCAGTGGTACATTACTCATATCAAGATATAGTATGCATCCAAACAAAATCTACATGCAAAAAGAACAGAAAAATCAAATAAAATGATCAGATACATATACACAAATATACATACAAAACAGCAGCATGGATCACAACACACAAATAAAAGCTGCATCTAAAACAATAAATCTACAGAAACATCAGAATGCATAAAAATGTTCAAACAAAAAAGCACAGCATAAAACAGAACAAATCAGAAAGTGTCATGACACAATATTTATATAAATTGAAGTCATAAAAGAGTAGCATGGCGTGGGAGAGTTTATTTTATATGATAAGCAAAATATTCACTTGGTTCCGTTTTTTGTTCTCTTTGAATGCCTGAAATCGACTGCGAAGTTATCTTTACCACGGGTAAGAAGGCTGTAAATGCGACTGTGCATGCCTAGTATATTTATTCCTAAAGTTTAGACAAAAGTAATTTGAGCATAATAATTAAAAATCACTAGTTATGATTGCTGTTGATTTGCTGAATCATTTAACTCGGTTTAAGATAACTCTACAATACATATAAACACTAACTTAGTAACTTACTGTTATTTTTACACATCTGATAAATATTTTGTTTATTTGTAGTCATTTCCCAGTCTGTAATAACTCTTACTTCGACACCCCTCTTGCTAGTTGCAGCAATAAGTTCTTCAAGAACTGACTCCAGTGATATTGTGAATATACAAACACTTATAGAATGCTTAGCTGACGAAAAAAATTTTACAATTTTCTCCAGGTAAACATAAGAGCAGGTTTCAGAGCATTCTTTCCTTACATTTAAATGTACTCTACAAGTGACATTTTTTATTGAAGTAAAAATCACATGGTAATAATAATCTTTAGTTCTGCTTAATTCTAATCTTCTTTTGGCTCTAGCAAAGTAACGTTTAAAAAATAAGGACATCAACCAAGGAAAACTAATCACTCCGAAAGTAACTAAAGGCAATTTAATAGAGGCATTCATCACCCTTAATAATTATCGTTTTATAAATGGTAATTTAAATTCAAAAACTGGGTAATCCTGTGTTTAAAGTGCCTCTTTAGTAAACATACAATTCGGGCGAAATCGGAACGTGAACTGGACGCGGGACGATGTGCACTGTTGCCAGATAAGTATAAGCAAGGGTCATTTTAAATATAGAAGGCAATCAAGGGGTGAACAAATGTTTTCATAATGTAAATAAATGATAGTATTGCGTCATGTACATAGATCGATATTTGACATATTTTGCGGAGAGCAGTAGGAAAACGGAAATGTAAACAGTTAATTTTCAGCAATTGTAGTCTAGGGGAACACGTGATATAGAAGGAAATCAAGGGGCGAACAAATGTTTTTATAATTTTAATAAATTAAAATATGGCGTCATCTACATAAATCGATATTTCACATATTTTGCGGAAAGCAGTAGGAACACGGAAATGTAAACAGTTAATTTTCAGCAATTGTGGTCTAGGGGGAAAAACGTAATATAGAAGGAAAGCAAGGGGTGAACAAATGTTTTTATAATTTTAATAAATTAAAATATGGCGTCATCTACATAAATCGATATGTGACATATTTTGCGGAAAGCAGTAGGAAAACGGAAATGTAAACAGTTAATTTTCAGCCTCAGGGGGAAAAACGTGTGCCTCTCCTTCCTTTTTTGGTACATCAGTAACATCAACAGAGGTTGTGTCATTGTGATTGAGCAAGGTAATCTGCACGTTTCACCATTCCCAGGGGGCGTAAAGCCGTCGGTCCCGTGCCCATGCGATGTTGGGCACGTTAAAAACCCAAATTTCCCGGACAGTGAGGTGAATGAATGACACTTTAGTAAAGTCAATGAAGCAATTTCCGTTGCGAATTGCCGATGACAAATACAACTGTATATGCTAATAGCAAACGGTAAGCAGTATATTATTTTGAAAAATCTCAATGTTTCATGGTAATGAAGCAATTTCTACTGACAACTGTCGATGATAAACATAACCGAGAACCTGACCTGACCTGACTAACGACCTTATCCAAGCCATATAGAAAAGGATGGTACATGCCAAACTTTTTGAAAATCGGCACAATATTTTTTTGTTATCGGTGTTATGTTTATCATCGACAATTGTCAGTAGAAATTGCTTCATTACCATGAAACACTGCGATTTTTCAAAATAATATACTGGTTACCGTTTGCTATTAGCATATACAGTTGTATTTATCATCGGCAATTCGCAACGGTAATTGCTTCATTGACTTTTAGTGAATTTTCTTAAAAAAATTCACTAATGAGGAGATCTCGACTTTTGAATTTTGAAAAAATTTCTTCAAATGAGCGCTAATTAGGCCCCCCAGAACACATATCCGGGGTCAGTTTGAATTTTTATATGTTTATATATATATATATTTATATATATATATATATATATATATATATATATATATATATATATATATATATATATATATATATATATATATATATATATATATATATATATATATATATATATTTATATATATATATGTATCACACCGATAACTCAAAAAATAATGGGCCGATTTTGATTAAATTTGGTGAATAAATTCCTTTTGCAAATGGCTTGGATAAGTTCGTTAGCCAGGAAAATCTGCCCAGGTTTTCCCGGAAAATTTTGTGTTTTCTTTCGAAAAAAATTTATATCTCCCGAATTAACAAAGTAAGGGCAACCAAATTGGGTACGCGGGTTTATGTCCTTATATGTAAGTCACCTACCAAAATTTAGCTCTGTATCTCAAAAGACAAAAAAGTTATAGGCATTTAAAGAAAAATAAATTGGGGTTTTCCTCAAAACGTCAAAGTTGCGACTTAAAACGTCAAAATCGGCAACATTTTGGCAAATAACTTGAAACTAATACGGGCTATGGAAATCAAATGTCTCAAGAAGGATGTTTTACAAACACTGAAGTCTTAGTTTCAACCGTCATTGTCCTTCATTTTACTAAAATGTTTCCAGAAAATTCATTTGAAATAGACGCTTTCCCTGATGCTTGGCAGTAGCCTTAGCTATAGAGTTTATCGTTTAATGGTATATAATTTTTGTCGAATTTTCGTAAAAAATCAATAAAGCCCAATATATCCGTTATTATACAAGATTTGAAAAAAATTTGTATATATTAATTATAGGGTGTCTTGAGCTACATCTTAAAAAAAATATTTCTACAATCACAGGATGGCCCATAAGTCATTGGTGATACAAATTTTCTTTTTTTTAATCAAACACGCCTTATGTTATTGCATTTTCCATCGAAATATAATGCATGTTTGTAAGAAAAGAAATTCTGGATGCAGCAAGTGCGTTATGGTAGCGAACTTTGATCAAATGCTTCATATTTGAATAGCCCAATTTGCTATTAACCTATAAGGTTGACCAAGAAACTAGTTTTTCCGGGAACACTTTAAGTCTACTTTTGGAAATCTTGGTACATTTTCACACAATAAAGTTATTTTTATGAAACATGGCACATTGTTTTTACTATATAGGTTATACTGGTAACCAAAATTGATGCCTGCTTTCTTAAAAACAAAACACACATATTTGCAATAAAAACATTTTAATGAAAATTCACTACCATAACGCACTTGCTGCGTCCAGAGTTTTCTTACTCATTTAAGGTTGGAAAGTAAAATATAAACAAACACTTCGAAGGGAAACCTATTTTGAGCCATTTTCTTGGTTATGTTTATCATCGACAGTTGTCAGTAGAAATTGCTTCATTACCATGAAACATTTCGACTTTTCAAAATAATATGTTGGATACCGTCTGCTATTAGCATATACAGTTGTATTTATCATCGGCAATTAGTAACGGTAATTGCTTCATTGACTTTTCTTACTCATTTAAGGTTGGAAAGTAATATAAATAAACACTTCGAAGGGAGGCCCATTTTGAGCCATTTTATCGGTTGTTTATCATCGACAGTTGTCAGTAGAAATTGCTTCATTAGCATGAAACATTGGGATTTTTCAAAATAATATACTGGTTACCGTTTGATATTAGCATATACAGTTGTATTTGTCATCGGCAATTCGCAACGGAAATTGCTTCATTGACTTTTCTTACTCATTTAAGGTTGGAAAGTAAAATATAAACAAGCAGTTCGAAGGGAAGCCCATTTTGAGCCATTTTCTCGGTTATGTTTATCATTGACAGTTGTCAGTAGAAATTGCTTCATTACCATGAAACATTTCGACTTAAAAATTATACTGGATACCGTTTGCTATTGGCATATACAGTTGTATTTATCATCGGCAATTCGCAACGGAAATTGCTTCATTGACTTTACTAAAGTGTCATTCATTCACCTCACTGTCCGGGAAATTTGGGTCTTCAACGTGCCCAACATCGCATGGGCACGGGACCGACGGCTTTACGTCCCCTGGGAAGAATGGAACGTGCAGATTACCTTGCTCAATCACAATGGCACACCCTCTGTTGATGTTACTGATGTACCAAAAAAGGGAGGAGAGGCACACGTTTTCCCCCTGAGGCTGAAAATTAACTGTTTACATTTCCGTTTTCCTACTGCTTTCCGCAAAATATGTCAAATATCGATTTATGTAGATGACGCCCTATTTTAATTTATTAACATTATAAAAACATTTGTTCATCCCTTGATTTCCTTCTATATCACGTTTTTCCCCCTAGACCACAATTGCTGAAAATTAACTGTTTACATTTCCGTTTTCCTAATGCTTTCCGCAAAATATGTCAAATATCGATCTATGTACATGACGCAATACTATCATTTATTTACATTATGAAAACATTTGTTCACCCCTTGATTGCCTTCTATATTTAAAATGACCCTTGCTTATACTCATCTGGCAACAGTGCACATCGTCCCGCGTCCAGTTCACGTTCCGATTTCGCCCGAATTGTATGTTTACTAAAGAGGCACTTTAAACACAGGATTACCCAAAAGCTGTATAATTTCTGTTCGTTTTTCGAATTTCCATTAATAGTTTTTCTTTTTAAATATTTTGACTTTGACTTTTAACGTAGTCTTAACCTGAAACTTGAACATTGACGAGCGTCTCACCACAGTAATGACCCGGCTGCGTTGATCGTGCGCACTTTGCTGAATATTTTAAGTACCGAAATAAAGGACCTCCCTGGAGTGCTGTTTACACACAGTCCTCCCAACTGACCTTCTTGACTTGCCCTGACATCCGTTTGCTTATCAAAAGGTAAAATAAGGTTAAAGGGGAAGGAAAAGTACATTATGATCACATGAATGGCATAGGCCTGATTTTCCTTCCCCTTTTAGCTTTTAATTGGGGAAACTGATGTCAGGGCAGGTCAGTGGGGAGGATTGTGTGTAAACAGCACGTCAGGGAGGTCTTTTATTCCGTTACTTAAAATTGTCTGCGAAGGTGAGGTCAGGTCAGGTCAATGCAGCCGGTCATTACAGTGGTGAGACGCTCGTGAACATTGTGAGATGTACAACAGGGTCGCCATCTCGGTGCGGAACCAGATAGTATGTTGTCACAACAGGTCCAAATAACACAAAATGTTATAAAATAGAGACTGTCTATAACCAACTAACAATTTTGTAAAATGTCAGCCCTGGCCGATTTCTTTCCTAATATAGGGACAACATGATATGTAAGGCTAAATGTATTCTCAGTATAATTAGAACCACATACCGGTTTCGCTCTAATTAGAGCTCGTGCAGTACGGTATACTAATTACAGCAAGAACACACCTATAAAGTAATATGGCTATGGTAGCCAGACTCCTAGAATACATCTAGCCTTACATACATTGTCCCTATATTAGGGAAGAAATAGGCCAGAGCTGACAAATTACAAAATTGTTAGTTTGTTGTACGCTGTAACTATTTTATAACATTTTGTGTTATTTGGAGCTGTAGTGACAACATACTACCTGGTTCCGCACCGAGATGGCGGCACTGTCGTACATCTCACAATGTTCTAGGACGCTGGCTACCATAGTCGTATTATTTAATAGGTGTGTTCTCGCTGTAATTGGTATTAGTGATGGGTCGTTATTTAAATGTCAGCTATTTTTAAACGGTTACCGAGTCGTAACGGTAACCACCAGTTATGAATTTATAAAAATAACAGCTTAAAAAGTAACGCTTTTTACACTAAACTAAAATTCGGAGTCGTGTCTGTTTCAGTTCTACTGCAACTAGGTTCGATGAATAAACATCGGTTTTCATAGGCAACTGTTATTTAACCATTTAACGGGATGAATAGCCTTGAGATTGGGAATGCTAAATATGTATGGTTATACAGTATAGAGCGGACTGTACTTCATAACATTATTATTTATACTAGTGTGCTCGCTGTCGCTCACAGCTTTATGGACGTACGATCTTCGGTACAATAAAACGGTTTAATTTTAATTTAAACTTTAACCGGTTGTTGATGAGAATACGGCATACGGACACTACTACACAGAGTTATTCTGTTAAACTGAGAAGCTGTTATTTTTGAAACAGTTAAGTTTCCCACTAGTATGTAAAGCCAAATGTTTAATAATAAAAAATGTCGGGTGAAAAGATGAATTTCTGTAAAAACGTGTTATTACTGTCACTATAGACAACGCAAAATAGGGTTATTTCACGTGAAATTAAAGTACTTATTTATTTAAATTTATATACATTACCTAAGCAAACAGTTAACACGTCATTTTCGTTTGTCTGATAATAGTTATCAAATTGATAAAAAAAATAATGATACAACATTTTTTAATATCTATATACATTTAAATATAAAAAATTAAATGAATATATATATATATATATATATATATATATATATATATATATATATATATATATATATATATATATATACAGGATGTTTCCAAATTGATGCGAAAAATTTTACAGGGTGATTTTTTGGAGAAAAATAAGGGGTGTCTTTTTATTAAGTTTTTCTTGAAACCCCTTCTCCTCCAAGTTACAGCCCTTTGAAATTTTTGAAACTAATTTTAAAACAACGAATATTAAAATAAGTAAATAAACAATTAATACTATATATCTTCCAATTTTTTTTCAAACTCAAACTCAAACTAAATTTTTTATACTGTTGGCTGTTGTTTGCACAGTTTTTAAAAGTGGACTGATAAAGATGACCAGTGAACCGAAAATGTAACTAGATATAGAGATCTTTCTAAGAAAGAATAAAAGCATAATGTAATAACAAACCATATGTACAGAATAAAGGCAAATTTCTTTACCGAAATTTTATGAGCTGCGTTATGTTATGGAGTTCTTAGAATCACTCCCTGTGTAGCAATAAAAGTTCTAAGGTCTAACGTCCCAAGACGTGATAAATAATGATATTTCTTGATTATTGTTGTGGCATTGACATTTACGTAAAGACCCCGCATAAAATAAATTTGTTAGAAATGACTAGTTTATAATTCCTAAAACATCTAAGTAAATACTAATATAAGACTCCTTTCTGATTTCTAAAAGTTTGACTTCAGAGTGGGAAAAGATTTACGACACGCTTATTATAATTTCTTAACCCTTTGTTTCCTTTTCATATCGACAAAATTTGAGATTTATACACTACGTGAAATAACGGGGTAAAAATACAATGCATTTATACTAGTGTGCTCACTCTCGCTCACAGCTTTGGGAATGTAGGATACTATCGATCGACTATCCAGTTTAAAATAACTGAAGCCGTTATTTTCAACGGTTATTATTGAATAACGTTAACGGCTTCAACTGTTAACAGAATATAGCCGTTTTTCCCATCACTAATTGGTATTAGTGTACCGTACTGATGAGCTCTAATTATAGCGAATCCGGTCTGTGGTTCTCACTATGGTGAGCATACGTCTAGCCTTATTTAAACTTTTCTTTAAAGGGAAAAATTAAGAATTCAAGTAACATACAGCCACAGCATAAGAATAAGCTAAGCATAAGAATTTGCCGTGGGTAAGTTCGGCAGACGCCAGTAGCTGCCAGCAGCTCCAATAGGCAAGTTCACATGTTAACATTTTTTGACATAACAATGGAGCTACTGGCGCTTGGTGAACTCGCCCGCTTATTGATTCACCGTTTCAATTTAAAATTGTAACTCCGTCATACCGTTTTTGAAACTAACACCAAAAAGTATTCATGAATAGTTTCAAGCTAGGTTCATACACCCGCGATTATTCGCCGTGACATGGTTCCAAGATGGCGAGTAAGAGAGCCAGACTGAGTGTATAGAATAAATGCAGCCGGTGGTGATCGGATCCAGGTATTTGGCGAGACTAACGTCGAGCTGCAAATTGGGACATGCAAGGCAAAGCCGAGAGCCATAGTGGCGGCCAGATCAGACCCGATTATAACTGGCTTGGACATACTTCAGGGTCAGTACGTTAAACTTGATCTTGGCACTAACGTCCTTACTATCGGCGGTGAAGAAATAATAATGTCGCCTGGCAGTAACCTGGTCGTGCGAAAAATCACCATAGAGGAAAATAGCATCGTCTGCCGTGAAAGTGCTATTTCAGTGAAGAGAGCTGTGAGAGGAAAATACGGCCCAGTTACTCAGCCAGCAGCAAGTTGAGAAGAAATTATGAGAGAAGTACAAGATGAAGGGTGTAACGACCATGTAAATGTGAAGTAAACCCAGAAAAAGGTCAGTGAACTAATTTGTTGGAACAGAACCGATGCCGACAGGGTGAATAGGGCCCGCCGAAATATTTTTGCAAGTAGAAACACCAGAAAAAGAACAACTACACGGAAGAGCCAACACCACGTAAGAACTTCGCTTGAAGAAAGCTCCGACATATTGACGAGAAGGAAAACCATCAACTTGGTTGTCGGAATGCATAGACGAAGACAAAGCGACCACATGAAGATCCGTTATGACGTGCGAGCTAATTCAGCTGGTTTTAAAAAAGAAAATCGGGTGTGGTTCTACAATCCAGTACGACGCAAGGGATGGTCACCGAAACTACAGAAATTATGGGAAGGTCTTTATAAGGTGGTCAAAAGAATCAATGACGTCTATCGCATTCAGAGGAGCCCGAAGAGCAAAATGAAGGTGGTCCATGTGCACAGACTTACGCAATACCAAGAAATGTCAGAATTCGACCGGGGCAATCGAATATAAGAGGGGAGCAGTGTCACATTTGTTTATGAGAATTAAGTTTATGGACTTTGTTACTTCTATGGTCAGTTGTAGTGTGTTGGTAAGAGCGAACACTCTGTAATGATATTTCTAGAAGGGATCAGAAGTGACAGGTGTAAAAGAGTGTAGATGGTATAGAATCTCTATGGACTATGGACAATATAAATAGGCGAGCGGTACACAGAGTAAGTTAGTTCAGTATTGAGTGCGGTGTAGGATATGTGATCATAAAGTATAAAGGAATCATCAGTAAGTGTTAGTCTATAAGAAGCAATCATAGAAGGCGAATAGTGGAATATAGTTCTATGGACATTTAGTAATAGAGGAAAATATTTCAGTTGATACTGGTGTTGGAAAATAGTTGGTTATAATAAATTAGTAGTTTAAAAGCTGTGTTTTGTTAGTCAACAAATCCAGAACCCCGTAGAACGTAATAATACTTATATTGTCGATGAGTCTATTTATGTTATGGTCAAACAAACTTGCGAGTAAGGCAAATGAAAGGACGAGTCTAAAGCGCGTGTATGTTATGAACGCGTTACATACGATATTTTATCCACGACTGCATTATAAATAGAATAGAAAATTATAAATTATAATGACATATATACTATTAATAACAACGGCTGCTATAATAACTGATCTTCAAAATACGTTGCAAAGTTTACTGTGGTTTGATTACCGTGAACTACCAAATCTTGATTTTGCGTGTATTCATAAACAATACTTTATAATGCAAGCCTACAAAAACACATTAATTTTGAGTTGCATTTTTGAATTCAAACAGCGCGCCAATTTTGAGAGAGATGTCAGATGAATTTTGTTTTTTGGCTCCCTAGATCCTGATTCGCCATAACCAATGTCTATGCTGTGGTTGTGCGTTATTGTTATTTGGATTCAGGCTTTTGAGAACCAACGTCTGATTACAGTAATCAAAATCAAAGAGAACAAAATGTCCCTAGGTTGTATAGAAATAATATTTATTAAACGTCAAACAAATGTGGAAATCAACTTTTGATCCAACAAAAACAAAACATAAGTTTCTAAAATGGCCGTTGACTTGACGTTAAGATGAGATGAAAGGAATGCCAAACAAAACCTGAACTGAATCGAGTTAATTGTATCTTGTCGTAACATTTTAAAGTTTTTTATATACTCGAACCTGATATACTTCCGAAAACCCTCTTTAATGTTATATGTAAGTCACGGAACGTGAATATTGAATATGATTCTTCAGGACCCTGTACAGGTAAAGTAAATTATTGGCCTGTTATTTTCATCCTTAATCAAATTTTTATTTCAGGCTGCTATTTGGCATTGCCTAAACAATTATGACTACAAAGATGCTATCTTTCTATCAGAACGCCTATACGCTGAAGGTATTGATTATAGATCTACATGCACTCTATTGATATAGATGACAACTGTAATTAATTTTGATTTTAGTTAAAACCGACGAAGCATTATATTTGCTAGCTACATCCTATTACAGAAATGGCCAGAAGAAACATGCTTATAATATTTTAAAGGATAAAACTAATACCTCCTCTCAATGTCGCTACCTGTTCGGCATGTGTGCTTATGATTTGGAAAAGTAAGTTTCATCATATTGTGAAGTTTCAGGCAGTCTCTCATAGTGGCATGTATTGCTACCAGGACCACAATACAGTTGAGCACTTGTTTCTAGCCACTTGGAATTATGCATTATTATTGTGTTTGTACAAGTAACGTTTTAGCCTTAAAAAAGTTAGTGGAAAAAGGTAAAAAGCCAGTTTTCAGGAGCGAATCGGCGCGGGGTGGGATGTATCAAGATAATTATAAGCAAATAATTGAGTGAATCGGGTGCAGGGTGGGGCATATGAAGAGTTCTGAGTAGGCATATAATGTCTTATGAGTTGAAGTTAAAATTAATGTACATGGTTTGTATTATTATGAATAGATGGTGAAGTATAACTGCTCTGTGGCATCAATGATTGACCATGGTCACAGAAATAGGAACACGTTAAAGAAACAAAGGAGATACATAAAATTATTAGTATTTTGTTTACACATGTTTTCTTATCTTCACAACTTTCACTGTAGGTGTTCAATGATTTTCTTTTGAAAATATACATAAGTCCCAAATTTAGTTGACAGGTATATAGAAAAAGTGAGAAATCAGATTGGTTGAAGCATGACTATAAGACCTCACTTCTATTCTCAAGCTTGCTGGATCAATCCTTGCTAGTGGTTTTTTTCTTTACTTCTGCTATTGAAAATTATAGTTTCCTGTCCCTTGAATGTATGTTCAGTTGTCTAGGTTTCACAAAATGCTGCGGCACTTCTACTCATAAACTACTGCTACTATAGTCTGTTTTAATATAAATTAGATCTCAATAGGCTCTGAAATTTGAATCAGCCACAACTGCCAATAAAAAGTTACTAACTTAGGTTGTATTTAGTTTGTGAACCAGCCATAAAACCAGGATTCTCAAGCTTTATATTAAGATTTGAGGAATATTAGCTTTGGTATAATTTTTTAATATACAATTATGGTTTATTGTGGGAAAAGATTGTTTTGTTATGTTTGTTGTTTCCTAACTTCATGGTGATTCCTTGGTGTGTTGTGAAAATGAAAGGTTTTGTGATCTATTAACAGTTTTAAATCCTGAAAATACTCTTTCTTCAAGACAATCTTATTCTTACCTTAATATTGTTATGATAAACACACATAATGAAAGCACTATAATAGCTAAAAGGAAACTAATAACAGCACCAAAAGTAAAATTGATTAAGCCAACACCTGTTACATGACATTAACCTGTCATATTACCATTCACAGGAATACCTACATTTGGCAAACTGAAAGATAAAAAATCACTAAACAGGTTACTGCCAACTTAAATTGCATTTTACATGACCTACCCAGATATTATATATTTTGGAACGGGGTATTGTCTATTAGAGACCAATTACTGGTTGGATAACAGGGATGTTCGATTTATTTTAAAAAATCGTTTTTTGAATCGTGAAGAATCGTCACAGCCTAATGCTAGACTTAAATTAACTTACTAAATTAAATTTTTTAGGTTACTGACAACTAAAATTGCATTTTACATGACCTTCAAGGTATTGTATATTTTGGGACGGGGTATGGTCTATTAGAGACCAATTACTTGTTGGATAAGATTTGCAGCTACCAAATTATCGGTTAGCAGTAGTAAATGAAATTACAACACTCTCAGAATAAATATATTTGATGGAACACCTTGACTATCATCTTGGTCTACAAGACTGAGGAGTTCGCTGTTTTTGATGTCAGCGTGGTCTATAAAACCGTGCATTACATATGCTATATACACGATCTGGCATACGAGTCCCCGATGCAAATTGAGACTCCTGGCACCAGGAATTTAATTAATTAATACCAGGAAAGCCTCTGGCCTTGACGAGATCCCAGCAATTGTTCTCAAAAAATGCGCACCAGAGCTTGCTCCTGTCCTGACTCGTCTGTTTCAGATATCTTACAATAAAGGCATATTCCCTAGTAACTGGAAAACTGCTCGAGTACAACCCGTCCCCAAGAAAGGATCTAAAGCGCTTCCTAGCAACTACAGGCCTACTTCTCTTCTTTCAGTCATCTCTAAAGTGATGGAAAAGTATATAAACACCGAGTTACTAAAATTTCTTGTAAAACACAGTCTAATTCACGACAGGCAGTATGGATTCCGTCAGTGCAGATCGACTGCCGACCTCCTTTCCTTTGTCACCCATTCTTGGAACAAGTCTATGGAACTACACGGTAAATCCCAGATTGTCACTCTAGACTGTCAGCTTCTTCATTGCCTTTGACCCGCGAGTGACCCGGCACCCAGATGAGGGTGACCTCATTCTGCCCAGCCAGATTGCTCGTCTCGTCTGCACTCACTCACCAGCCAGGAATTTACCTGTGGGCTACTTAGGGCTGTCTGGCTATGAGGATTCATTTGTTGGTGTAGCCCCTCCTCTTGTTCTCCCGCACACAGTGCAGGATGGCGTACATTTCGGCCTGAAAGACCTATGCATGGGCTCCGAGGGAAATACTATGACTTACCCTCGGTCCTTCCGAATAGACACTTGCCCTCGTCCCACGCTCCTCGTCGGATCCGTCCGTGAACCAGACGAGCACGTCCCGCGGTATGCCCAACGTCTCCTCCCGTCATGCCTCGCGGTCGGGGATTTCCGTTTTAAAGTTGTTTTCTCTGCAAATTCGCGGGCTCCTTCATGATCTCCTGAATTTTGCAGTGGTCCCTGAAGCCTGGGTTGACCTTCAGTCTACCATTGCAGGCTAGTCTGTATAGTCCGAGCCTGGCCTCTCCCATAATACCTAAGTGAGGGGGAGGGGGGGGCAGATCCAGCAACACCTCCATGCCGGATGTTGGGGTTGAAGACGTGGCCCCTGTGATGCCTAGGCAAGTCATCCTTTGGATCTTGCCTAGTTTTTGTTTGGCACTGGATTGTGTTACCTTAGGCCACCAGATCAGTGCCGCGTATGTTAACGATGGTCTGACCACCCTTGTGTACAGCCAGTGGGCCATACTATGTCTTAGTCCCCACGTTTTTCCATATAGCTGCCTAGTGACGGCTAAGGTCATGACTGCCTTACACAGTATTTTTTCAATGTGACCATTCCAGGTTAGATTTTTTTTTTTTTTTTTTTTTTGTTGTTCCCTCAGGGCTCGTCCGCGGCCTTGCCGCCCCGATAGCACCGCAACCCTTGGTTGATTGTGCATAACACCAGGTTAGATTAGAGTCCAATACGACTGCAAGATATTTTACCTTTCTGGCCATTGGAATGTTCCTACCATATAGAGTGAGAGTTCTGTGGCTCTTCCACTTCCTCCTACACAGGTAGGTAGTAAACAGTATGATGGTTGCTTTCTCGGGGCTCACCCCGAGCCCTTGACTAACCGTTCACCTTTCCACCACTTTCAGTGCTGTCTGCATGCGCTCCCACACTGACTGTAACCTTTTCTCGGACTATGATGATAATGTCGTCCGCATAGCTCTGTATCTCATACCCCCCTCCCGAGAGCCTCCCCAGCAGGCCGTGGGGTGGGGCCTATTAGCCTGGAGGAAATGGTGGACGGTGTTCAGGTTAGAATTTCGGCCACATATATTCGAGAAGGATATGTTAAATCTTGATGCCGGTGCCCCCTGCACACCCCTCACCCAGAGATCCGAATGGAGGGGTATTTTATCTCCGGAATCTTTTGTACAAGGAGGAGCCATCATCATTTTTGTTTATAAGGGAAACCGACTCATACACTAGAACCGGAAACGTCCGTTGGGACTTCACCTTGATCTAAGTGGTGATACCTCCTTGGGCGTGAAAAAAATCCTTTGCTATCATGTAAAGGAAAAGTCCACTACCACCTTCCATTCAACTTAGAATAAACACAATAAATGAATAAAATCCACCATGATTTTGAGAAACAAGTGACCATACTTATCATACCATAAGGCAAATGTAAACACGATATCTATTTACTATTCAACTACGTAACGGCCAATAGCAGAACGTTCATGGTTACGTGATAATAATTCGAAATTTTTTGGTTTTAAGTCTTTTTCTGTTCACTTTATATGTGTTTGGGTATTTTCATTCATATAATAATGTATGTATGAAAAACGATTAGGTAAATGTTAAATTCATTAAGGGAAAATCCATACAATTTGCCTATTGCTGATGTGGTCAGCTTAGGGACTTGAACTGGAACGTGAAAATAGTTACATGAAATTTTAAACAATGAAAATTTTCAGGTATGCAGAGGCTGAGTCAACACTGTTAGAAAACCATTCACCAACCAGCAGTTTAGAAGACATCACAGCTGAATATGATGATCAAACTCCCTTTACACTTTTACTCCTGGGCAAGATAGCCGCAAAGACTGAACGAAAACAACGTGCTATTGATGCATGGAGAAAAGCACTCAAACTCAATCCTTTTCTGTGGTCCTGCTTTGAGTATCTGTGCAAGATAGGGGAAAAACCCAACCCGCAAACAATATTTCGGGTGAATGAGTCAAACTTCTCCATGTGCCAAGGATCAAGCATAAACAATGTGGATAGCATATTATGTACAATTAATTCAAACACTCCTGGTCAAGACAAACAGGAACCCCATTTTAACACTCCACAACAAATATTGGTCACTTCTAATCCTAACAAAAATACTAATATGTATAATTCGAAGATGTTTACTCCAGACGAGAGCCCGCTGGCTGCGCCATTGTGTTTGTCAGGCTTTGAGACACTGCCATCATCAAGAATTAAGCCAATACGTATCAGGAGGGACTCCAATCCTGTTGTAAGTAGTGAAACTTTTTATTAATCTATTAACTGTGCGAATCATAGTGATGTGTATTAACCAGTAAATTATGTTTGGTGGTTAATTAACTGATAAATAGGCAGGCTAATTTACTGATTAATATCGTAAAAAAAAGAATTTACTGTCTTTTTGTAATGTACATAGCTTAACTTTATGAAAATACCAGGACACAGCAAATGCATTATAGTAGTGACTTTTCATAAGAATTGTACACTATTATTATACAGCATATTACTAAAGTTAATACTTTAAACTTACACAGCCCTTGAAGATAGATTTTAGAGGTCCTAGTACGTGCACATTTGAAGAATTCTTTCAAAAGTGTTACTAAGATCAATATCTCTCTATTATCAAAAACATCTTGTGTTCTAACTCCTTTTGAGAAAAATGCCCAAAACTCAATTTTCTAAAAAGCTAAAAAATTTAATTTTGCTATATCTGTAGATAGTGCAAGTCTCTAAAAGAAACTTGTATTACAAATTTCATTAAAGTTACAAAAGTTTTCCAGAGGGACTTAATTCATATTTAGAAAAGTAAAGTATCTGCCAAATTATAAACGTAGCAGTTATTTTTCTTTATTAATTGCCAGAATGATTTCGTTTTAGTCAACCTAATCAAACCGGTTTTTTCAATATCAACAATAACAAAATGTCTGCTGAAAAATATAATTTCTGACTCAAAGGTGACAAAGTTATTCAGGCGTTTTAAACAAAAATGAGATCTTGTTCAAAACGTATGAAATCTGTGCACTATTGTTGCTCCGAATGTCAAAATAAAAAAAACATACATTCATGGAGCTGGAATCGATCACGCTACCTTCTGCGTATGAAACCAGCACACTACCACTGAGCCATTTAAGGATACGTTAACTTCAGTTTTGTTTACATGATACTTGACACAGGCTTCATGTCCGGGATGTGATTTTACGCTTCCGTGTTCAATTCAAACAAACGCGGTCTTGAAATAAACACGGGAAAGTATTGCAATATTCATTGGCAAACCCGTGTTGATATCGAGGCGCCAGGCAATGAACCACGTACGGATTTGTTTGGAAATTATTTATTTATTTATTTACGGGCCAGGAGCCCATTTTAGATAAGTACAAAAAGAAAAAATATATACAATAAAAGCAGTTAATAAGCCGCATTTGTTCACATCCAAAACCGTGTTGATTTTAAGGACGAAATGGTTACATACTGTGTCTCACATGTTGCACTGCCTGCGCTCGACAGACTCTGCAGACCAAAGCGAAGAAGTAAACCTTCCTGAGGAAAACCAATAGAAGGATATCGACCATCCTCACGAGAAATTTGAGAAATTTCCTTTGCACTGATTCTAGACATGCCACATGTATCTCATAAGTAGGAGCCCACACAACTGAGCCATATTTAAGTCGGGACCTAACCAAACAACGAAAGAGCAGGAGGAGGGTGTCAGTCTGTGAGAAATTTTTGCTGTTTCTTATCAGAAACCCAAGAGTTTTGTAAGCAGGACTGACAGTCTGCGCGCCATGTGGTTTAAAAGATAGAGTACAATCAAAAACAATTCCAAGATCCCTAACTGTCCCGGGGAAATCAAGTGGAAGCCCTTTTATATTGTATCCGAAAGTAATTGCATGCTTATTTCGAGTAAAGGACATCACACAACACTTGGAAACATTCATAGAAAGACCACTCCGACAACACCATTCATCAAGGATCTGAAGACAGTTCTGGACCTGCAAACGGTCACCAACACTCGAAATATTTCCGAAAATCTTAATATCATCTGCATACATTAAAAAAGCAACATGCAAAACATGTTTAACTGGGTCAATATATATATATATTGAAACAGTAATGGACCGAGTGTGGAACCCTGCGGCACTCCCGAAGCTATGTGATAGGTGTCAGACTTGAAGCCCCCAACCTCAACAAATTGCCTCCTTCCATCCAGGTAAGATCTGAACAAGCCAAGCAAGCCCTCGGAGAATCCGATAGCCCTCATCCTGTCAATTAGAACAGAATCATTTATAGACAATCGAAGACCTTAGATAGATCAGTATACACAACATCAACCTGTGAGGAGCAGTCGAGAGCGGACACAATGAACTGTGTAACATCAACTAAATTCGTTACAGTCGATCTCCCTGGAATGAAACCATGCTGAGAAATAGAGAGTCTGTTTTTGATGTGAAACAGTATTCGCCGAAAAAGGCAGGTCGCCGAAAAAGGCAGGCCTCGAAAATCTTACAGAAAACACATAGTATGGCTATTGGTCGATAGTTTGATGGATCACCACTATCCTCTGCCTTAAAGACAGGGAGAACTCGTGACAGCTTCCAAATCGCCCGGAATGTTCCAGATCTAAGAACAAAAAAAAAATTTCTTAAGTGGATTCAAGAAAGCATATAAGCAGTCTCGCACCAAGAAGCCAGGAACTAGATCAGGTCCACAGGACATGTTAGTCTTAATTCTCTTAGCAGCTGTAATAATTTCATCATCTGTAAAGTCATCAACAAAGAACATTGTGATGTTACCCGAAGCCAGGCTGGCGGCTGTAGGCGATGAGGTGGGGATGGAACCAGAACATCCTGCAAAATAAGAAGCAAAACTGTCAACTGCCTGTTGCTGGTTAGATGAATTCCCAATAGAAAAGTTTTGATGGTGCCGAGAAGAGCAGTTCAAGAATTTTTTAGGATTAGACCTAATCTCTCTTTCAACCCTCTGAAAGTAGTTTACTCGAGAAGGATAAATGTTAGAGGTGTGCGAAGCTTCGAAATTTCGAACCGAACCCGAACCGAACCATCGGTTTGAAAATATGTTCGCAGTAGCGATGTTGAAGTAGTTCGAAGTTCAAAATATGTAATTCTTCAAAATAGTTCGAACTTCGTTGCTCAAAAATACTTCGAAATTTAACTTTATAGGCATTGAATGTTGCCAAAAATAGCGAAGTTGCGGCCCCTCTAACTCGGTAGCGGGGCGTTAAACTCGTTATCGGTCTCATTGAGTCGATAGCGTAATTTCATGCATATTTTTGAGAGTAGGTGGGACACATTGACGCACAACGGAGCCATTTAGCAATTACAGAGTTATTTTTCTTATATATCCTAGCCTCCCAACACCTTTTTCAGTAACATTATGATGACGGTGTTCGAAGGCAATCGGTAACGTAAATTTTCAGAATTTGAGGATAATTGTAGATTGCCCTTGAAAAACACTGGCTTTAACATGCTTTATTTCACAGAGAGCCCAAACAATTAGATGTTCAGAATTAGGAGACAGTTCAAAGTTGTAAGTGGTTATTTTTAACTACATTTAAAAAAGAGGAGGTTCTCAATTCGACCGTTTTTTTTTTAATGTGTGTTACCTCAGAACTTTTTGTTGGTGAGCCGATTTTGATAATTTTTTTTGTTAGTGCTGGTGCTTCTCATGTGCTTACATTTAAATTCTATAAAGATCTGACCAGTAGTTTTTGAGTTATCCTTAATGAACTCGGTTTTCTATTTTTTTAAATATCTATTGTTATATACCTATCATGCTCACTTTGAACCCTCTCAATCTGTTTGCGAAAACTGCCTAGTCAATACCAAACAACAACATATTTATAATTGAGCTTATCTATAGATCTAGAAATGTAAAAAAGTTTAAAATATTTTTTGTTTTTGTGGTTTTGATTTAACATTGACCCGTCTCCACAACGATCAGCACCAGAAGGCATTTTCACCCAGTTAACCTGCAAATGTGTCGAACCCTTCCTTTTTGTAAAAAGAGTGGGAATCTTTTACACTTTTACATATAAAATACTGTGTGTTACAATATTCATAAATTTTGTATTTAAATAAATGATATATGAACACTAAAGAATTTTGGTTAGTTCATCTTCAATTTTAAATTTCAAGGAAGTTTGAAGTTCGACTGTGAACCTTAGACATACTATTTCAGAGGTTCGAAGTTCGAGGTAACATATTTGCTTGGGTTCGTTCATAGTTCGGTTCGAACAAAACACGGGTTCGCACACCTCTAATAAATGTCTCTCTTAAGTTTTTGTCTCAGCTCCCTAAATCTATCCAGAAACTCCACATTTCCAGACTTCTTAAACTTACACCATAATATAATATACCATTGAAACGTAAGACAATTCTGCATTTGTTGTTAAACCGTTGGCTCACCTCTTAAATAAAATTATTAAGACTGGCAACTTTCTGGCACACCTCAAAATTAGGAATTGTAAAACCATTTTTTAAAACAGGCGACATATTAGATATGATTAACTATAGGCCGATTACTTTAATCAATACAATGGCCAAGATTGTAGAAATGGCACTGAAGAGTAGACTAATTGCATTTTTTGACAAACATAGGGTCATATCTGAAAGGCAGTATGGCTTTCGCGAGACTAAGTGAACTAGCGATGCCATCGCTTGCTTGACTGCAAACATCTAAAACGCCTTGGATGCAGGCAAACCATCTCTATGCGTCTTTGTGGACTTGGCCAAGGCCTTCGACATTGTTGACCATCGTATTCTCCTGAAAAAGTTATAGGCTTGCGGCGTCAGAGGGATTACCTTGAGGCTAATGAAAAGTTATTTGTCTGGAAGGAAGCAACGGGTTCAGATAGAGGATGTGTATAGTGACAATTGGGAGGTTAGCTGCGGAGTTCCACAGGGCCTACCTTGGTCAATCTCTATATAAATGACTTATTGTTTTTGGAATGTGAGGGTGAAATCATGAGCTATGCAGATGATACGGTGATATTCTGGAGTGATCGAACTTGGAACGGGGTCAAGCAAATGTCTCAAGGTGAATTTGTCATGGTTGTTAACTGGTTCAACATAAAGTTCTTGACAGTTAATCAGGAGATTACCAAATTTTTGCCATTCTCAACGTACAGTAATACATTACCTGACAATAATCCGCTGATGATCAAAACATAGACCCAAAAGGTTCTTAGAATAGATCAAGAGGAAAGTATTCGATACCTGGGCATCATAATAGATAGACACCTCAGGTGGGGTAAACAAGTGGATTAAATTGTGGACAGGGTTAGATCCTTACTCTACAAGTTTAGGTTCCTGAGTGAGTATTTAAACGCCAGGGAAATGAAGATCTTATATTATTCACTGGTACAGTCCCAGTTGGCTTATGGAATAGTTGGTTGGGGTGGAGTAAGACAAAACTTATATAGGCGATTAGATGTTGTGCAAAAATGGGTACTCAAGATAATTTACTGCAAACCTTTAACCTACCTAGTGAAGATCTTTTTAAGGAAGCTGGCGTTCTAGACTTTAGAAAATTGCACTTCCAGGCGGCACTGGCGGAGCGTTATAAACATGCAGATGAGCTGACTCCGACAATGAAATATCATTGCGAGATGTACGACAGGGTCGGGTCGCCATCTCGGTGCGGAACCAGGTAGTATGTTTTTTTTTGCGATTTTCGGGCCCCTGCCTTGCCCTCCGAATACTTTAGGCCAAAGTAGTATGTTGTCACAACAGCTCCAATTAACACAACATGTTATAAATAGAGGCTGTGTACAACCAACTAACAATTTTGTAAATTGTCAGCCTCTGCCTATCTCTTCCCTAATATAGGGACAATGTATGTCAAGCTAGATGTATTTTCACCCTGGGAGTACCGGACCTTAGTCCATACCTCAGTCGGAAAGAATTTCACACAATGACTTTTTCGGTATGAATGTTTCCATTCTGTTTTTGCCGCGGGGGCGTTAGTGGGTAAGTATAAGCTTTGGACGCTTATGCTTATGTGGAAGTTGCTCGTCTTAGTCGATGGCACTACGGAGAAGAGCATTTAGGTGAGAAGCGGCTTTTGCGAACTGAGTTGTGGATAGTTGAGTTATCAACTCAAGTATCGAAGACATTTCCAGATCAGAGTGAATCTGACTGTTTCGGACAAACCATGGCGCTCCGGTAACCATTCTCGGAATTTTGTTCTGTATGATTTGAAGGGTCTTGATGTGTGTTGCGGCCGCGGTGGCCCATGCAGGTGCTGCATAGGTCAAGGCTGGCCGGATAATGACTTTGTACATGAGCAACTTATTGTTCATGGACAATTTGGAATTTCTATTTAGAAGTGAGAACAGCTTCGAGATGAACATCGAGGCTTTTTTTCGAGCGTGATCGACATGGGGGCGCCATGTTAAGTGTTTGTCGAGGAAAACCCCGAGGTATTTGGCGGAATCTTGCCAGGGGATTAGACGGTTGTCTAATGAAACGTGTTCGTGAGGTGTGTGTGCCTCCTCTTGGAAAATAGGACAGCTGAACATTTAGTGGGGTTTATGACTAGAAGGGATTTCCTATACCATGATTGCAGCTCGACTACGGCGGTCTGAAGTCGTTCGGTTATTATCCTCGGCTGAGTGGAGCTGCTGAGGATGGTAGTGTCGTCTGCGTACAGTGCGTATGTCACGTTTAGGGGGGCTGTCAGAATGTCTGCGACAAATATATTGTACAGCAGAGGGAAGATAGCAGAACCCTGCGGGAGACCAGCCATGGCTGGGTACGTTCTATATCTGGCTCCCAGATGTTTGACCTGGTACTTCCTCTGTTGCAGATATGACCTAATTAGCAAAATCAGAGGGAGAGGATAATGAAATGATAAAAGTTTGTTTAGGAGGCCCGCATGCCAAACCCCATCAGAGGCTTGATCAATGTCAAGAAATATTGCACGAGTTGACTTGTTTTTATTAAATCCTTTGGTGATGTTTTCCACGACACGAAGGACTTGGTCAGTGGTGGAGTGCTGGTGTCTGAAACCGAATTGCTCATCCGGGGAGGATATGATTTTCTGAGGTGAAAAAAGCTAGCCTTTTCTGAATCAGTTTTTCGGCGATTTTGCCGATGACTGGTAGCAGGCTAATGGGCCTGTAGTTCTGAGGGAACAGCGGATCTTTGCTGGGTTTTGGGATGTTGATAATGTCGGCAAGTTTCCACATGAAAGGAAAATGTTGAAATCGCAGCATGGCATTCATAATCGTAACTAGGAATACCACAGCTTTGCGGGGGAGGTTTTTCAGGGCTACGTTGGTGATTCCATCGTATCCCGGAGCTTTCCTATTTTTTAATGCTTTGATTATTTGGGAAACTTCTTTGAAAGTTGTGGGCTCGATAGTTGTCTTTGGGGTAGCACGAAGCGCACTCCTGACGTAGCGGTGCGTTCTTGCTACGTGCGACAGATCAACGTTGTTATAATTCGGGCTGAATTGCAACTCCAGATGATCTGCGAATGCAGTAGCTTTCTCCGCAACCGTGTATACGACACCGTTACGGCCGTGAAGCGGAGATATCAGAAGTTACAATATATGTAAGGGTAGATGTATTCTCACTATAATTAGAAATGCAGACCGTTTTCAATCTAATTAGAGCTCCTCAATGTGCTATACTAATTACAGCAAGAAAACGCCTATAAAGTAATACGGTTATGGTAGCCAGCGTCCTAGAACATTGTGTAATTAGTATAGCACACTGTTAGAGTGAAACCAGTCTGTGTTTCTAATTCTGGTGAGAATACATCTAGCGTTACAATGGAATATCACATCAGTCATTTCTTAATCACTAGTACTTGTGACTCCTGTCCATTTTTTCTCACAAATGCATCGATTAACACAGTAAAGCCTGGATTTTCCTGTTTCTCTCATAAGGCTCTGTACAAATATGGATGAAAGATGGCGGCGACGAACGTATGGCCACACTGTCTTCATATAGCCACTGTAGTTTCCATATGGTCATACTGTCTTCAAATAACCACTGCAGTTTACGTATTTTACAATTATTTATAATAATATATAATAATTAATAATAATTTATGTATTTCACAATTATTTATAAACTTGGAAACCATTCCCTTCATGTGTAAAAGTAATATTTATTAGCTATTTCCTTAAGTGTCTCGTTAATACCATGATTCAACTTGGGCTGCGATGGTAGGGTTTCTTTTGCAGCAACGAGAAAGGAGGCATGTGCAAAATTCAATGTATATTTTGTAAATAGTATTAATGTGATTGTAGATTCAATTCCAGTGGGTTGACCTTGGTCTCATGAAGGTTATCCCTTGGTTGCATGTTCTTTTGTTGACTTTGAGCCTGTGACTCTGGCTGATCTGAATAAATATGTAAACATGATGAAAAAAGGTAGCATCACAGAGATCCTCAGCACAGAGTTTTTGAGAGTAACCTTTGGAGTGATTGGTCATGTAATTTTGAATTTTATTAATGTCTCCCTTAAATATATTGCTTTTCAGGATGCCCTTAAGTGCAGTACAATTATACCAATTCCAAAGGGGGATAAAGATGTTCACCCTGTGAATACTCTGCAGAGTGTTGAGAAGCTATTGGAACATTTTGTATATTGTCAGTTAATGGATTATTTTCAGAAAAACAAACTGTTTGTTGGTTATCAGTCTGGGTTTAGAAAGCATCGTTCTTGCGAGACTGTTTTGCAGCTGACGATTTCTAAGTGGAAGGAAGCAATAGATCAAGAGAAATATGTACTAGCTGTGTTTGTTGATCTTAAAAGAGCTTTCGAAACAACCGACAGGGATATTCTTATGCGGAAGCTGGCATATTATGGTATTGGTGGAAATGTGTTAGGATGGCTGAGGCAATACTTGACGGGCAGGACACAGAGGATCAGATTAGAGAAAGAAATATCAGATGAGGTGGTGAGCTGCACTGGAGTTCCTCGGGGGATCTACTTTTTATCATTTACATGAAGATATTAATTTCAGTGGAGATTTTGAATATATAAGTTTGTTTGCTGATGACACATTGATTGCCTGTACTGGAGACAATGTTGCAAATATGGTTACAAGGATGAATGAAGTTCTTGATAGGTTTGCTGCATACCTGCATGTGAACATACTGGGGTTGAATGTGAACAAAACAAAAGCTGTTATTGGGTAGTAAGTATAGGCTGAAGAAGATAGATTGTAATAATGTAACTTTGATGATTGAAAACAAAAGGATATAATTTGTAAAATAAATGAAATATTTGGTATTGTTTTGAATGAGGCACTTGGCTTTAAGAGTCACTCTGAGTACATAAGCAAGAAAATAAAGAAAAAAAAATTTTTGTTCAGCAGACTCAGTCACAATTTGTCAGTGTATGCTAGTAGCACGGTGTATCACACACTGTTACAACCTCATTTTGATTACTGTGCTACCTTGCTTCACGTGATGGATCGAACTCTCTGAATGTGTTACAGAAACTGCAGAATCATGGAATGCAAATTGTCTTAAAAGTGAGCAGATATACAACTATAAAAATGATGCTAGCGACTTTGAACTGGCAATGTGTTGAAGATAGACTGTACTATTTAACGATATTTGTTTTTAAACTTGCGAAGAATCTATTGCCAGCCTATTTTGATTCATTTCTGGTTTTTAACAGAGACATTCACCAATATAATACAAGGGGTGCTGATGGTCTGCACATATATAGAACCTATACAAGCGGAGCAATGAAGTCAGTGTTTTTTATCAGCAAGCTTAACAGCTTACCTGATGATTTAAGAAATTGTGGTACATTGGGTTTATTTAGGAGGAAACTTTTTCAGTTATTTATGTTGAGAGCACATGTGTGACTAAATGTTAATTTGTTTGTATGTATTTGAATTTCCTATATTGAAATAAACTTATTATTATTATTATTATCAATAGTTTTGGAGGTGGTATTACCTCTTGAGTATCGTCTTTGTCTGCTAAAGGATTTCAGTACTATTATTATTATTATAAATTATTAATATAAATATAACTAAAATTCTTATATTATTGGATCAGTTTTAGAGTTGGAATAATAGCATGTTCTGGTACTGATTAATTGTTTTGTTTCTCTCATTACAGATGAGTCCCCAACCGACTTTCGGTCACCTTTTTGAACAATCGAATGAATACAGTAGTACTCCAAACATTATTTCCCAACCAACATTAACGGAATCTAACACTCATAATAATCAATCTCTTGCCAAACGTATGAGGGCCCATATGGACCAACTAAGAAAGGACACCCTTTTGCATCTTAGAGAATGCAAACCTGTTTTCAATCAGTCAACAAATTTATCAGTTGCCAAAACTCCCACAATTCCTTTAAGTATACAGCCTAGTCAGAATGTTAGGCGGAGTTCCAGATTATTTAGTAATAGCAATTATTCAGTCAAAGAAAATAATAAATCACCTAGTAGAAGTAAATTTGCAACACCAAAGTCACCATCTAGAAAAACCAAACAACGTATTGCCAAAGTTAACCTCAACAAGAATAACGCTTATACAGAATTGAACACTAGAAATAAGATGGAGAAGGAGAGAAGCGAAACAATTACTTCTACTGACTCCAGAGAAAAGAACACCGTAACAAATACCAATGTTGCGGAGTCATTCGCACAGAAGATACTTCTAATGCAGAAACAAAGCACTGAAGCCGTGATGTATCTGCTGAGGAACATTGGGCAAGCATATCTAGATCTGAGTAATTTTCATTGCAAAGCAGCAGTAGAGGGTTTTAGTATGTTACCAGAAAATCACGTGAACACTTACTGGTTAAAATGTATGTTAGGACTAGCCCATTTTGAAATGAATGACTATGAAAGTAGTATTAAATACTTTGGTCAAGTACATAGCCTCGAACCATACAGGATTGAATATATGGATGTATACTCAACAGCTTTATGGCACTTGCAGAAGGAAGTTGCTTTATCTGGTTTAACACAAGACGTGGTAGCCTTAGACAAAACTTCACCTGTAACGTGGTGTGTGAGCGGTAACTGCTTTTCGTTACATAAAGAGCATGATGCGGCTATTAAGTTTTTTCAAAGAGCCATACAAGTCGATCCACAGTTTCCTTATGCTTATACTTTGTTAGGTCATGAATATATTACAACTGAAGAATTAGATAAAGCGATGAGTTGTTTCAGAAATGCTATACGCCTTGATCCTCGACATTACAATGCTTGGTTTGGAATTGGTACAATTTACTCTAAACAAGAACGTTACCATCTAGCTGAAATGAACTATACTAGAGCTCTTTCGATCAACCGACAAAGTTCTGTTATACTGTGTCATATTGGTGTTGTGCAACATGCATTGAAAGAGATTGATAAAGCACTCGCTACATTCAACAAAGCCATAGCTATGAATCCTAGAAGCCCTCTCAGTAAGTTCCATAGAGGATCAATGTATTTTGCATTAGGTAGACATGCAGAAGCACTTAAAGAGTTGGAGGAATTGAAAGAAATAATACCAAAAGAATCCTTAGTATATTATATGATAGGAAAGGTGCATAAGAAGCTTGGTAACACAGATCAAGCATTGATGCACTTTAGCTGGGCCACTGACTTGGATCCAAAAGGAGCTAGTAGTCAGATTAGCCAGGCGTTTGATCCCTCGGCAGGGAGGACGCCGGGTGCTGAAATAGATAGTCCCGCTTCGCCTGAAGAGAGCAGGTCAGCTAGAGTATCACTTCCGACACCTGAACGTCTGAATTTTGAAGCATTACCTGATGATAGTGAGGATAGCTTTTAAATTTTTTAATGTAATTGAACTGCCATGAGTTTGTGAACACATGATTTGTATTGATTTTGCACATTTTATAAGTGTTTTTGTTGTTGTTTACATAGCGACAATAAATTTTGACTGTTATGAAATTGTATACACACTTGACAAGTGTGCCCATGAGCTGTTTATTATCAACGTGTATTAGTGTATGATAAAGGTGTGAGCCATCTATTTTAATTGCCTAGCCTCAGACATTTCTTTATTATGTTGTATATTTTATGGCGATGTGTAATAAAATTTTACAGATATCTACCTATGAATATTTTAGTTACTCTGTCAGAAGGTCGTTTGTTAGCTGGTTTTTTTTACGTATATGATAGGTCTAGCATGATTTTATGCTTAGTCAGTTTCAGTATATATTAAGTTTTCCTCCTTATATAGGTGTCTTATCTCAGAGTCTCTTTACTTTCAGAAAGATATATATTTTTCTTTGTATAAACTGATTATTTATTCTTTTATTTTGTAAAAACTATTTGTAAAATAAAGTAAGTGGTATGATATTTAATTGTTTTTGTTTTGTTTTAGCAAGCTTTCATAGAAAACACTTAACTTGTAGAGAGGTAACCATTCTATAAACCATCCTGACCTCTGGAATGTTTCAGGGAGTGAAGGTCAAAATTAGAGGCGTGCAACGCTTCAAAATTTCCAACCGAATCGGAACTCGAACCGAACCGGTTAATAATAATAATATTAAGTTAAAAAAAATGTTGAAAACCATATAGAAAATAATAAGTTCACAAACATTGAATTAAATCGGTTGAGTGGAAGAACAGAAAGATTTCTACACTCTGCCGTTTGACATGTAGCCTAATTGTCAATAAAAGCATGTTATTATTATAAAAAAAAGAAAGTCGAAAATCTCTACAGGTACAAGTTTAAAAAAATTCTGGGCGCAACAAGTGCGTTATGGTAGCGAATTTTGATTAGAATTGTACATTATTATTATACGGCATATTAGTAAAGTTAATACTTTAAACTTACACAAACCTTGAAGATCGATTTTAGAGGTCCTAGTACGTGCACATTTGAAGAATTAGTTGGAAAATGTTACCATCGATATCTCTATATTATCAAAAAAAAAACTTGCGTTCTAATATCTTTTGAGAAAAATGCCCAAAACTCAATTTTCAATGAAGCTAAATAACTAAATTTTGTCATATCTGTAGATAGTGTATTTTTAAAAGAAACTTGTCTTACAAATTTCATTAAAGTTATACAGAAGATTTCCAGAAGGAAACTTAATTAACATTTAGAAACGTAAAGTATCTGCCGAATTATAAACGTATTGGTTATTTTTCCTTATTAATCGCCATTATGATTTCGGTTTAGTCAACCTAATCAAACCGGTTTTTTCAATATCAACAATAACAAAATTATAATTGCAGACTCAAAGATGACAAACTTATTTAGGCGTTTTAAACAAAAATACGATCTTGTACTATTGTTTCTGTCAAAATAAAACATAAAAAACATACATTCATCGAGCTGGATTCGATTACGTAACTTTCTGCTTATGAGGTAAGCGCGACGCCTCTCAGCCATCTAGGCATACGTCAACTGACATTTTGTTTACATGATACATTAGATCGACTTCATGCCCGGGATATTATATTCAAAGTATACGTAACAAATAATTACAGAATTAGTAGAATTACCATTGAAACACATCCCATTACTATTTCGGTATTATATGACGTCCTATGTTCAAGTTTAAAGATAAAAGAAACTATTTTAGAATCATTTTTATAGAGACTAGCTTAATTTTTTACATTTCTACTATATTATGCGACAGCATAATATATCTATGCTGCGCTAAAACTGTATTTGAGGCTGTTCATAAAGCTACAAATATAGTGTCTTTTAATAATTGATTGAATCCCCCAGTTAAATAACAATCACTTGGCAAATTTTTAATTTCATGTCTTTTTCCATAATTGCGGCAGAGATTTCACGATTGTTGGTTCGGGTAGTATGTTTTATGCCTGGTGTATATTTAGTTTGGTTACCGTTGATGTATGGTTTATACCTGTTGTATGAATCAATCTACGCATAGCAGTTAATTACTCTGCCTGTCAGGCATTGTACTTTAACTACTCAGTCGTCTCAACACATGTCTTTGGGATTTTGTTTAATTTGGAAAAAAGTAAATATTGTGTACCAAATTACTTAAAATTCACAACATATGTTTATTTGCACTATTTATAGCCACATATAAAGTCTCATTCCAATTACTCTGATGCTTACAAAAATAGCGTTTTCAAAAAGTTTTCCCCGATTTTCCACCGGAATAACTTGAGCGTAAAGGCTGATTAACGAACTCGACCTCAGTTTTTGCCCAAACAAGATTTTTGCCATGTTGGATTGAAATCAGTTTAGTATTTTTTGAGTTATCGCTCGGATATATACATATGTATATATATATATATATATATATATATATATATATATATATATATATATATATATATATATATATATATATATATAAATTCTACTGGACCTTGGCTTTGGGTTCTAGGGACCCAAATTCGCGCTCATTTGAAGAAATTTTTTCAAAACCTTTTCATCGTGACCTCTCTATTAGCGCATTTTTCTTAATGAAAATTCGCTAATAAAATACATACAAACAGAATTACACACTAAGCACAAAGTGCACAAACATGGCCAGACTCGAGAAACCGATCAGCTAATGGCTTCCAAACATTTGGTCAAATGATATGGTTCAATCGGCGTATCACAACTTTCTTTCAAAAATTGAAAAAGTGTTACATTCCTTGAGTTCTGAAGGAAGTTATTGTAGAATCGAATGCTAGCATACAGTACATATTTCTCAGATAAACCCAAATGATGTTCAGGATATACATATATATATATATATATATATATATATATATATATATATATATATATATATATATATATATATACACCGGCAAATTCCTCGGCGTCGTCTGTGAGTGCATGCAAGCTGCCTGTAGCATAATCGAAAGGTGGTGTGGTGAGCTGAGACTCTCCGTAAACCCGGCGAAGACGGAGATGATCCATTTACCAAGAAGAAGAAGGTAGGGGGGTTCAGGGCGCCCGTGGTGTTTGGAAAACCTTTAGCTTTAGTGCGGGAGGTCAAATATCTGGGGGTGATCCTGGACCCCAAACTAACATGGGGGTCGCAAATAGAACGAGTAGTGAGGAAGGGAGTAGCGACCCCCTGGCAGCTGCGTCGTGTGATAGGGAGGACCTGGGGACTTAATCCTCGGATCCTTCATTGGATCTACACTGCGATCGTCAGGCCGAGAATCCTCTATGGGGCGTTGGTCTGGTGGTGCGGTGTGAACCAAACTACCAGCAGGAAGCTGACCAAACTCCAAAGGCTGGCAATCCTGGGTATCACAGGCGCTATGAGGACGATACCTTCAGCCGTGCTAGAGGTCCTGTTGATGCTGCCACCGCTTCCTATCTGCATCAGAAGGGAGGCTATGGTGTCGCATCTTAGAATGCGAGACTCAGGAAACTGGTGCGGAGAGGGAGCAGTAATAAGGCATGCAAGAGTCGCCAAGGAGGTGGAAAAGGAAATTCCGATTTCCACCATAAAGGTGCGGGATGCCGAGGACGATATTAGGTTGACTAGGCCATACACCCTCAGGATCCCCAGTAGGGATCAGTGGAGGGAAAATGAGGTTGCATTCCAGCCCGCAAGCCTGGTCTGTTTCACCGACGGATCGCGGCTGGAGGACCAACAATCCTCAGAGATAAAGCTGTCTGGCTACTTGGAAGGAGTCGACCTACGCTTCGCCGCATCCTTGGGGTGCTGACAGGCCACTGCGCCCTTAGAAGACACCTCACATTGATAGGCGTAGAGAGGGATCCCATTTGCTAGGAATGCGGCGAGGATGAAGAAACGTCCTACCACTACCTGTGTGAATGCGAGGCTTTTGGGAGTCTTCGAGCAGAATTGTTCGGATCAAGGACTCTGCAGAGGAATCAGGTAAGTACCGTCCAATTGAAGACCGTCACGTTCTTCATCTCGAGGTCGAGGCGGTTTGGTGACGGAACTGAGGAGGAGTAGAGCATGGTGGCTGGGGTTGGCAAAAAGGGCCCATTGTGGCCTACTAGCTTGGCGTTGGCCTCCCCACCACTGCTACTACTACTACTACTACTATATATATATATATATATATATATATATATATATATATATATATATATATATATATATATATATATATATATATCTGATCTAGTGTTGTAGCAGCTGTTTTACATGCTCCTCTACAATATCCCTATGTTTGAACATATACACTAGAAATTCATATACATAAACCGCTGTTGCCATCAGAACACCTAGCTTTTTGAAAGTTCCCCTACAAATATTCCTAAAATTCAAGCCTAATAAAATTCTTATCACCTTTTTCTGTATCAAAAACATCAGAAGTCCCTACTGCCGCCGCAGAAAACGATATATCTCAAATGGGTTAAAAAATTAGCATTGTATAGTTTTCAATGCGTTAGAATCCAAATATTTATTTAAAATTCTTATTGCGTAACAAGCACACCCCAACTTATTCCACAACTCTTCTATATGAGCAGTACCCAGCAATCTGGCAGATGTGAATAACACCAACTGACCAGCTAGAATTGCTTGTGGGGAGTAGTAAATCCGTATTGTTTAGGTTAGGTTGTATGTGAGTGGTCCATACCGGATCTTCCACCGCGACCAACGGTCTATTGTGGCTCACGCCTAATGTTTATATTTCGCCCAACAAATCCAGCCTCCTGCAGAGGTCGATAACCTTTGTGGGCGAAAGTCGATCCAGATCCTCTGGAGCAAGCTTTACCTTGCCAAAGAGCAGGTGTCTAGTCCTATCCGCTGCCGGACAGGAACACAGCACGTGCTCTGCTGTTTCGTCATCCTCCATACACAGTCGGCACTCAGTCTCCTGACCGATTCCAATACGGTGCATGTGATGCCGCAAGCGGCAGTGTCCTGTATATAGGCCTACTAGAGTTCTCAGTTGTCTGTTCAGCTCTAGTAGTTTCTTAGCCCTTGACTCAGACAGGCCATTTATGAAGGCCTTGGAGTGAGCTAATCCTGGAAGATTTTGCCAATATTGAATTGTCCTTCTATCTGTCCAGGTTTTTAAGGTGCGTTTTGCTGTGCATGATGTTATTCCCAGCACCGGTTCTGGTCCGATAAAGCCGCACTCGGCACCACTCCTGGCAAGCGCGTCTGCCGCAACGTTGCCATCATGATCCGAGTGACCCGGTATCCAGACCAGCGACACCTCATTACAGCTGCCCAATTCGTTAAGGGCAGATTTACAACTCCATACCGTCTTTGAATTGCACCGGTAGGAACCAAGAGCTTTTATTGCAGCTTGGCTATCTGCATATATCTTTATCAATTTGTTTGTGCATAGGTCCTTTAAACTTTCCCTTGCACACATCTCGATGGCATAAACTTCTGCCTGGTGTATGGTTGCGTACTTGCCGAGACTAGCTGATAGTCTAGCATCGGTGCTGCCCCCATAGGCGCCGGCTCCTACAACCATATTGGTTTTGGAGCCGTCCGAGTACCAGCAGAGGTCCGCTCTCAACAGGGTCGATTGGTTCCGGTCCCAGTCCTCCCTTTCCGGGAGGACGGTCTTGAAAGACAGATCTCTGCTGATTTTAGTAGGCATCAAGTCCGAGACCATTCCCAGAATCCTGTGACAATCACTGTCATCAAGGAGTCCGGACCCCCTCAGACTGACTTCCCTCGGCATGTTATCTGCCGTTTGTATTAATCTGTACGTTGTCCACCTCGCCACCCTCTCCAGCCATATGTGAAGTGGGGGAATATTGAGGAGGACCTCCAGAGCGACTGATGGTGCGGTGCTTATCGCTCCCGTTATCATCAGACATGCTTGTCTCTGTAGATGAGCCAGTTTGGCCCTCGCGGTACCACGAAGCACCTTAGGCCACCAAACTATGGCTCCATATGTTATCATAGGTCTGATAACCACTACATAGAGCCAGTACATCTGTTGGGGGTTTGTTCCCACAGATTCTCCGGCAGGTCCACAGGGACATCTTAGCCCTGCGGATAACATTTTCTAACTGTCTGTCCCAGTTGAGCTTCTTATCTAGGATAACTCCCAGATATTTTGCTTGGTCCGAAAATGGAATGTTTTCCCCCATAAGATTAGGTGGTTTTAATTTGTCCAACCTTCTTCTTCTGGTGAACGGGACAATGATCATTTTGCGAGGGTTCACAGACATCTGTTCCCTACGGCACCAATCATTGACTACATTTAGTGCTTCTTGAAGAGTACTAGATAGTTCCTCCTCAGATTTGCCTCTAACCATTATGACAAGATCATCCGCATACGCCTGGACCTCAACCTCCCAGAGTCCGAGGATAGCCAGCAGGTCGTCCACAAAGAGGAACCACAACAGGGGGGATAGAACGCCCCCCTGAGGACACCCTCTCGCAGCCCTAACGCTGACCACCTCTCCCCGTAATGAGGTAATAATGGTCCGATTGTGCAGCATGTTTCCGATCCAGCCACAGATGGTAGGTTCCACCCCCCTAGCGATAGTGGCCTCGTAGAGGGAGATCGGTAATGCATTATTAAATGCTCCTTCTATGTCGAGAAATGCCGCCACCGCAACCTCTCCATTTTCCAGAGAGTGTGTGATCTTCTCGACGAGGTTATTGAGCGCTAACTCAGTTGATTTGCCAGTTTGATAGGCATACTGGTGGGTATTTAGGGGGTTCTTGGGTAAGATGTTCCCCCTAATGTGTCCGTCCAGTATTTTTTCCAATCCCTTCAGGAGGAATGATGTAATACTGAGAGGTCTCAGTGAAGTAGGTAGGAGGTCATTACGTCCCAATTTGGGAATGTAAACCCCCCTAACCACCGTCCAGCTGGAAGGAATATAGTTCCAGGCCAGACTGGCTCTGAACAGCCTGATAAGGAAGGGTAGGAGAATCTCCAGTCCCTTTTGTAGTAGGACCGGTACCACCCCATCCTCCCCTGGCGACTTGAATGGCTGGAAATGATTCACAGCACACTCCACTGCCGAGGCTGTAACTATTCTCCGAGCAACTAGCCAGTCCTTCCTTTGGGGGCGTTTAAATCGTCCCTCAGCTGGTAGGACCTCTCCGTTGCTCAGGATCAGACAATCTGGGAAGTGTGTGTGTGCTAAGAGCTCTAACGTTTCTTTCCGAGATTCAGTAAAGGAACCATCTGGTCGTTTTATCGATCCCAGTTCCTGTACACGGTCGCGTGAGAGAATCCTGTGGATTCTGGCGCTGCTGGGCAAATTATTAATGTCCCCGCAGAACCTCCTCCAGGACTCCCTCTTAGCGTTCCTGATCTCTTTATTATAATGTGTTAGAGCAGTTTTATATTGCTCCCAGTTGCCTGTAATCTTAGCACGATTGAAGAGACGTCTAACTTCTCTTCGTAGTTTATCGAGGTTATTATTCCACCAAGTAGACCCCCGACTGTCTCTCTTTGACCTCAGTGGACAGTTTTCGTGATAGGCAGAGACCACAGCTTCCCTAACCTGTTCGGCCGCAATCTCGATCTCATCACGATCCCTTACTGTGGGGATTGCGGACCCAAGTCTGCCGGCGAGGGACTGTTTGTATCCCTCCCAATCCGTCCTCCTCGGGTCCCGATACTCTAACACAGGTGTAGGGCCTGTTTCAATTTCAAATAGGATATGGGCATGGTCTGAACATGAGGGTTCAGACGACATCCTCCATTTGAGAATTTTTGAGCTCAAAAGCCTTGAGCTGATCGTAAGATCTAAAACCTCTCTCCGGTTAGCTGTAAGAAAGGTGGGTTCCGAGCCTATGTTGTTGACAACCAGCTCCTCCCCTAAAATGTATTCAAATAATGATTCACCTCGTCTGTTAGTGTCCGTGCTCCCCCAAACCAAGTGATGGGAGTTCGCATCACACCCCATTACGAGGTGATAATTGTTCCTCTTGCAGTAGGCGATCAATTTCCGCACCTCTGCTGGAGGTGGTTGTTCTGCATCTCTGTCTCCAGGGAAATAGGCCGAACAGGCCACTACTTCCAGCCTGGTCCCCCCGGATGTGATCACGAGATGGATGGATGCCATGTCCTTGGTGCAGTACTCTGAAAGTGTAAAATACTGCAAGTTGTTTCTGATCCAGATACAGGCTCTGGGGTTAGTACCAGAGCCCACCTCTACTATCTTACCAGAAGTGTTACCCAGCCCTTTTGTTCGTTCCGAATTAGCGGTCCAGGGCTCTTGGAGAAGAGCAATATCTATTTGCTCTTCCTTTAATTGCATGCTAAGGAGGTATGTCGCAGCCTTAGCATGATGCAGATTAGCTTGAATGCACCTTAAGTTGGTGGGCATTGGGGTAGGAATATAGGAGTGTATAGAGGATAAAGGAGTAGGTTAAGGAGCTTAAAGGAAAAGGGAATTATGGTGCAGGTTCCTCCTCCTTTTTAGGAGCTCGATAACCAAGCTTCCTATAGGAGGGTCTACCTTTGGTAGTCGTCCTAGGGGTGGACTTTCCTTTCCCCTGTTTTTTCCCTCTGGAGGTTCCAGTGGAAGGTTGAATCCTGCCACCTCCTCTATTGGGTCTGTGTAAGTCGTGTCCATGTTTGGTCCCACGAGCAGCAAGGGAAAATAGACCTCCATGGAAGAGCCCCGCATCCCATGAATAGGCATTTACACAGGGAGGTCGCCCGGTTTCCCTGGGGAGGGTTAACGTTAGCGACAGAATTACCATCCTGCCAATGCTCGGCCATATCGGCCAGAAGCATCATCGCCTCGGCACCAACCCGCCAACGACCTTGCGATGTGGGTTTTTTATAGAGGACTCTCCTCGCAATGCCGGCCAATTAAGGCAAGCATTCCCGGCCCTCCTAAGACATGACTAGGAAGGTTACGGTTTGGTTAGTTCATTTAGTTCACGTCTACTAGTAGACGCTATCCAGGGTGCACCACGAGGAGGCGAACTAACTTTACACCCCGTATTGTTTAGTTCTAAGCAACATTTTTTCTTTTTATCATTATTTATTGTTACTGCTGAACCACTCCACAATTGATCGAAGTAAAATATCACATTTTGAAAGCAAGTCAGGAAAAAGTTTCATGCTCACTATCAGAGTGGTATTGTTTGCATAATTCATAAGACAATCCATCTTGCTGACAATCCCATTAATCATATAAATGTCCACCACTCACCACACACACATATATATATATATATATATATATATATATATATATATATATATATATATATATATATATATATATATATATATATATATATATATATATATATATATATATATATATATGGCTGTTCTTCGACATTTCGAAAGCGTTTGATGCGGTCAACCATTCCCTTTTATTGAAAACATTGGAGCATTATGGCATAAGAGGAAATGCATATTTATGGCTAAAAATCTACCTGCCTGGGAGAAGTCAGGCTGTCAGGATACGACAGGCAGGCAAGAACTATATGTCTGGATTTTCCGCCGTGTCGAGCAGCGTGCCGCAGGGCAGGATATTGGGCCGTTTTGTTTACAGTTTTTCCGAACGACATTGTTTATGATCTCCAGCAATATCACTTAACTTTGTACGCAGATGACACCACTGCTGCAATCTCAGGGGAAAGTTTTGAAGAGCTTGGTGCTGCAGCTAATGTGTGTGTGTGTTTCAGGTGTCAGTCTGGTGTTCGACAAAAGGTCTGGTTCTTAACACGCAGAAGACTGAAATGCTTCTTTTTCTCCGGTGGGTGTGCATCCGAATCTGAGCCTATATGTGACATCTGAGATTAGATGCATGGAGTTGAAGAAGAGGAAGCTGTTGTTTCTGTGTTCTGATTGTGAGGATGGTCTCAAACAGTTGCCAAACCTGATTGCTAGAATTAGTGATGTCGAGAAGCAGCTTGAGAAATTGAAGGTAACAGCAGAGTTGCCCAATACTGTACAGGTTCCAACTGGTAGTGACTCCTATATGGAGGATATAATACAGGAGATTCGTGAGCGAGACAAGAGGAAGTCAAATATTATTATTTTTGGACTCCCCGAATCTGAGTCTGGGTCTACTGCTAGCCGTGGTGAGAGTGATGTTGACAGACTGGAAGTGAAGAATATCCTCCACAGGTTGTGTCCTGAGGGTGATTACTCCCAGATTAGGCTATTTCGCCTGGGTAGGCATTCCAGCAGTGCATCCGTTCCTAGACCTCTAAAGGTTACTTTCTCTGATGAACATCAGGTACTTAGTATTCTGCGCAGGACTGGAAGACTCAAGGATGATCATTTGTATCGTAATGTCAGAGTTAGGCAGGACAGAACCCCTAGGCAAAGTGCATACTCCAAGTCTGTGGTCAGTGAATTGAGGCGGAGGGTGGATGATGGTGAAGTAAACCTCAAGATTAAGTATGTTAACGGTGTTCCGACTATTGCTTCTTTAAACTAGATCAGCCCAACAGTGTTAGGATACCAATTTATTACCAGAATTCTCGTGGTTTACGTACTAAAACAGAAGATCTCTACCTAGGCTTGTGTCGGTTGTCTGAATTCAAGATAATTGCTCTTAGTGAGACTAATTTACAGTCTGACATTGGTGATTCTGAGCTGTTTCCGCGTTCATACAGTGTATTTAGGGCAGATAGAAGACTGGATGTTACTACTAAGAGATCTGGTGGAGGAGTACTTTTGGCAGTTCATTGTGATGTTCAGGTGGCTCAATTGAATTTATCTGCGATTTTAGAGGCAGTACCAGTTATTGATATTGTTGCGTGCAGGTGCACTTTGGATCAGATTGTGTTTCATGTGGTTTGTATATACATACCACCATATGTGTCAGCAGCGCAGCTTGAACTTTTCCTTAATGTGCTGGAACAATCTGTCATTCCGCTGTTGGAAAATTTGGTTATTATAGGTGATTTTAATGCACCTCAGTTTATTTATGGACAAATCACTGATCCTAAAACCAAAGCTATCCATGATTTTTCAAATTTTTTAAACCTGTCACAGTTTAATAATATTTCCAATAGAAACAATAGGCTGCTTGACCTTGTCTTTGCCAGTTGTAATTGCTCGGTTCTCCATGATATGGATCCACTAGTGCCCGAAGATGGATATCACCCTGTTTTAGGCATATTTCCTGAATTCAGGAAAAATTACAATGGTCCTAAATACTTTCCATGCAACAATCAGGTCTCTTACAACTTTCGAAAGGCCAATTACCCTGCATTGTATGCTGCAATACTTGATGAAGATTGGTCTCAACTGGAGTCCTTTACTACCGCTGATGAGGCTTGTAGTTACTTTTATGGCAGACTTTACAGTATCTTTGAACAACATGTTCCCCAGTGCAAGAGGTCATCTAGAAAATTTCCTCCCTGGTTTACCAATGAAATAATAAATGATATAAAGAATAAGGAGAGGTGCTATGCAAGATATAGGAGGCATAAACGTGATAGTGATCATGCAGAGTATAGTCTTCTTAGATCTATAGTTAAAAACAAGCTACGAGAGGCATATGCTGAGTATGTCCGTGGAACTGAAGAGTCTCTTAAGATTGATCCCTCTAGATTTTGGTCTCACATGCAGGAAAGGAGGCGAGCAAGTAACATTCCAAGTACTGTGTCTGACGAAAATGGCATGGTTTATAATGAACCCCAAACAATTGTTAACTCTTTTGGAAACTATTTTAAAAGTGTGTACCGTCCTCAATACATCACTGAACCGGTAGATACCTCTGGACCATCGCATATGGCAGTCAGTGTGACAGTGATTGGTGATAAGGAAATTCTTAAAGCCATCAAGAAGCTCAAGAACAAGTTTACTGCTGGACCAGATTTGGTGCCTTCCTTCTTGATTAAGGACTGTGCGCATGCTCTTCTCAGACCCCTTAGAACCCTATTTAACTTGTCGCTGCGCACACATTGCTTCCCTGTGGTTTGGAAGGTTGCTCGGATCTGTCCTGTTTTTAAGTCTGGGGACCGTTCGAGGGTCAGCAACTACAGGCCTATAGCTATCCTATGTAATTTTGCTAAAATTTTTGAGGCAGTTGTGTATGCTCGTATTTATCCTGCCGTGAAGTGTCGCTTGTCACAATACCAGCATGGGTTTATGGAGGGGCGCTCAACACTGACGAATTTATCCCTGTTCACACAGTATGTAAGTGAAGCTTTGGATGGACGGGGTCAGGTGGATGTTATTTATACAGACTTTTCCAAAGCGTTCGATCGAGTTGACCACTCAACACTTCTGTACAAGCTGCATTTGGCGGGGCTTGATGGACGGCTGATAGCATTCTTTGGATCCTACTTGACTAACCGTGTGCAATATGTTTTTTATAATGGATTTAAGTCTGAACCCTTCACTGCTAGCTCCGGCGTTCCACAGGGTTCCAATCTTGGCCCACTCCTCTTTTTGTTATTTATCAACGACATAAGCTCTGTAATTTCTGGTAATCATCTATTATTTGCTGATGATCTCAAGTTATACTCCAGTGTTCACGATATTGGTGACTGTTCAGGACTCCAGGTAGACCTTGACAACTTGCAGCTGTGGTGTGTTGAGAACAGACTTGAATTAAATGTCTCGAAGTGCAAAGTGATGACATACACTAGAAAAACCAGCCGTATAGCTTTTCCCTACAAAGTGGGTGGTGTACCATTGGCTAGGACTGAAACGCACAGGGATCTAGGCATTGTATATGATCAACATTTAAGTTTCACTGGACATATTCAAACAATTACAGCATCCTGTTTGAAGTTGATGGGTTTCATTGTGAGGAATAGCAGATCATTTTCCAATTTGGATAGCTTGAAAATTCTCTATTTTGCCTATATTCGATCGAGACTTGAATATTGTAGCTTGGTTTTTTATCCCTTTTATAGTGTTCAGATTGGTGCTCTGGAAGATGTTCAGCGTAAGTTTTTAAAACACCTTGTATATAGGGCATCTGGTACCTACCCACAGAGAGGATGTGATCATGGCCAATTGCTGATGCAAGCTGGCATACCCAGTTTGTATTCTCGTAGAAAAGTTGCATCTGTGATGTTCCTGCATAACTTGTTTCATGGTAAAGTTGATTGCCCAGACTTATTGATGCAATTAAATTTCTCAGTTCCACGGGCTGCATCAAGAGTGGTGAGAGTGTTTAAGCCTCCAATACCAAGGACTAACTTGTATATGAAATCACCTGTTTATAAAATGAGCTCTGACTTTAATAACATTGCAAACTTGTGCGACTTCTATTCGGATAATGCTGCGGTTATTCGTAGGGTGGCTATATCATACTTTGTCGGTTATTAGAACCATTATATGTACTGTTTTGTAGAATTTCTGCCTTGTGATGTTTTGCACAGTATTTTTGTTTTGTAGTTTAGTTTAATTTAGTTTTTTTTTTTTGGGAGTATTTTTTGTTCATATTATTACATATTGTTCTTTTTGTATGGTGCCCTATTAATGGGATTATCCTGTTGGGCATGTATTCAATAAATAAATAAATAAATAAATAAATCTAATAACGGTTCAATAAGACAGAGAACGTCTGTTAAGATTTAGTGCTACATCTGGATTCTAACTTCTCATGGGATGTCCATGTTAACCATGTGGTGGCCTCTCTTGCATCTAGGAATTACACGTTGCTACAGCTGCGGGATTCCTTGAGTACTCAGGCGTTGTTGACGTGCTACTATGGTAGTGTCAACTGTCTCCTGGCATATGGTTTGCTGTGTTGGGGCGGCTGTGTGCATCTGGGGAGGGTTCTGTTGATGAAGAGAATTGTCCGCACCATGTTTGGCCTGCCGTCTTCCGAATCTTGTAGACCATTATTTATACGGTATGGCATTTTAACAGTGACGTGCCTATATATGCTTGAGGCGCTTTGTTGTGTCAGAAAAAATATTGCAATTTTTAGTACCTGCGGTAATATTACAGCGTATGAAACAAGACAGGCTAAAGATTTGTATGTTCCCCCTTATAGGATCGAACAGATTAATCGGGCACCTCGCAACACTGCAATACGCTTATATAATCATTTACCTGACAGCTTCAAAAATTTGAGCAGCCTCAGGCAATTTAAGCTTGCTTTAAAATTGTTTTTTAGAGAGCAAGTTATTCTGTGGACGAATATTTTAATTTTAAATTTCAGCATTGATAAGCTGTTTTTTGTGTTTTGACTATTTCCGATATTTTGTAGAGATCTATGGAGCAGTTTTAATAAATAAATAAATATAAAAATTTTAGTTTTGTGTTCTAGGTGCCCAAGTTCGCGCTCATCTGAAGAAAGTTTTAAAAAATCTCACCATTGATACCTTTATTAGCGAATTTTTTTAAATAATAATTCGCTAAAATCCCAATTTTCACCAAATCCCTCCCATTCATCCCCTACTCCCCTCGTTTGTCGGGTGCTAACTGTACATCAAGTTTGAAGACGATATATCAATTCGGTTTAAAGTTATTGTGGCTACTGACACACACACTGGCGGATAGTAGGCCTCGGCCTAGGGCGGCCAGATATTAGGGGCGGCCAATCGTGACAAAAAACACATTATGGCGTATAGCGGGCCGCACTGCACGGTGGAGTCTGCACTGCAAGCTCATTTCACCGTCTAAAGTCTTTCAACGACTCTTTGGTCACCTCCTGCAGACGCATGCAAAAGTTTACGCGAATCTTGGAATGAAATCCATAATGCGCTAGTATCCACACAACAAAAGAGAGCCGTTATATGCGAAGCAGGAGGTATTCATTTGAAACTGGTACATTTTGAAAGGCCATCATAAATGTTTTTTGGGGATATTTACTGGATCGCATTAACGTAGTGATGGGAAAAACAGTTCTTTTCTGTTAACAGCTGAAGCCGTTAACGTTATTTAATAATAACCGCTGAAAATAACGGCTTCAGTTATTTTAAACTGGATAGTCGATCGATAGTATTCTACATTCCCAAAGCTGTGAGCGATAGCAAGCACACTAGTATAAATGCATTGTATTTTTACCCCGTTATTTCACGTAGTGAATAAATCTCAAATTTTGTCGATATGAAAAGGAAACAAAGGGTTAAGAAATTATAAAAAACGTGTCGTAAATCTTTTGCCACTCTGAAGTAAAACTTTTAGAAATCAGAAAGGAGTCTTCTATAGGAATTTACTTAGATGTTTTAGAAATTATAAACTAGTCATTTCTCACAAATTTATTTTATCAGGGTCTTTACGTAAATGTCAATGCCACAGCAAGAATCAATAAATATCATTATTTATCACGCCTTGGGACGTTAGACGTTAGAACTTTTATTGCTACACAGGGAGTGATTCTAAGAACTGCATAACATAACACAGCTAATAAAATTTCGGTAAAGAAACAGTATAAAAAATTGAGTTTGAGTTTAAAAAAAAATTGGAAGATATATAGTATTAATTGTTTATTTACTTATTTTAATATTCGTTGTTTTAAAATTAGTTTCAAAAATTTCAAAGGGCTGTAACTTGGAGAAGGGGTTTCAAGAAAAACTTAATAAAAAGACACCCCTTATTTTTCGCCAAAGAATCACCCTGTAAAATTTTTCGCATCAATTTGGAAACAGCCTGTGTATATATATATATATATATATATATATATATATATATATATATATATATATATATATATATATATATATATATATTCATTTAATTTTTTATATTGAAATGTATATAGATATTAAAAAATGTTGTATCATATTTTTTTAATCAATTTGATAACTATTATCAGACAAACGAAAATGACGTGTTAACTGTTTTCTTAGGTAATCTATATAAATTTAAATAAATAAGTACTTTAATTTCACGTGAAATAACCCTATTTTGCGTTGTCTATGGTGAAAGTAATAACACGTTTTTACAGAAATTCATCTTTTCACCCAACATTTTTTATTATTAAATATTTGGCTTTACATACTAGTGGGAAACTCAACTGTTTCAAAAATAACAGCTTCTCAGTTTAACAGAATAACTCTGTGTAGTAGTGTCCGTATGCCGTATCCCCATCAACAACCGGTTAAAGTTAAAATTAAAATTAAACCGTTTTATTGTACCGAAGATCGTACGTCCCTAAAGCTGTGAGCGAGAGCGAGCATTCCCAATCTCAAGGATATTCATCCCGTTAAATGGTTAAATAACTGTTGCCGATGAAAACCGATGTTTATTCATCGAACCTAGTTGCAGTAGAACTGAAACAGACACGACTCCGAATTCTAGGTTAGTGTAAAAAGCGTTACTTTTTAAGCCGTTATTTTTATAAATCGATAACTGGTGGTTACCGTTACGGCTCGGTAACCGCTTAAAAATAGCTGACAGTTAAATAACGACCCATCACTACATTAACGCCATAAGTACAAAACTTCAGAGTGTGGAAATTGACATTACCAGGGTCATAGAACGCTATGAGATACTAGTACTTTTTTTTTGGCGAAACACGAGATAACTTCGATGATTTCGAAAACAAAGTCAAAAAACTGTCTTTGTACAGAAATATGAAAGAGATTTTCGACGCAATCTAAAGCGTAAGCTGCTTCCTGGTAAGACTCACAGGTGAAGAGATGCAAAAAAAAAATGGTCGCGAAAATTTTCATAATCACTACATTTTTGGTAATAATTAATACATTGTCAGAAGAACTCAAAAAACGACGGGATGCTTATAAATTTCTTTAAAATACATTCAATTTTATTTCTAGCCTGACAAAACTAAGCCGGTCAGAAGTCGAAGCATTGCAAATGGTTTATTCTACCGACTTAGAAGACAATTTTTCAGAAGAATGTCCCTATTTTCGTGATCACTGCAGTATAAAAAAAGAGGATTGGAGCAGTGCTGTTAGTTTGTTGAAATGGTTACGAACTGAAGGTCTTCAAACCATTTACCCAAACGTGGATATTGCTCTTCGTATGTGTGTGTACCCTCGCCAGTAACTATTCTGGTGAGCGATCGTTTTCTTGTTTGCGACGAGTTAAATATTATTTACGCACAACAATGACGGAGCAAAGGTTAAACGATCTTGCTTTGCTTAACATAGAAGCTGATTTTTTAAGGAAATTGGATTGCGCAGATTTAATTAATAATTTTGCGGCGCTTAAGTGCTACGAGTTTTGTAGCACATTGCAAAACACTTATTATATCTTGTATGAGAATAAACCTGTAGTTAAATAAATAAAACCTAAAACCGTTTTAAATGTTTTATTTAAATGTGCAATTATCCATGAAACCTCGAAAAATATTACAAACCAGCAGCTATTATAGTTAACTAAATATCTGAATCGATTTCGATAAAAGTTGGGTGCTGAGAAAGGGGCTGGTACTTACTACATGGCCTGGGGCCTAGGGCGGCCAAGACTGCAAATCCACCACTGGACACACAGACAATCATGTTTTCTATATGTTTTGACACTTCTTACGATGTTTAAGCAAATTATTTTTGTAATTTGTCCCTGATACCATACTTCCAAACATATTGACGATGTGGAAGTAATAAACATCAACATAAGTACAAATAAATAGTATATTTTTTAACAGTATTATTTTCAATGTACAATTAAAAAAATAAAACAAATACACTTATATCTACATTATTCTAGTCAATACTGCAGCTCTACGGTCAGTATTTTGGAAGAGAGCCCTAATCAACCTTTTTAATTCTTCAGGTTTAAACTGTAAGGCTAATGGTCCTTTCCCATCTGCCCATCTGTCATTGATATCTAACAAGCTGCCATTTAAAACAAAAACCAGTTCATTGAATTTGTACCAGGAAGGGACAAACAAACTTATTTCCTTTGGATCTGAAAATAATTTCGGACCTCTAGTTATTATAATTTTTAATATTTCAACCAGTTGTTCCGCAACACTTGATGGAATGTCCTCCAATTTTATTATGTCATTGATTATGATATTACAGAGAGAATCTAAAATAAGTCCAATAGTTTTATTGTAAACTGAATAGGATAATACTTTTCCCCAAACAGTTTTTAGAAGTTCTTGCTGTCTAAGACACTGACGAATACATTTTTCTGTGATCGGTTCTAGCCTATCTAAAGTTTGGACATTTTGTAAGCCAACATCTCTCATAATTTCCTCTATTTGTTTGATTTGTGCATCAACATAGTTGGTAAACATTTCAGAAGCCACTCGCTTAAGTAAATGGCTATCATCTCTGAAAATTTCAGATTCAATATTTAACTTTGAAGCTAATTTTTGTGAATACAGTTCATTCCACTCTGTTACCTTTTCAGCGATGTAGTGACAGTTGTTATGATAAAGAGCTACTTGCTGTGGAATGGTTTGCAAGAGTTTCTTATGATATTCAGGAACAAATGTTGTATACTCCTTTAGAATCTTCTTAACAGTGCAAAAGAGTCGTCCAGCTGCTACATCAGATGAAACTACAGCTCCTTGCAGAATCTTTTCGGTAAAATTTAACAACTCAATGGCACTCTTTGATACTGAACACCTAGAAAATTCATCCAATGAAGCTAGAGGGTTGTTGTTATCGTATGGGGTTCCAACTTCCTTTAAATTATGTAAATCTTTCTTCATAATTTCTTGAGCAGTTTTTGAATATTCCTGGCACCTCTTATTGATAAAGTGAATATCAATATCATTAGCATAAGTAAGGATTGACTGGGTATCTTCAGAGAAAATTTGAGATAGAACCAGGCACTTTTGTAATTCTTCAGTGTCTTCAATAACAACCTTATACTGTTCTAAACCTTCATTTGTAGATGGAATGGTGTCTTGTAGACAATGTTTTATAATTATTTCGGAAAGATTGTCTCTTATATCTCTTCCCACATAAGCAACACTGGTTAAATTGTCATCTAATTTAAAACTGAATTTATCATTTAAGAAAGCAACAACTTTTTTCAAGTTGGCAAAAACATCTTTATAGTTCATTCTTTTGGTTGAATCGGATACTATTACTTGAAATATGTTAAAAGATTCTGATTCACTTACTTTTACTTCACATACAGTATCAACAATTGGGACAAATACATGATGCCATAAAAATTTTGTAACTTCATCTAGCAAAAAAATTGATGGTGTGTATAGATACAGTGATTGCAAAACATCTGGTACTTCATCACTATATTTTAAGATTTTCATCGAAGATACTGTGTTATTTTCATTAACGTTTATTATTATATTGTCTCTAAATATATTTGATAACTTATTTAATAACATATTCTTCTGAGTATCTATTATTGTTTTTATTTCATTACATGCAGTGATTCTTTCATCTTCTGGTATAGAATTATTGGCTTGCTCTACTTTTTTACATTCTTCCATGGCTTGAACATACATTTTGGATTCACGATATTCTCCAATCCTGATTATTCCTTCGTTTATATCTCGTATACGCAAAATTATACTGACCGTTAAATTTGCTTTTTGTAATGATAATGACAATTTGTCTATATCACCTGACTTTTTTGGCACCTCCTTCATAGCGATTTGTTCTATACTCTTCTGTAAGTCTTGAGTTTCATTATATAGGCGAGTGGCTGCATTAAAAAGTGTTCTGTTATGTTTAGGCCGTTCACTAAACGTAACATGAACATTTTCCATGAATGTTGTAACATCCCTTTTGCAAATTTCCAATGACTGTGTAATTTCAGGAACCCTAGCATTGATAGTGTCTAACTCTATCTGTTCTACAGACGATATAACTTCTGCTAACAAACTCATTGTTTTAAGCCACTTTACAAATCACATAACAAAAATAAGTAACTACTATTCACAACCACAAGCAAAATACAAATTTCGGAATCAGTGGGTTTTAGTTTTGGTGTTTGAGTTTCAGTTAACAGTTAGCAAAAAAACACTTACTTGACTTGAATATTGAATCTGATATTTGACAGGTGTCAAAATTGTCGAGTTTGTTTAGTCACTAGAAATGAAGACGAGTAATCTATTTTTCACTACATTGGCTACACTGACACCGAGGAAAGTGCCAGATTTAAAACAGCCCTAACTTTTTTTATAAAGAATACATCAGCCAATAGAATCTTAGGAATCGCATTACGGTAATTACGAAATTAAGTTTTGAGCTCCGCTATCTCAAATATTTTGTAATCGATAAGACAAATTTACTAATCAGCTGTTTTCTTTTTTTTCCGTGACTTTAGTTTGTAGATTTTTTTTTAAAGTTGGTGTGTTTTCTTAGAACACTGACCGTTTTATTATTTGCTGATTTTGGTTTTATTCGACTAGGCGTATATATTCCTTACAATGCTTACGTAGGTACGCGTATTAACTTACAATACAGTTTAACTTAAATTGTTGATTGTTTATATATATATATATATATATATATATATATATATATATATATATATATATATATATATATATATATATAAACGTGCTTAAACTTATATACATACATAAATACCTTTTTTTCAGCTTATAAGAGACACATTCTACGAAGTGGCTGTGACGACACAATGAGTGTAGGTAAATTATTTACAATGTCGATCTGTAATGAAACAATAAGTGTGGAATTCTCTTCACCAAACTTATACAGATCATTACAGCAGACCTCTAAAAAGTCGTGTCATTTTCATGGTTTCGCGCTTGAAATTGAAAATGTTCATCAATCATACCTTTTATAATGTGAAGGAAATCTAACATCAAGTAGTGAATTATTCACTGAATATAAGAAAAAAGACTTCCGCGTGATAAGTCCTCGTGCGGTTTTGGATATGTTCATGAACTTATTTGATTTATTTTCTATTTTCAAAACAAAAATCAAAGATGAGGCCTGAATCATCTGGATTCAAATTTCGCCCGCCTTTGAACCAATATGCTCATTGAGTTTGTATTGGCTGAATCGCTTTCCGTAACACAAGTCTGGGCTGTTTCAATTATTGTTAAGGAAAATACTAATGACAACTGTCATCCGCTGCCAACAGACAATTTAACCTATTATCTAATTGTCAATGTCAAATAATAAAAATATAACCTTTTTTCCAGTTAATAAATAAACAGCACAAAAATTATTGAAAATTTCAATCTAATTACTTCATATTGCCTCAGTAATAATGTTAGATGGGTGGTACTGTAGGTCAATGGCTAGCGCTGCGGCCGCAGCCGAAGAAGAGGAACGTGCCCAAGAAGAATCAAAATTTAAGAAAGAGTACAAAATGTTAAAACGAAAATTGCAAAATCTCGTTTACGTAAGTACTTTGTATATTTTGTTTGGCACGCCTTTATATCAGTTTATCTTCTAGGAAAATGAAGCATTTAAGGTCGCTTTGAGGACTACACAGAAACGTTTATTAGCTGTAACTAGAGATAGATCATTTCTTTTGGATCGATTGTTGATGCATGAAAAGATTGATAACTCTACCTCAGAATCAGACGACACAGACTCATCAGACGATGTTGAAGTGACAAAATTGGAAATGTCTAAAAAGTAAGTGCATAGAATGTGAAACTACAATTTCCTAATTAATAGTGTTGCCTGTAATATTCTGATCAATACAGTTTTGTTCATGGCATACTAATGTTAGTCTACTTTATAAAGTATTATGGTAATTCTGCAGTTGATGCCGGTGAACCGGCAGAGTCGTCGCGCACTAGAATTTCATCGTTGGAGTTCACACGCTGTTGTCACATCCTTCTCGTAGTAGAAGGAGAGGGCTGCCTGAACTGACCTTCCTCACCTACACTGTAGGACAGGTCAGACAGCCCCCTAGAGCAATAAGCACCGTTCGGCAATGCTGCTCTCTCGATGCATGGACGTTCGCGGGCATAAACTGCAGAATTACCAGTACTATTTTGGCATAGCTTTTGAATTGAGAGGAATTCAATATAGAAAAGCAGCATCTTAAAGGTAATTGTAATAGTAGGTAAGAGACTTGTTCTTTTTTAAATTATGAACACATTGAAATTAAAAACTGACTAACAGGTGTGATAAAAAAAAATGTGATCAATGGGATCTATTTAAACGCTATTAGCAGGCATATATTATTCCTTTTCCTAAGATTCCAAACCCAGAGACTCCCAGGGATCTACGTCCCATTAGTATATTACCTATTGTTTCAAAGATTTTCGAACATGTAACCTATCAACAACTAAATACGCACTTAGATTGGTATCCCATTTTGCCGTCGCATCAGTCTGGCTTCAGACATTTGCACAGTTGTACGTCGGCCTTGGTAAAGGTTCAAGATGATATCTTGGAGTTCTCAGACAGTAACAAAGTGACGGCTCTAGTACTGTTGGATTTTACTAAGGCATTCGATACTATTAACCATCATTTACTTGTTTCTATTCTACATTTCATTGGTCTGAAAACGACTGCACTGAACCTGATTTCTACTTACCTGGAGGGTCGAACCCAGCCTGTGAAAATAGACGGCAATTACTCGCAGACACGTTTAATTAGTGTCGGTGTTCCACAAGGGTCAATTCTTGGTCCCCTATTATTTAGTATCTATACGAGGAACACGTTTCATAAGCTTCAACATTGTCAGTTTCATATGTATGATGATGACACCCAGCTATATTTGTCGTTCGAAGGGGCCAAGGTTCGAGAGGCGGAGATCAAGATCAATTGTGATTTGGCGAACTTCACGCAGTTTTCGAGGGAACATTCTTTGTTTCTGAATCCATCCAAATCTAAAGTGCTACTATTTGGAAATAAATCATCTGTAGCTGAAATAGCTGATAATTTTGTTGTGGAAATAAATAACACCGTAATACCTATCGTTAAGAGTGCTAGTAATTTGGGAGTTACTTTTGAAAATAATTTTAGGTTTACTAGTCAGATTTCAAAATACTTAAGAAGATCATATGCTGCCTTAAAACTAATTTATACCCATAGAAATTATTTATCTGTTGAAACGAAAGCGATGCTATGTGACACGTTGGTCTTGTCGCACTTTTTGTATGCTGCACCACTGTACTATCTCTGTCTTGATGTAGTCACCAGGAACAGAGTACAGAAGATACAAAACTCGTGTCTCAGGTATATTTTTGGATTGCGACGTAGGCAACATGTATCGCATAAATTAAGTGAATTAAAGTGGCTTAATATGGGTAACAGACTGAAGTTAAATACGCTGTGCTTCTACTATCAGGTTGTTTTTAATAAAAAAAACCTGCCTATTTGTACGATAAAATCCGCTTCAGGACTGACATTCACAACATAAATATCCACAACCGTGATTACATAACTCCTCCTCACCATAAAACCTCTCTTTTTGAAAGATCGTATAGTTACAATATTCCAAAGCTTTATAATGCGATACCAAATGAACTTAAGAGGCTAAAAATTGATCAGTTTAAGAAGCATTTGTTTGACTACCTGTATAGTACACAGTGAATGGTACTTGATCATTTTTCTTTTTTTTTTTTGTATTCAGGAATAATTTGGGAGATATTATAACTTTCCGGTTAAGATATTAGTCTAGTTAAGTGTTTAGGCTAGGTTCAAGAATCGCAAAAATATTAAATGTAAGATACCTAGGTAAGCGAATTAGTCCGGGGGGCAGACGGATCTTCTGCTTGCTTGATAGCAACCTAGTGGTTTTCATCTGTTTATGTACCTAATTAATTGCAACAAATTAACTGTTTATTTTTTGTAATGAAGGAAAATAAATTTATATTATTATTATTACAATCTGAATTCACAAATTGTCTTGTTAACATTCACAAAATCAGACAATTGTTGTGACTAGAGGTATTTTTGATTATGTTTTTATAGAAGGAAATTTGATTCAATGCACAGTAACGGAGCATATATGAGTTCTGGAAAATCTATGCCTCCTGCTAAAAAGAAAAGGCCACCTCCTCCAAGACTTCCGAAGCAGCAACAACCCCAGCACTCAGTGGTAAGCATATATAAATATAAAGTTAAGTAAAGAACTAATTTTTTTTTCACACCAAAAGCAAGTTCACATACCTTCAAGTTCAACAAGCAATAATATATTATCAGACGGTCATATGACACCAGAAGAGGTAGAGAGGCATCTTCAGTCACAAAGCTTCATGGAGTTTGTGCCTGAGAGGGCTCCACCAACTGTACCAACAGAAATGTTCAGCAATGAACCTTCATTAGATAGGTAAGTTATATTTATACTTTTAGCAACGAACCTTTATTATATGGGAAGGGGAGGAGGAGACAAGATGACATACCTAGCTTTTTTTTTGTTCCCTCAGGGCTCGTCCGCGGCCTTGCCGCCCCGATAGCACCGCAACCCTTGGTTGATTGTGCATACACACATACCTAGCTTAGTTTATAATCATTATTATTCAAAGAATGATGATGGAAATAATATAACACATTCTATAGTTAGTTGAGACCCCCCAAACAATAAATATTAATAATGAATACTCTTAACTCAACCTGAGTGTCGCCATTACAAATATATTCGGAGGTTCACCATGCCTTTCCAGGATATTCTAACCACACTGGTCCCAGATGGTCACTTATACAATTACTGACGATGCGCAACATTGCTTAACTTAGCTTAACCTAATTTCTTAGCAGCCGCTTCTGCAATTGATGTGACATGTTGGTGCCAATTGAGATTTCGATACACAGAAATGCCAACAAGTGAAAAGGACTCATTACTTTGAATAACTTGGTTGTTAATTGTGATGATTCTAGGGCTGGTGTATTTTTTATGAGAATGAAAGCAAGACTGGGATTTGGTGGGGTTGAATTGTACAAGATTTCTACTTCACCAGTCTAATATTTTTTTGGAGATCCATGGAGACAGAACCCTCTATGAGTCTGCGATCCTCATTTAATTGGGCCAAAGGGATAGGCTTAGAATATTGTATATTTGAGTGGAGGGTGCTGTCGTCCGCATAACTGTGAACTGGGTTGGATGTGCTAGAGAGGAGGTCATTGATGTGGAGAAGAAACAAAGTAGGGGCTAAAGCTGAACCTTGAGGAACTCCTGCATTAATTGGATATAGTTTAGAGGAATGGCCATCCACGACAACAGAGATGCCCCGGTTGGAGAGGAAGTTTGCTGTCCAGGTACAGAGTTTTGGTGGTAAGGCCATAGGCCGGAAGTTTATTAAGCAGCGCTGCGTGCCAGACCTGGTCAAATGCTTTGGATATGTCTAGAGCGACAATCTGGGATTCACCGTGTAGTTCCGTAGACTTGTTCCAAGAATGGGTGACAAAAGAAAGGAGGTCGGCAGTTGATCTACGCTGACGGAATCCATACTGCCTCTCGTGGATTAAACTGTGTTTTTCCAGAAATTTTAGTAATTCCGTGTTTATATACTTATCCATCACTTTGGAGATGACTTAAAGGAAATAAATAGGCCTGTAGTTGCTAGGAAGCGCTTTGGATCCATTCTTGGGGACGGGTTGTACTCGAGCAGTTTTCCAGTTACTAGGGAATATGCCTCAATTGTAAGATGTCTGAAACAGACGAGTCAGGACAGGAGCAAGTTCTGGTGTGCATGTTTTGAGAACAATTGCTGGGATCTCGTCAAGGCCAGAGGCTTTCCTGGTATTAAGAGAAGTGAGCATCTTTCGTAGCTTTTTAGTTTTAAAAATAGAAACAATTTCATCCCCTGAGACAAGAGGTGGGAACGTGCTCTTGCAGAAATTATTCCCAATAGATTTAGCAAGAGTCCAGAAGGGTTTGCTGTCGTTGGAGCTTAAGAGGACTTTGTTTTTGATGTGGTTATTAAACGAGTTTTTTGCCTCAGAAATAATGTGAACATAACGGTTTCTTGCGTCGTTAAATGCTTGACGGTTTCCTTGACTAGGATTGTGTAGAAGCGCTTTGTGAGCTTTGACCTTTTCAAGTCTGGCCTTGTTACAAGATTTAGAGAACCATGGCTTTTGAGTGGCTGAAGAGGTTTTCTGTGTACGTGGAATAAATAATTCCATACCATCTTGGATAATTTCAGTGACGTTTTGTGAGATATCAGAGGGGTCAGGATGAGAGAAGCAGACAGACGGCCATGGAAATGAGGAAAAGTAATCTCGCATTTCATCCCAGTTCACGGAGTTGTGGTGCCAAACGATACATGGGTGTGATGACTGTGTGACCTCGGGTTACATTGCACAGGAAGCGGTGATCATGCCATGGTCTGAGCGACCGAGGGAGGCGGTGACTGTGATATCTTATAGCATTTAGGATTTGTAGTAAGAAGGAGATCCAAGGGATTTGAGCTGTGGGTTGGGATGCGAGGAAAGTAAGTAGGTTGCTGAACCATATTGGCTAAAGTGTTGCTGATTGCAAAGGCCTCCGCTGCTCTCCCTTGTGGATCGGTTTTTGAAGATCCTAGCCATTCCTTATTATGGACATTGAAGTCACCAAGAATAGTGACCTCGGAGGAAGGATATTCAGAAATCAGATGGTAGGTTTTTTCAGAAAGGTAGTCAAAGAGCTGGACAAAGTTGTTGTCGGAAGGTGACCGGTAAATGCAACAGATGAACTTAGTTGCAGTCCTGACAGAGAGAGTTTTATCCATAGTATGTCTTTTCTTCCAGCTTCTAAATTGGGGAGTCTGGTGCAGGGTATATTTCTAAGGACGTATGCGCACACGCCTCCATGCAATCTAAAGGAAGTAAGGAGCTCATACCCTGGGAAATTAAGGTGATTAGTAGCTGTTTTGGCACTGATTTGGGTTTCGGCGAGGAAAAGGAGTTGGGGCCTATTAGCCTGGAGGAAATGGTTGACGGAGTTTACGTTAGAATTTAGGCCACATATATTCGAAAAGGATATGTTAAATCTTGATGCTGGTGCCCCCTGTACACCCCTCTCCTGTAGATCCGAATGGAGGGGTATTTTATGCCCGGAATGTTTTGTACAAGGAGGAGCCACCATCATTTTTGTTTATAAGGGAGACCGACTCATACACCAGAACTGGAAACGTCCGTTGGAACTTCTCCGGCCCCTTGATGCATGGGGTGGTATCCTCGGACATGAAAACCTTTACTATCACATAAAGGAAAATTCCACTACCACCTGCGAAGAGAGGGAGCGAGACTTTATTAGATCATCAGCCCTACGCGTTATTCGCATTGCCGACAGTCACGCCAGGGGTGGCACGTGAAGCCAGCCTCTAGGAGTCCAGTAGCTAAGTCACACGTCGATCAATCAAGAGAACGACCAGCGCACAACCAGGCTAAGAGACCACACCCCCCCAAACATTTTTATTATAAAAAAATTTAATTGAAAATAATGTATACAATCATCTTGCACTATCATATAGGGCAAGGTCATATACATGAGAAAATTAAAATTTGAGTTTGTTAACAAAAACGAATTATGCTTTCCGAACATTGCATTTGATGCACACAACTGCAGATTTATGTTTGTTAAATCGGCACATTCCGGCATTTGTCGAAATTTTGGCAGATTAGTATTTATAATTGCCAATTCTGCAGTGCTTTGATTAAATTACATAAGAAAGCCCCTTAACCCCTTGAACCTGGTGATGCATCACTCACATCATATTCAGAAATCCTAGTCTACACTTATATCGGTGATGCAGCATGTGCATCATTTGAGATCGGACTTGTGTAGACATATTATGGCGGTACTAATCTCCCGGATTGCGATGAGTTCTTCAATTTCATAGTACCAAATATACGTTTATTTGAATTTTTGTATTTTTATTTATTTATTTATTCAACGGATCAACCATTTACAATAATAATAAGAACTTCTAAAACTACATTAGTCTTAAATAACCTATCTCAATATGAGAACATAACAAAAAAGCAAAACATAACCTGTACACCGTATGTATGACAATTCAATCAATAACACCTCTCAAAATGCCTCTAATTGAACGGTCAGAATCATCAAACATATCCAAGAGCTCCGAATACTCATTTTCAGTTCTCGACATCGGACTGAAAAAGCCATAATTGGTTCGATGGAAGGGAACCACAAAAACCTCCCTTGCTCTCGTGTGGTCCGGAATCCTTAGAGAGACTAACTCAAGCAAAGAAGGGCTATCAATTTTATTCACCAATAATTTATGCAAAAAACAAACATCACTGACAATCCTTCTACCACTGAGTGACTGCAAGTGCAGCCGATTCCGCAAATAAGAAAAGTTAAGATCATTTCTCTGCAAGCCCATTCTGTAAGCACAAATTCTTAAGAATATATTTTGTATGGTCTCAATCTGATTAATATAAATATTGTAATTCGGACTCCAGACTACAGAAGAGCATTCCAACAAAGAGCGAACCAGACCACAATACAGCCTTCTCAAGCTATTGCATGTAAAATCCAGAGTTGGTCTATGAATAAATCCTAACATTTTATATGCTTTAGATACTATGTATTCCATGTGATCCTTAAAAGATAATTCCCTATCCAATACAATGCCCAAGTCTTTAATCATGTCCCTCCTCTGTAAAGCACTAGAGCCCATGAAGTACACAAAGTCAATGGTAAACTGAGCTCTAGTGAATGTAATGCAGAAACACTTACTAACATTCAGAGTCAGAAGATTGTCACCACACCACCGAGCAAAATGATTTAAGTCTTCCTGTAAAAGTAAAGCGTCCTGTCTGGAACGAACAATCTTGAAAATTTTGATATCATCAGCAAACATCAAATTTTGAATCATTAGTTCATAAAGGTTATTTTCGTAAATCACCCTTTCAATCACAAAGTTAGCAAGTCATATCGTGCCTTATTGAAGGCCCAGCAAGAATAAAGGCCATTTCAGCAAATCTTCCTTGAAATCACAGTTAGCAAGCGACTTCGTTCCTTATTGACAAAGCAGAGCAAGACTGCGATTGATGCGGTTCAGCCATACATTTTCACGCCTTACCAACATCTACCGACGGCCGGATATGGGAACAACTCGGCACATTTGGCAACCTGGCTCAAGGGGTTAAAGATTTTGGAATGCATTCTATTAGGGAAAAAAAAACAAATAAAAAACAAAAAAAAATTCTATTTGCCAGATTCAAATGCCAAGAATTTCAATTCAAAATGTTGGATTTTCTTGTGCAATTTCTTGTGTACAATTCAACTCCACCAAATCTCAGTCTTGGTTTCTATCTCATAAGAGATACACCAGCCCTAGACCCATCACAATGAACAACCAAGTTATTCAAAGTAAAGAGTCCTGTTCACTTGTTGGCACCAACATGTCACATCAATTGCAAAAGTGGCTGCTAAGAAATTAGGTTTCCTCTTCCGGGCTCGCAAATAGTTTTCACCAGCTAATCTCTATACCTTATATACTTCACAAATAAGGCCAAACCTCGAATACTGCTCCCACATCTGGGGTGCTGCTGCCGCTTCTACACTCGCTATCCTGGACTCCATTCAGAAGAGAGCTATACGTCTCATCGGTGACCTTACCATCACCCAAAAGCTGCCATCCCTTGCCCACCGACGTGCCGTTGGTGACCTCTATCTCTTTTATAGATATCTGCATGGGCACTGCTAAGAGTAGCTTTCTTCCATAGTTCCTCCACCTGCTGCCCCGAACAGATCTACCAGGGGAACAGAGTGAATGCATCCTTTTACTGCCCGGGTCACCAGACATAGAATATCTTGCTATGCCCGCTCTTTTGTTTCGAGGACTTCCAAATTGTGGAATTCTTGCCGGCGCATGTTTTTCCTTCTCCTCCGAACCTCCAAACCTTCAAGTCTAGAATTAACAAGTTGCGTCTTTACTCCTTGTCGACACCCATGGTACGATAGTATTTAGGCTGTGAGCTCTCGTGATGTGTTGTTGAAATATAAAAAAAATGTCTAATGGTGTCCTAAAAATGTAAGCCGACCTAAAAAGTCGAGCGTAACAAAGTCTTACATGTAGAATGCCATGGAAAACACGATGGCAAATTTAGATTCCTCGTCAAAAAATGCCTCCACAATGGGCGAGTTCACTAGGAACCAGCAGCTGAATTGTTATGTCAAAAAATGTTGACATTATGGTGACAAATGTCAGCATTTTTTGACAAACACTTCAGCTAACATAATGTTAACATTTTTTGACATAACAAATCTGCTGCTGGCGCCTGGGGAACTCGCCCATTGTCTTAGTTAAAAACGTCTACCTTTATTGTTGTCGCTTAGAAAAATTAAAATTGAAACTAAAATGTTTCTTTTCGATAATTCAAAAACTAAATGTTGCAGGTCACATTTTCTTGTAGATAATTTAGCATGATAAAACGCGAAATTTCGCCCTAATTTAACAGACCTATCTCTTATAATAATTCAGATACCCATGTTTGACCTTGAAACATGAACACCCAGCATAAAAATAAAGAACCACAGAATGTTTATGAGCCGGTCATGACTTAATTCTCCAAGGCGTAAGCGGCTCGAATTTCGACATGGAGGTTCGTGAGTTCTAAACTCACCGCTGGAGATAAAAAATCCTGACGGTGCGACTCGAACTATGCGGTAGGCAACGGGAAACCGCCGAATTCGCCCTTTCTAAAAACAGCAACCACGACAGACACATTTACTTTTACGACGAAAATGCGACATCGCTTTTAGACTGTGATGATGAATGAATCTTTGTATTATTATTATCCCCGCGATTTGGAAGCTGTCACGGGTTTTCCCTGTCTTCAAGGCGGGGGATAGTGGTGATCCATCAAACTATCGACTATGTGTCTTTTGTAAGATTTTCGAGGCCTGCCTTTTTCAGCGAATACTGTTTCACATCAAAAACAGACTCTCTCTTTCTCAGCATGGTTTCATTCCAGGTAGATCGACTGTAACGAATTTAGTTGACGTTACACAGTTCATTGCGTCCGCTCTTGACCGCTCTTCACAGGTTGATGTTGTGTATACTGATCTATCTAAGGCTTTCGATTGTCTAAATCACTCTGTTCTGATTGACAGGATGAGGGCTATCGGATTCTCCGAGGGCTTGCTTGGCTTGTTCAGATCTTACCTTGATGGAAGGAGGCAATTTTTTGAGGTTGGGGACTTCAAATCTAACACCTATCACGTAACTTCGGGAGTGCCACAGGGTTCCATACTCGGTCTATTACTGTTTAATATATTTATTGACCCAGTTAAACATGTTTTACATGTTCCTTTTTTAATGTATGCAGATGATATTAAGATTTTCGCAAACATTTCGAGTGTTGATGACTGTTTGTGGCTCCAGAACTGTCTTCAGATCCTTGTTGAATGGTGTTGTCGGAGTGGTCTTTCTGTGAATGTTTCCAAGTGTTGTGTGATGTCCTTTACTCGAAATAAGCACGCAATCACTTTCGGGTACAATATAAGAGGGCTTCCACTTGACCACCCCGGGACAGTTAAGGACCTTGGAATTGTTTTTGATATTACTCTATCTTTTAAAACACACTATGAGCAGACTGTCAGTTCTGCTTACAAAACTCTAGGGTTTCTGATAAGAAACAGCAAAAATTTCTCACAGACCGACACCCTCCTCCTGCTCTTTAGCTGTTTGGTTAGGTCCCGACTTGAATATGGCTCAGTTGTGTGGGCTCCCACTTATGAGATACACGTGGCAAGCCTGGAATCAGTGCAAAGGAAATTTCTAAAATTTCTTAGCTTTCGTGAGGATGGTCGATATCCGTCTATTGGTTTTCCTCAGGAAAGTTTACTTCTTCGCTTTAGTCTGCAGAGTCTGTCGATGCGCAGGCAGTGCAGTTTCATTATATTTTTATATAAACTGGTTAATTCTGTGTTCGACTGCCCTAGTCTGCTTCAGCAACTTAATTTCAATGTGCCTCGTATTGCAGCACATTTTCCAGGCACATTCTATCTCCCGACTGCTCGTACACGATTGCTGCGATCGTCTCCAATTTACCAGATGTGCAATGATTACTCTGTACTGCAGGACCGCCTAGATATCTTCTCATGTAATATATCAGAGATAAAAATGTTTTTCAAAGCGATCTAATTTGTGACTCTTTTTTTGTATTGTTAGCTTGATTGTTGTTAGTTATTATGTTTTGTGTATTGGCCCATCCTTAATTTGGCTTTTAAGCTGTTGGATGGTGTATGAATAAATAAATAAATTATTGTTACCGTCTTTTAATAAATGGTTTACCTTATTTAATTTTTTAAGCGGGTTACAAATAGCTTTTTTGGTTTTTAGCTGTAATAAAAGTCATATTGGTCTGTTTCTTACAATTTTTATAATTCTTTTGCTCTTTTTGTTTTAGCGAATCAAATGATGTGTGTGAATTAGAGACGTCACCAAGTAATATGGGCGAAGAGCTTAGTATCGACATGATACCTGAATAGTTTAACTAAAAATATCAAAATGTCTAAAATACAAAGAAAAAGTAACTTATTGTGTTCTCTATTAAGTCTGGTGATTTATTATAAACCTTGGTGTAGTGCTTTACTTTATTTATTTTTAAATAAGGGATCTGTATCATAGCTACAATATGTATGTTGAGTCATATGGCAAAGACTCTGCAAATTATATTGACTCATAGACAGTGCCGGCCTTAACCACCCAGGCGCCCCGGGCGAGTCAATCATTTGGCTCCCTTTATTATATGATAATGATATAATACTTATGTATAATTATATATTAAAATAATAAAAGAAGTTAATTGGGTAGCACATTTGTTTTAAATTTAAGATAACTCTTAGCTTGTCTGGCAGTTGGTTGAACTCGAAACGTGTTAAAACTTTACTTTTCTAGCTTTTTTGTCAGCAAATTCTCTAATAAGACAAGCAAAATCTACGTTTTCAGCAACTTGATTTTCCGTGGATAGTGAGGCCAAACTGGTCAGTCTGGTTTGAGACATTGTAGACGGCAAGTAGGTTTTTATCAATTTCAGTTTGGAAAAACTGCGTTCACCACTTACAACAGTCACTGGTATTGAATACGCAACGATATCCAGGTGTTGGGATATAATTCTTGAAGGTTATGCTTCTTGATAAAGTTTAAGGCTTCAATAGGCGTTGCTTGACTGTCGCCAAAATAATGTTGCAGGCGTAAAATTTCATCGCACAACAAATTGCCATCGATATCTGATTTAAAGTTGACAGTTAACTGTTTCTGTAATTTAGCACAATGTTTTAATAATCATTCTTTATTTTGATTCTTTTTTATGTTAAACAAGAAACTCCACGTCGTAGAAAAATCTTGCATCTGTTCAAATCTTTCTTTTATAGATATAAGCGCAGTATCCAAAATCCAAAATTGCATTAAAAAATTCCCCCCCCCCCCCTAAAGCCGGCACTGCTCATAGAATAAAAGTCTGGACGCAGCAAGTGCGTTATGATAGTGAATTTTCATTAAAATGTTTTAAATAGCAAATATGTGTTTTTTTTTAAAAAGCAGACATCAAATTTGGTTACCAGTATAACATATATAGTAGAAACAATGTACCATATTTCATGAAAATAACTTTACTGTTTGAAAATGTACACAAATTTGTCGAAAATAAACTTATAATATTCCCGAAAAAAAACTAGTTTCCTGGCCAACGAACCTTATCAGTGGCGATTTCTCCTAGTGAGCTAGGTGTGCGCCTCACACCCTAAAATATAATTAAAATGTGCACAGTTAAATATGTTTTATTTCTTTTTCCCTTAGTCTTAATACACTACATATGTTATGACAATCGATTTAATTTACTTATTTGATTTCATAAATAGTCGGTTAATAGTGACTTGGAATGAAGTCGGCACCACGTCTTCATTCAGAAAATATGAGTAGGTCAATAGCAACTGGGAATGAATTCGGGTTAGGTGTGCGTTGTTATTTCCGAACAACTTCACTCGACAGAGCTGTATTGGTATAAAATACAGTCCCCCACCCATGTGTTTAAAATAGTAAGGAAATACCATTTGCGGTGCTATCGGGGCGGCAAGGCCGCGGACGAGCCCTGAGGGAACAAAAAAAAAAAAAGGAAATACCATTGGTTTTAACACTGCAGTGAGCGGTAAAAATACCGCTCAAGACAAATGAATGGAACGCCGGTTTAACAAACGTTGTGATAGCATTATTTACAAACATTACAACTGCGCTTGCCTGGACCAGAGTATTCTAGAATCAAAGACTATAATACATTTTAGTAAATTTTCGTAGAAAAAAATCACTAATGGGGAGATCTCGACTTTTGAATTTTGAAAAATTGTTTGCAAATGAGCCCGAACTAGGACCCCTAGAACCCATATCCGGGGTCAGTTTCAATTTTTATATATAAAAATTTAATTTGAGTGAAGTTTTAAAATTTGGAATTTTTTTATTAAAATGAAGAAACTGATTTCAAGTACCATCCATATTTCTAGAAATTGTAATGGTACATAATGAGGTGAGGTAATTTTGGAGATTAGAAATCAGATGACAGAACTTTAGAACAATTGACATTTAGATTAAAATTTAGTCAAAATTGCATCATTTGCAGTCACAAGTTTAGACTTATTTGTAAGATGCTTTGTACTATTTATATAACAATAAACTATATATATATATATATATATATATATATATATATATATATATATATATATATATATATATATATATATACATAGGTATCACACCGATAACTCAAAATATAATCGGCCGATTTTGATAAAATTTGGCATGTACCTTCCTTCTGTAAATGTATTGGATAATTTCGTTAGTCAGGAAAATCGGACGAGGTTTTCCGGGAAAATTTTGAGTTTTTATTCGAAAAAAAATTTGTATCTCAAAAAATAAAAAAGATAAGATAACCAAATTTGGTAGGTAGGTTTACGATATAAAAATAAAAATTAAACTATACACCAAAATTTATATTTCTATGTTGCAAGATAAAAAAGTTACAATAAAATATTTTGTGCCAGATCATTTCTATGAAAATTCACTACCATAACGCACTTGCTGCATCCAGGATTTTTACACATTTTTTTATTTAGTACCATATTAACATTGAACTACTTTTAATGTTTACAGTTTTCACCCTGTTCCGGACAGTGCTAACGCTAACACAAATTTGTGTGAAGAGAAGAGCTTGATAATAATTCCATGTTCTTTTCGGTGTTTTAAAGTTTTAAGTGACTTTTTAATTTGTTAGTGTTGCAATGGGAAATTAATTTATTTATCTACGTATCATTCCCATATAGGTCGAATATATATATATATATATATATATATATATATATATATATATATATATATATATATATATATATGTGTGTACATTAAGTGTTAATAATTTTTAAAACCACCACTAACAGCAACTCGTTACCGCACACCCGAACATTTTGGTCAGGAGACGCCACTGAACCTTATAGGTTAATAGCAAATTGAGTTATGCAAATTTGAGGCGTTCAATAAAAATTCGCTACCATAACTCACTTGCTTAGTACCGAATTTATTTTCTTACAAAACATGCATTATAATTTCGTGGTCGAAATTCCATACATATAAGGTCAGCTCAGAACTGATACTGACCAGGGAATCCGTCTGTCTCATTAAAACAAATCATTGTTTAATGTATTTCAACTGAGCAGATTTTCCTGGCTAACGAACTTATCCAAGCTACTGGCAAAAGAAAGGTACTCACCAAATTTGATCAAAATCGGCCGATTATTTTTTGAGTTATCGGTGTGATACATACATATATATATATATATATATATATATATATATATATATATATATATATATATATATATATATATAAATTCTGGAGGCAGCAAGTGCGTTATGGTAGCGAATTTTAATCAAATGCTTCATATTTGAATAGCTCAATTTGCTATTAACCTATAAAGTTTACCAAGAAACGAGAAAGAAGAAATGCTTTTTGATTTGGAAATTAATATTTATTTGTGTAAAATGTGCATGTATGTCAGAACTCTAGGGATTTCTCTTTATTTTTAAATATACGTAAGCAATCGTAACAAATATATTGATGTAACAGTTAAAATCTGATTATCCCTGAATACCTCCCGACAAGAGCAGTTATAAGGTACGTTAAAAACAACTCTGACGATCCTTTTCTGCCTTATAGAAAGACTCACGATATCAGTTGCCTGACCCCAAACCACTATGTTAATAGCTTAAAGAGAGTACACCACTGCGTAATAGACGCTTATTTAGTTTTTGATGTTAAGGCTCTCCTTAAGGATTAGAAGTGCCAAAAATGAACTCTACCTTGCCACGGACATAGTCCAGGTGGTTTTGAAAGCTTAGTCTGCTATCCACGAATGTACCCAAAAATGTTACCACACACTCAGCCCTGTAGTTGACTATTAAATGAAAGTTTTTGATTCTGGTAGTTCTCTTTAAGGTGTCCAAAGAAGCTTTCTAAATAAACAGTTTTTTTTAGTTGATAACTAATTTATTTTTGTAACACCACTGGCCAAAACTCAACAAATCACTGCTCCCCTTGCCTCAACTTCATCAGCATCCCACTAATAACAATTGAAGTGTCATGCTGATGACACTTCAATTGTTATTAGTGAATCAACAAATTAGTCATCAGCATACATAAACACACTGCCTTCATTGATATAGTCTGGGAGATCGTTCACATATAATAAAAACACCAGGGGATCAATGACATTACCCTGTGGAGTACCAACAGTTATGCCATACTCTCCAGACTCGGTGTCTCCGAATTTGACATACAGTTTTGTGTTTGATAAGTATGACACAATTAGGTTATTAGCAACCGCACATATTCCCAGTGAGTTTAATTTATCTCCAACAAAATCGATGTCGACGGTATTAAATGCGCAGGAGAGATAAAAAATAGTGTAGCGACACTCTCACTATGGTCCAATCTATCATTTATATCCTATATATAATCTGTCACAGCTGTCTTCGTTGATAGACTGCCTAAACCCATGTTGGCAAGCATGACAGATAGCGGTCTGTAGTTTTCTAAGATCCCCGGATATCACCTTTTTAAGGCTGCAATGACTAGCAAGTTCTAGTACATCCAGAAACTGGCCCAATCTAATACAGGAATTTATTATATCTGCCAGTGCATTTGCTAATTCGTCCGCACATTTTTTAATAAGAAACAGTTATTTAATCGAAGCCATGTGATTTTTTTAACCGAGAGTTTATTTATTACATATAGGGTCTCTATTCCACTGACAGGCGATATAAAGCATGTATTATTGCCAATCTCCCTGCCAACTGTGTAGTCTCCAGACATTCCATTTGGGAAGTGTGCTTTCAACTTATGAACAACGGAATTGGTGAAGTACTTAGCAAGAATATCTGACACTTCTTTTTTATTACTTACAATTCTGTCATCAACCTTTAATTCAGTATTATTTTCCGACATTTTTTTTTCATTCCAGTTTTTCATTTACTATCTTCCATAGCGCATTAGTTTTATTTGATGACTTTTCAATAATATCTGCATAATGGTCCTGTTTTACTTCCCTTTATACTGTAAGATTTCAGTCTTTTTTCATACAGTGATTCATCTGTCTTACTTCAGCACCACCATCTATTTTTTAAATCTAGACCCTTCAGATCGTCTAGCCTTTTTCTGAGATGATCCGGAAAAAATAACTTTACACTTATTAGTTTTATCAACCACTTTTTGTTTTTCTGGGCATGACACATTATATGACCATATCAGAGCCTCAAAAAATTCTCAAATATTTTATCAGCATCAACACAAGGTTGGTTGTTATATGAATTTTTAAAACCTATTTTAAGTTCAGTAATGGTACTTTCGCTAATTTTGCAGTATTTGATTTTTTATTCTGGTTCATTGGTTTGTACCAATGGTCCCATTATTTTGATGCTCTAAACATAGTCATCCGATATACCAGGGTCGTAATTTTCATGTTTGATAATTATCTCACTTAGGTCAGTATAAGCACGTAATCTATACTCGAAGTGCCCACTGTTCCCCCATTATTAAATACTCTTGTAGGAGTGTTTACCAGGGATATCATGCCATATTTTTTTTATTTATTTTTTATTTCAACAACACACCACAAGGTCTTACAGCCTAAATACTATCATACCGTGGGTGTCGACAAAGAGGAAAGAGGCAACTTGTTAATTCTGGACTTGAAGGTTTGGAGGTTCGGAGAAGAAGGAAAAACATGTGCCGGCAAGGAATTCCACAACTTGGAAGTCCTCGGAACAAAAGAGCGGGCATAGCAAGATGTTCTATGTCTGGTGACCTGGACAGTAAAAAGGTGCATTCGCTCTGTTCCCCTGGTAGATCTATTGGGGGCAGCAGGTGGAGTAGCTATGGAAGAAAGCTTCTCTGAGCACTGCCCGTGCAGATATCTATAAAAGAGAGAGAGGATGGCAGCTTTTGGGTGAGGGTAGGGTCACCATTGAGACATATAGCTCTCCTCGGAATGGAGTCCAGTATAGCGAGTCTAGAAGCGGCAGCAGCAGCACCCCAGATTTGGAAGCAGTATTCGAAGTTTGGCCTTATTTGTGAAGTATATAAGGTATATAGATTAGCTGATGAAAAGTATTTGCGGGCCCGGAAGAGGAAACCTAATTTCTTAGCAGCCGCTTCTGCAATTGATGTGACATGTTGGTGCCAATTGAGATTTCGATCCACAGAAATGCCAATAAGTGAAAAGGACTTATTACTTTGAATAACTTGGTTGTGCATTGTGATGGTTCTAGGGCTGGTGTATCTTTTATGAGAAAGAAAGCAAGCGTGATATTTGGTGGGGTTGAATTGTACAAGATTTCTACTTCCCCAGTCTAATATTTTTTGGAGATCCACGGAGACATAACCCTCCATGTGCCTGCGATCCTCATCTAGTTGGGCCAAAGAGACAGGCTTAGAATATTGTATATTTGAGTGGAGGGTGCTGTCGTCCGTGTAACTGTGAACTGGGTTGGATGTGCTAGAAAGGAGCTCCTTAATGTGGAGAAGAAACAAAGTAGGGGCTAAAGCTGAACCTTGAGGAACTCCTGCATTAATTGGATATAGTTTAGAGGAGTGGCCATCCACAACAACAGAAATGCTCCGGTTGGAGAGGAAGTTTGCTGTCCAGGTACATAGTTTTGGTGGTAGGCCATAGAGCGGTAGTTTATTAAGGAGCGCTGCGTGCCAGACCTGGTCGAATGCTTTGGATATGTCTAGAGCGACAATGTGGGATTCACCGTGTAGTTCCATAGACTTGTTCCAAGAATGGGTGACAAAGGAAAGGAGGTCGGCAGTTGATCTGCGCTGACGGAATCCATACTGTCTGTCGTGGATTAGACTGTGTTTTTCAAGAAATTTTAGTAATTCGGTGTTTATATACTTTTCCATCACTTTAGAGATGACTGAAAGGAGAGAAATAGGCCTGTAGTTGCTAGGAAGCGCTTTGGATCCTTTCTTGTGGACGGGTTGTACTCGAGCAGTTTTCTAGTTACTAGGGAATATGCCTCTATTGTAAGATGTCTGAAACAGACGAGTCAGGACAGGAGCCAGTTCTGGTGCGAATTTTTTGAGAACAATTGCTGGGATCTCATCAAGGCCAGAGGCTTTCCTGGTATTAAGAGAAGAGAGCATCTTTCGTACCTTTTTAGTTTTGAAAATGATGTCCGTCATTTTATGCGCGACATTGGGGACTATTGGTGGTTGAACATTTGGAGCTGGGTTGAGAGTAGAATTGCCGGCGAACAACGAGGCAAAAAGTTCAGCGTTGCCCTGGGCGGTAGAAACAATTTCATCCCCTGAGACAAGAGGTGGGAACGTGCTCTTGCAGAAATTATTCCCAATAGATTTAGCAAGAGTCCAGAAAGGTTTACTGCCCTTAGAGCTTAAGAGGACTTTGTTTTTGATGTGGTTATTAAACGAGTTTTTTTGCCTCAGAAAGAATGCGGACATAGCGGTTTCTTGCGTCGTTAAATGCTTGACGGTTTTTTTTACTGGGATTGTCTAGAAGTGTTTTGTGAGCTTTGACCTTTTCAAGTCTGGCCTTATCACAAGATTTAGAGAACCAGGGCTTTTGAGTGGCTGAAGAGGTTTTCTGTGTACGTGGAATAAATAATTCGATACCAGCTTGGATAATTTCGGTGACGTTTTGTGAGATATCTGAGGGTCAGGATGAGAGAAGTAGACAGACGCCCATGGAAATGAGGAAAAGTAATCTCGCATTTCGTCCCAGTTCGCGGAGTTGTAGGGACAAACGATACGTGAGTGTGATGTCTGTGTAACCTCGGGTTGCATTGCGCAGGAAGCGGTGACCATGCCATGGTCTGAGCGACTGAGGGGGGCGGTGACTGATATTTATGACTGATATGACTAGAACATCGTTTAATGCACTATATAGTTAGGAGAGTTATCTTTGTTTTGATTGAAGTCTCCAGTTATGACAACTCTCCTATATTTTATTAGTAGCTGTTGAGCTATTCTTCACAAATTCATGTTGATGGCTGGTTAAATATCTTGAAATATGGGCAGAGATTTGTGCATATAATAGCACATTTAAAAACTTTAGCAAAGTTGGATATGATTATTACAATCTGCTTATCGCTTAAAATAAGTAACTTATCTCACCACCTTTGTGAACTAGCCAAGATTTTGAAAGCTTCCAGACATCAGGCTATTTGTACCAGTCTGTAAGGAAAGATAGAAGATCAATAATAATGGTTCAGCAAATATTAGTCAGCAGTCTTTAACCAGAAACTTGTTTCAACTTCTTCAATGCATCAAAAATGTCAGGGCTCAAACCTAAGTTGAGTTGAGTTTGAGTAAGTGAGTGAGTTTTTTTTCTTTTTTTTTTCTCATAGCGGAGGTGGATACTTTTTATGCAGACCGGTGGCTGGAGCTTGCGCGATCTGACAGCAACCGGTACTGTGGTGACTCCCCTTCCCTCCAGGTCCGGACTACCCACTAAACACCCCCTTGAAACCTAGAGACGTGGCGGAAACCACTCACTGGCATTGCTTCACCACGTCCCTAACTCTTGTTGTTTTCAAAACATCTACATTCTGTCTTCCTCGTCCTTTGACTTCATTATTTCTACGATCCCTTTCTCCACAGTATTCCATACCCTTTCACTTCCCAGCATATGCTCCACCACATTATCTGCTGTTAAATCACTGCCAATCTCTTTATACATTTGTTCTCTAATTTGCGACCATTTTGCGCACTCAAAAACCGTGTGTTCTGGTGTATCTCTGTCCCCACAATACGTACAGTCCTCTTTGTCGACTATTTTCATTTTACTCAGGTAAGACGTGAAACGCCCATGACCTGACAGAAATTTGGTAAAATAGTAACCCACCTCCCCATGCTGTCTCGATACCCATGTCTGTATGTGTGGGATGAGCCTCTTTTTTCACTGGGATGTTGACATTTCCTCTTCCCATTCTCGCTGCCACTCCAGCATTGTTTCGGTTCTTGCCTTCTTTTTTCTTCTCTTCTATTTTCGTGTCTTTCGTAAGTTACCTCTCTTGCCAATAAGTGTATAGGGATTGTTCCCGCAATCACCTGTATTGCTTTCGTTGCCACTGTTCTATATGCGCTTGCTATTCTGATGGCTACCTTCCTCTGTGCCCCCTCAATCTTTTTTCTATACTTTGTCTTTGACAGCACGGCCTTCCATGCTGGTGCACCGTACAGTATGACTGAGTTTACCACACTACTCAGCACTCTCCTTCTCCCTGGTTTTGGTCCACCGATATTTGGCATCAGACGCCCTAGCTTTGCAACCATCATGTCTGCTTTTGCCACTACTCTTTCTATGTGCACCCCCATGTTCATGTTATGTCCTATTTGTATACCGAGGTAGTTCAGGCATGTCTGCGACTGAATTTCTGCATTCCCCACCTTGACGGTTACTGTTCTCAGTGTTCTTCAACCCACTAGCACTATACTTTCAGTTTTGTGGGGCGCGAGTTGTAGACCACTTTTTGCCATCCAGTTTTCCACCCTTTCCACTAACCAGTTGATATTGTCTTCTATGTCAGCCTTATTTCCTCCGCTTACAACCAGCGCCAAATCATCTGCATACCCTATAATAGCTGTGTTGTTTACGGACTCCAGACTAAAGACCTTATCGTTATACAAGTTCCACAGTGTTGGTCCCAGGACCGACCCCTGAGGCACGCCACATGTAACCTGCATCCAATATTTCTGTCCAATCAGTAGCTGTCTGTTTTCCAGGTAACTACATACTATTTTCAGCATATATGGTTCAACCTGCCTCTTTCTTAACACTTTGTATATGCCTCTCTACGGTGCTGTATTGAACGCGTTTTTTACGTCCAATGTTACCATGGCCACAAACCTGTTTTTATTGCCTTCTTGTGAGTGAGTGTAAACCCTCAAACCTATTTAAGTTAAATGAAGTGATGTTAGACACACTGTATAACCATTAGATGTTATTATTACTATAATAGCCACTACAGGTAATAGGTACCGCTACTACTATGACAACTTTATAGTTATAGACCTAGATAGAACTTTTTATTTATTTCCTTCGAATTTTATTGACTGTTCAACTAATTACCATGTTTTAAAGAAAATATTTCTTTGTATATCCAGTATCTTAACGCAATTGCTACGTCAAGACCTTTTAATATCATTTCTGATCTATTGGAAACACGCGAGATATAAATAAAGTGCAATTGTGACCAGCTAAATATTTTTTATGCGTTGATTTGTAGTATTTCTAATAATAACATAGAAGGTAATAACCATTTAATGAAATTAGACGCTTTTATGCTAAATGTAAATATTAGTCAAAAACTATATGCCGTTTTAACGAAATAAAAGCCCCCTGGCGTGCTGTTAACACACAATCCTCCCAACTGACCTGCCCTGACATCACTTTGCGTAATTAAAACGCTGGTGGAAGGAAAAACCAACCCTGGCATACATCACGGTCATGCTAGTATAATTAATAATTATACGTTTCCTTCTTTGCTCTAGGTAAAGTGATGTCAGGAAGGTCAGTTCGGAGAATTGTGTGTAAACAGTACGTCAGGGAAGCCTTTTACTTCGTTAAAACGGTAAAAAACTCATGAGCTGCGTGCCATAACAGGCGTTTACGAAAAGTAACCGGGTAGATATCGGTCATGATAATATAATGACTTGGAAGAGATATATTGCGCATATGCCCCGCCCCCTCCTATGACGTCACGTGGTGAGTAACGTTATAGAAGTCCAACTACACATTTAAAACAAAGTCATTCCTAATCAAAAAGTTTCTATACGTCAGTTTAATGCGGTTGAAGTAACGCCTATATTGTCTTTTTCAGATAATATAGATCGTAGCACTAAATTTAATATTTTTTCATTTTTATTACTTCCAATTGTATGCACTTAAATATTAGTAAAATACGTAATTTGTTAAGAGGTTGTGATGAAACGTCAAACCCCACTGCACGACAGCATATTATTGTTGCATTGGACTCACCACTTGACACCATGCGCGTGACAGGTCTAAAAATAGGTAGTTGGAATATCATATCTCTCGTTATTTGTATCATGGATATCAGTTACACCGCAAGCGTTCGAAAATGTAATTGGTTACTCTGTCCATCGTTCGAATATTATACGGTATCTACCCGGTGCATCAACCTGGTGCAGGATTTGTGTACCTAACCAAACACCCAAACAGTCGGTAAAATGAGTTATATAGAGAACAAACTTATTTCTATAAACAAATTGTCTAAAGTCTAACCTATAAACTGGATGTAAATAATAATACTAATACCCTAAGAGCCCGGTTTTTTATTTTCATTCGTTTATTTCTCAATCGTTACTTGAAGGAAGGTGAAGGTGTTACCATCAGGATATCAGATACATAATTTTCAATGGCGCGGCGCTTCTTTTTGGAATTTTTTAATGTATAAGTCGTAACTCCTGTTAATATCTCTTCGTCGCTGTCTAATATTTTAGATACAACATTAACTAAAGCAATTTTTTCAATATCCATACTGATATATATTACAACTTCAAAGTTCAAATCCAAAATATCATCGAACAATAAAGACGAACCTTTGACAGTTTGGCGTTTGTCATTTAGTTACCTCGCATTTAAAAGCGTTCGAAAATTACTGCACCGGATACATTTACCATAAAGCCAGCTGTGTACCATTCGGTAAACGGTAGATATCTACCCGGTTACTTTTCGTAAACGCCTGTTATTATCCCGATCCCGGTAACCAACGACCGGTAACTTACTGCTAGTGCTAGTGTTACTGCGCATGCGGAAGCCCGGGATGAAAAGTAAGATTGGTATCGCTAGACACAAGTCAAATGTATTGGTTCCTACTTAAGAAATTGTTAATATTAGACTGTTGGTGACACTGAACGCAACGGGAATTTATATTCAAAGTATTTTTTGAATCTTGTTGTTTTGACTTTTATCCAGTAAATACTATTGTCCGTCCTTTTATTTTCGTAATGCAGTTTAGCATTTCAGGTAATCATCTAAGTTTCCCCTTTTGCTTAGAATACTATTATACGTATTATAACAAATAAATATACTTGAGAAATTGTTAAAGTTAGATAGTTGGTAACTCTGAACGTAACCGGAATTTATTTTCAAAGTAGTCTTTGAATTTTGTTTTTTGAATGACGTTCATCCATGCATAATAATTGTTAACAAATGTCAAAATATGTAGATGAACTTATCTGTTAGAATATCAGTAAATTACGTATTTTTTGTTGAATAATTCGCGCACTAATATAAAGCATTTCAAATCGGGACAATGTCAGTCTTATATTTATTAGTTAAAAAAATAACACGTGCGTTATTAAATGTTGTGAATAATTTGTTTCCCTCAAAAAATAATAAAAATGAGCTTGCGGCAATAACAATTTGCAATGCTATATTGGTAAGTAGTTTAAGTACATTTTTATAAGTACCTACCAATTAAGATGTTCGTAAAATTTCGTTTTAGGAAGAGGATAATGTAAAATCTATTGCATTGATACACCAAAATCCAGACTGCGTGAATACCCCTATCGGACCTGACGGATACACACCATTCCTTGTAAGTTTTTGTTCTACTACTTCACGAAACAACATAGGTACCTACTGTTATTAGTACTAAACTAATACAAACTGCAGTCTGTAATTTAGCAAGCAGAGTGCGTTAGCTTATCAAGTCGGAAAAACTGATTTCGAAATCTCACTGCGCGACTCATAAAGGTATACGTTTTAGTGAATTTTCTTAAACAAAATCCATTCTTGAGGAGACCCCGACTTTTGAATTTTGAAAAAGTTTCTTCAAATGAGCGCGAACTAGGCCCCCGAGAACCCGCATATCCAGGGTCAGTTTAAATTTTTATGTTATATATATATATATATATATATATATATATATATATATATATATATATATATATATATATATATATATATATATATATATATATATATATATATATATATATATATATATACAGGGTGTTTACGGAAATCGGGAACAATAGCTATCTACGTTATTATTTGAGCTACAAAGTCAGTTAAAAAGTTGACCTACTGGACACGCCGCTTCTGAATATGTCACGGATATCTAGATTGCACAACAACTGTCAAATCCTTTGACTATCTATCTACGAATAGACCAGGCATCACCCAATGCGATACGTTGTAATGTTTGAAACCAACATTGAATAAAATGTTTGTTTACATGGTCCTCGACACCAGAGGCGTCTCGAGAAATAGGATTCAAATTTTCATAAATACGATTAAAATAATAAAACAAAATTTAAAAGATGTTTAACTACCCATACATTATTTAAGTATACTATTAACTAAAAAGTCTGGACGCAGCAAGTGCGTTATGGTAGTGAATTTTTATAGAAATGGTTTCTCGAATAAAATGTTCGAAAGTCTTAATGTTGCAATGTTGTGATCTCGTCACAAGCGATTTTTTTCTATGCAAATTCAGTAAAAAGTGTTTTCAACAAAAATTTAAGAAAAAACCTTGCAGTTCTACCAGTTTTTCTAGAAATGACCACCTGATTTGTCTGCTGCCATGTTTTATAGATCTACAACTTACCGGATAATTTCTTATTAATTACATCATGTGGCAAGCATCTAGGAAAATATATACATTTTCATTGGTTACAGGATGCGGCAAATAAGCCTTTAAACCTTCTTGAATAAATGTATCTAAATTTGCTCACAACCATTTAATCATGCTTATATTTGCAGGTGCTCCATCAAAACTTACGGAAGTAACGACTATTCCTGCTTGATAGATAAAACTTAAAGCCCGATTAAATAATAGGCTTGCTTTTTCTTTACGAGAAATGACAGCTAGAAAGAAATAATCCACTGGAACTTTCCAGTGGTTATTTAAAGCAACTAATAAGAAAAGCAAAACTTCTTTAGCCACTGAAAGCTCGTTTGAATTATTCATATCCACGCCAATATCTACGTTACCACAAAACTTCTTTTCTGTGCACTCAACTTGACGTCTTATGAACCACTCGTCGATGACTAGGTATTTAACAAAGTATTTTGCGACCTTTTTCAGCTGCTTTTTGTATTTTTGAATCCAAAACCGCTAATGCTTCTTTGCATAATCCAAGAACAATTTAGAAATAGTTCGAGGATGTGGCAAAGATTTCATAAATTTTTCTCGAACGTAATTATAAGCTTTGTTTGAATAAAAATTTAGGGTAATAGCAAACGACCTTACGTCTGATGAATAGTTCCGTTGTGGACATTTGAAAAGCTGTTTAATCAGATCTATTTGTGTGGGTAAAGAGGCCTAAAATATTACAAGCAATGATATCAATTCAATAACACTCAAAAGTGAGGCGTTCAGGGATGTTTCTGTATTTTCCGTAAAAGCAATACGACTTTTAATATGCTCAGTCAGCGATTTTTGGTGACAAACTCTTAAGACGTCTTTTCTGTTGGCGCAATATATTTATTTTCCTCTTTTGTTTTTTTATTACTCGTTTAGCAATAGATCATTTTTTAAAGATATTTTCTGGAGTTCCTGATAAACTGGAAATATCTACAAAATAAGGAAGTTTTTTCAGTGAACGGAATATAATTTTATAAAAATGGTTTCTAGTATTTTTCCCTTAATTCTAAGTCCAGGCACATTAACTTACTTTTGACCTGGAGTAATGTTAGCTTTTGGTGTTAATTCAGAAGGACTGCCAAGTGCCTCACCTGTTTAACATGATGATAGTTCCAAAGCAGTGAGAGTTGATGATAACGATGATTTATCACTATTTTCTTGAAAACTACGACTGCAATTTTTATCGGGTAATTTATTAATTTTACCAATAATAAAGGTTTACAAAATAGGAAGCTAAGAAGAATTCTTCACCTTCTTTCTGCGTGAGCAAGAGCTTATTCATGCCAAAAGTAGAAGGCACTGGAGAACTTAAAACTGATGGAGACGCTGCGTTTTTAAGACCCTTCTTCCACTTGGGTAAATAATAAAAGTCTTTATTAAAATGCTGTGAACATAAATAAGAATATTTCGGCAGCGTATCCGATTTTCTATTTAAGGCAGCACACCATGTTAGTAGATGGAAACCTAAAAATAGTGCCAAACTGACGTGCCGCCACTGAAAATCGCAAACAGCAACATGCAGAGACATCGTTGCCACATCCTCAGGTAATCTTCTACAAGCAATATACTTTTTCATCATTTTGCATAAACAAAACTCAAAACCTTTATTGCAAATCAAGGTAACACAAAAATAAATTTTCAGTATACTTGCATACTATTCACAGACAAATACAAGTCACAACTGTGGATTAATACAAATCTAGATACTTCACATGCAGCAAGATAAAGATTTTAAAATGAGTTTTCTGGTTATATTTACATAAAGAAGGGAGAAACCAAGGAATATAACGTTAGTAAATCTTAACATTCATAAATAATCCCTAATGTAAGTGTAATGTCTTAAGTAACAGAAAAGTAATACATTTATCATTCTCAACTTGTTAGCATATTCGGCGATTTAAGGATGAATTATCACATAGCGGCAACGCTTGAGCCACCACCCAATCAGAGCAGAGGACCGATGTAAACATAGAGTCCCTTGAATGTTGGCTTCAAACAATTCGGCTGTGTGCCGGGTCTATTCTCTATATAGTCAAAGGTCAAATCTGTTGACATAACCTCATTTTTTTAAATGGATTGATATGAATATATATATATATATATATATATATATATATATATATATATATATATATATATATATATATATATCCAACCGATAACTCAAAAAATAATTAATCGATTTCGATGAAACTCGGCAAGTGCCTTTTAGTGAATTTTCTTAAAAAAAATTCACTAATGAGGAGATCCCGACTTTCGAATTTTGAAAAAATTTCTTCAAATGAGCGCTAATTAGGACCCCTGGAACCCAAATCCGAGGTCGGTTTCAGACTTTATATGTTTATATATATATATATATATATATATATATATATATATATATATATATATATATATATATATATATATATATATATATATATATATATATATATATATATATATATATATTATATATTTATGTGTCACACCTATAACTAAAAAAATAATAGACCGATTTTGATAAAACTTGGTGAATACCTTCCTTTCACAAGTGGCTTGGATAAGTTCGTTAGCCAGGAAAATCCGCCGAGGTTTTCCCGGAAAATTTTGTGTTTTTTTTCGAAAAAAAATTATATCTCCAAAATTAACAAAGTAAGGGCAACCAAATTTCATACGCGGGTTTATATCATTATAGGCAAGTTACCTACCAAAATTTAGCTCCGTAGGTTAAAGGACAAAAAAGTTACAGGCATTCAAAGAAAAATACATTTGGCTTTTCCTCAAAACGTCAAAATCGCGATTTTAAACGTCAAAATCGGTAATATTTAGGCAATGAACCTGACACTAATATGAGCTATGGAAGGAAAATGTCTCAAGAATAATGTTTTACAAAGCCTGAAGTCTTAGTTTCAATCGTCATTGTCCTTCATTTTACTAAAATATTCCCAGAAAATTCATTTCAAATAGACCCTTTCTCTGATATTTTGGTTGTCGGTTTAGTTAACTTGATGCTTTCGCTGTAGGTTTAGTGAAGTTTATGGTTTAACGGTCTATAATTTTTAGCTAATTTTCGTAGAACAAATTCGTTACTGCATTTTAGCATATTTTATCGAAATATGATGCATGTTTGTAAGAAAAAATCTGGACACAGTAAGTGCGTTTTGGTAGCAAATTTTCATTAAGTCCTCCAAATTTCAATAACTCATTTGCTATTAACGTAAGTTTTGTTGGTTAGGAAACCAACATTTAACTGTATTTTCGGAAATTTTTTGTATGAACGCAGCAAGGGCGTTGGTTGCGAATTTTCATTAAATGTTTCAATAACTCAATTTGCTATTAACCTAAGGTTCATTGGCTAGGAGACCAGTTTTCTCAGAAACATTTAAAGTTTATTTTCCGAAAAGTTTTGTACATTTTCAAATAATTATTTTGATAAAATATGATACATTGTTCCTACTACATAGGTTATACCGGTAACGAAATTGATGCGTGCTCGCATTAAAGCGATATATTTGTAATTAAAAACATTTTTATGAAAATTCACTTCCATAACGCACTTGCTGCGTCCAGAGTTTTTTATTAATGGCTTGGACGAGTTCGTTAGCCAGGAAAATCGGACAAGGTTTTCCGGGAAAATTTTGAGTTTTCTTTCGAAAAATTTTTTTTCTCTGAAAATTACAAAGCCATTTAAATGAAATTTAGTGGATACGTTACCTTGGTAAAGACCTTACCACATACCAAAATTCAACTTTCTAAGTTTATAGAAAATTGAGTTTCAAATTTTGAGTTTTCTTTCGAACAAAATTTTTTTCTCAAAAAATTACAAAGCTATTTTAATGACATTTGGCGGATTTGGTGCCTTGGGAAAGGCCTTACCACATACCAAAATTAAACTTTCTAAGTTTATCGAAAATTGAGTTATCCAAGTTTGAAGCATTTAATAAAAATTCACTACCATAACGCACTTGCTGCGTTCCGAACATTTTTTTAAAATCAACAATAACAAAATGTCTGCTGAAAATTATAACTTCAGACTCAAAGGTGATAAAGTTATTCAAGCGTTTTAAACAAAAATGAAATCTTGTTCAATAGGTATAAAAACTGTACGGTACTGTTTCTCCAAAGGTCAAAGTAAAAAAAAACATATATACATCGAGCGGGAATTTTTCTCGGAACCTTCTGCGTAGAAGACAAGCACTCGACCACTGAGAACTATCTAAGGATACGTTAACTAACGATTTGTTTACATCATAATCACGCCGGCTTCATGCTCGGGATATTTTATATTATATTAAAAGTAAACGTAACACTTAATTACAGAATTAATTCAATCGTCACTTGAAACAGATTCAACGACTATTTCGATCTTAGTCTTGTGTTTAAGTATAAAAAAAACTCTGGACGCAGCAAGTGCGTTATGGTAGTGAATTTTCATAAAACTATTTTTTAATAGCAATAATGTGTGTTTTTTAAAAAAGCAGGCATCAAATTTGGTTACCAGTATAACCTATATAGTAAAAACAATGTGCCATGTTTCATCAAAATAACTTTATTGTTTGAAAATGTACAAAAATTTCCGAAAGTAAACTTAAAGTGTTCCCGAAAAAATTCGTTTCTTGGTCAACCTTATGGGTTAATAGCAAATTGAGCTATTCAAATATTAAGCATTTGATCAAAATTCGCTACCATAACGCACTTACTGCGTCCAGAATTTTTTTTCTTACAAACATGCATTATATTTCGATGGAAAATGCAAAAATGCAATAACATAAGGCGTGTTTGATTAAAAAAAAAGAAAATTTGTATCACCAATGACTTATGGGCCAATCTGTGATTGTAGAAATAATTTTTTAAGATGTAGCTCAAGACACCCTATAATTAATATATACAATTTTTTTTCATATCTTGTATAATAACAGATATATTGAGCTTTATTGATTTTTTTACGAAAATTCTACAACAATTATATACTATTAAATGATAAACTCTATAGCTAAGACTACTGCCAAGCGTCAGAGAAAGGGTCTATTTGAAATGAATTTTCTGGAAACATTTTATTAAAATGAAGGACAATGACGGTTGAAACTAAGACTTCAGGGTTTGTAAAACGGTCTTCTTGAGACACTTTATTTCCATAGCCTGTATTAGATTCAAGTTCTTTTCCTAAATGTTGCCAATTTTAACGTTTAAATCGCAACTTTGACGTTTTGTGAAAAACCTCAATTTATTTTTCTTTAAATGCCTATAACTTTTTGTCGTTTGACCTACAGAGCTAGATTTTGGTATGTGGCTTACCTATAAGGATGTAAACCCGCATACCAAATTTGGTTGCCCTTACTTCGTTAATTCCGGAGATATAAATTTTTTTTGAAAGAAAACACAAAATTTTCCGGGAAAACCTGGACCGATTTTCCTGGCTAACGAACTTATCCAAGCCATTTGCAAAAGGAAGGTATTCACCAAATTTAATCAAAATCGGCCCATTATTTTTTGAGTTATCGGTGTGATACATATATATATATATATATATATATATATATATATATATATATATATATATATATATATATATATATATATATATATATATATATATATATAAACATATAAAAATTGAAACTGACCCCGGATATGTATTCTGTGGGGCCTAATTAGCGCTCATTTGAAGAAATTTTTTCAAAAGTCGGGATCTCCTTATTAGTGAATTTTTTTAAAGAAAATTCACTAATAAAAGAGGAAGCTGTTTTAAAATCATTTTTATAGAGACATCACTTGACTTTGTTCACATTTCCACTATATCATGCTACACTTTCAGTCTAAAACTGTATTTGGGGCCGTTCATCAAGCTACAAATATAGTGTATTTTAAAAATTGATTGAACCCTCCGGTTAAAAAACAATCACTTTGCAAATTTTTAATTTCATGTCGTCTGTCATTTGCGATATTTGTGGCCGAGATTTCACGGTTGTTGGTTCGGGTAGTAAGTTTTATGCCTGTTATTTATTTTGTTTGGTTACCGTGGATGTATGGTTTATACCTGTTGTACGAATCAGTCTACGGAAGGCGGCTAACTACTCTATTTACCAGGAATTGGACTTTAACCACTAAGTCGTTTCAACGCATGTCTTTCAGATGTTATTTCTAATTTGGAAAAAACTAAATATTGTGAACCAAATTACTTATAATTTACAACATAGGTTTATTTCCATCATTTCTAGCCACGTGTGAAGTCTCATTCCAGTTACTTTAATACTTACAAAAATATAGCATTTTCAAAAATATTTTTGTATAATTTTGGGGCAAAAATGTCCGTTATAGCTGATTTACGAACTCGTCCGCGGTCTTAATACAATGAAAATATGTGCCAAGTTACGTCGAATTAAACATAGAAATTCAAACGGACCTTGGATTTGGGTTCTAGGGGTCTTAATTCACGTTCAGTTGAAAACATTTTCCGAAACTCTTACCATCGTTACCGAATTTTCTTAATGAAGATTCACTAATAAATAAAAGCGAACTAGTGTATGATTATTTCTGTTTCTTTTTGGCTTTAAATCATGCAAATTGCTTTCAGGTATCATGTCTACATGGTAATACACAAGTTGCCAAAGTTATGCTTCAATTTGGTAAGTTCTATAGAGTTAGCTAATTTTTTAAATTTCTAGAACTAAGCATGGTAATATTTACGATATATTTACGATATACATATGTGCGGAAAGATAACGACGGTGATGTTATACACAAACAAATTTGTAAAATGTTTAAACAAAGCTTTGTTTACCGTGTAGACGGCACGTGGATTACGATTCCACGAGCCTGTAGCCGTTAATCACAACTAGACGGCGCTTTATGTCATGTAACGATGTTTTTATGATTGTGTCCATTTGGACCATACTTGTGGAATCGGATTATTGCTTTGAGAAATTGATGTATATTTAAAGAGCCTGGGGTAAGAACAGTGGCGGCGTAGCATAGGTTGGCACCCGGGGCGGTTTTCTATTGAGCACCCCCAAAATAAAACCACAAATCAAATACTAAACGTGCTTACGTGACTTTACTTCCCTGTCCTTTTTAATGGACAATATGGAAAGATTGGTAAGTCGTACTTGGCTCATTGTAGATCTTAAGTAAGATTTATCAATTTTAATTTTGAGAAACTTCTTTCACAAGAAGCCACCGAAACACAAATGGTAAAAAAAACCTTAGACACGGCGCTAGACTCGGAACAGACTCTGAATAGTCTCATTGTACAATGAACTTCAGAAGCTCCAAGGTAGTCCGTTGGACCGCTTCTTGGAAAAAAATTCTGGCGGCTTCCAAGTGGCGCCTCAGTCGTAAAATCTCCAAAATAATGCCCTCTGCAGAAAATTCATCGTAGATTTTTGTCAGATTTGGAACTATACCACGAAGTTGTTCTTCTATTGACGTAAGCAGAGTTTTAGGCTAAACAACACCAAATGTTATGAGAATGTCATCAATTGCCTTGTAACGATGGTCTAGTTCTCCGTAAATTATATCAAGACATTCTAACATAGCTCTCTGTAGCTCTTATGGCAATGTTAGTCCAGCGTCTTGGGCCATTTATACTGGCATACGTTTTCGAAATCTCCTCCTTCCTCTTCTTTCAATCGAAATATCCAAGTCCTCACATTCTTCAGTTGCGTAGGAAGTAGCTCTTTCCACTATTTGGATAGGTTGGTTCCGAACAATTTTTTTAGAGCTTTGATTTTTATGACACACTTTTCCAGCGATAGCCCAGATGTTTGTATATACTTTTGTGTCTGATTAACTTCTTCTAGGATTTCACACCAAAAAGAAAGGTAGTATAAAAAACTGAAGTCACATAAAGCTGTTAAGAGTGTGGATGCTGCTTCTCTTATATCGGCGTTTTATCTGCTGCTGCTGGGATCACACATGTCTTCGAGTGTTGATACAAGTTTCTCAAAATTATTTTTTAGTGGTTTAACAGCGCCGTGATGAGCACTCCATCTTGTCACTACTAGTCTTTTGACCGATACGCCTACACTTTTGATTAGAATTTCCCATTGATGTGTTGATGACGAAAAGAACGTGTAAACTCTTTCTGCTGTTCCGAAAAAAATTACACTTGAAGTAACACTCCCGAAAGAGTGCACTCCACATATATTTAGCGAATGATTAGCACAAGGCATAAACAACGCTTTAGGATTGTGTTCTTTGATTTTTGCATGTACACCACCATGAGCTCCTGCCATCGTTGCAGCGTTATCATACCCTTAAGCCCGACATAGATGTATGTCCAAGTCATCACTCGCCAGCTGCGTAAGGATATTTTCAGAAAGTTCGACTGCAGTGTTTCCAGCTATTGGGAAAAAACCTAGAAATGATTCCTTTACTTCAACTTGATCGCCTTCAATATGAACATATCTGATTACATAACTCATCTGATCAACATGTGATGTGTCTGGAGTGCTATCGAAAAGAATTGCGAAATATTTTGCTTTTCTTATGTCGTCCAAAATGTTATTTTTCCCCTCTTTCCCCAAAAGGCCGATGAACTCATTTTGAATGTCTTTGGATAAATTGGAATCTACCTGTTTCCTTATTGTACAGGCGACAGCATGTTCAATTCTTAGCATATGTTCTTTTAGCACTGGGTCATATTTAGACAATATATTAACTAATTCTAAAAAATTCCCTTTATTGTCTGAAGAAACCTTCTTTCTATGGTCTCTAAGAGGAAGATTTTGACGTGCCAGGAAAAGAATAACATCTAAAAGGCGACTCAAAATGTCACGCCACTTATTTTTTTCTTGGTCTAAAACCATTTGATGTTCATGGTCGATAGTTTTTTGCAGCCTCAATCCATTTTCCAAGATTCTTCGTTTATTAAAACAGGAGAGATGGTTTTCAGAATTCTCGTGTTAGCACTGTAGGATTTAGTTTCCACCATGAATTAAACCCGTTCAGACATAATCTTTTTTTAAAACATTCATATAATCGTGGATATATATTTCAATCCGTATAATAGCTTTTTGCTCTTGATCACCTCTTTTGTTTTGGTCGATCTTACTGAATGCAGTATGTATAAGTTACAGCCACGCGAGACAGATTAATTGAGATTCAAGAATCGGTTCGAGGATCCGGATCTTTTTGAAGATCCGTGATCCGACTCTTCGAAAGATCCGAATTTTCCATCTCTACTGACTGTGATTGTTTGTTTTAATTGACACATGGTACGGCGCAGCGGATACGGCGCGGACGGAGGTAGGGGCCGAAATGACTTGCCCTTCCGCCCTCGCCATCCTCGTCGGGCTATTGCACCAGTGGCTGGCTACTAAGCTATACGCGTGAGTTGTCACCACGTTGTCACCCCTTAGTACTTGGCACCTAGGGCGGACCCCACCCCTCCTTTACGCCACCACTGGGTAAGAATGGACTTGAGCCACCTTGATAAAATCTGGAGAAAATGAACATGGAAAGTTTTGATGAAACTCTGAAATCACATGTCTAATTTTTTCTATTCAATTCATTGAACAATACTTAATAATATGTTACTGGCATTTTAACCTTCATTGAAAATAACAAATTTCCTAACTTTTCTGAAAATAAATTTATTTTCGAAAAAACTATGTCTTATTGTTTTATTGAACACAATGCTAACTTTGTACTACATATGCCTTAATTCGGATGCTTCTTGATCTTCCTTTTCCTTTTATTCAAATACTTTGTCGTCCTTTTCATATGAAACACTTTTAACCGAATCACTCAATGCCAGATGTATTATCACCGTAAGTAGAAACGCAGACCGGTTTCGATCTAATTAGAGCTCGTCAGCGCGCTATACTAATCACAGTCAGAACACACCTATAAAGTAATGCGGCTACGATAACCAGCCTCCTAGGACATTGTGAGATGTACGACAGGGTCGCTATTGCGGTGCGGAACCAGGTAGTATGCCCAGACAGCACAGATACATTCTGATAATATACCAGGAATGTTTCGAAAGAATATTCAAACATCCCCAGAACATTCCCACAAGGTACAATATATATTCATAGAACATTCTATGAACATGAGAATGGGACAGATTCTGTCATGTTAATAAGGTTCTTAGAATGTTATGTATAATATTCTTAGGAGCTCCTAGTATGTTCTGAAAATGTTTCACGAACATTCAATGAATCTTCTCCAAATGTTCATACATATACTCATGGGAACATTGCATTTATAAAAAGATATACAGGGTGTTTGGCATAAGAACCGACACAGGGCAGGGGCGTGCAGGGGAACCTAAAATATGGTGATTTAACACAACTTGTCTCTATACTAAGCTGCATCCCTGAGAAGTTATAAGGCCTTCAAAGTAGGGTTTTAAATTTGAAAAAAATCAATATCTCAGTAATACTTGAACTTAGAAGAACCAAAATTGGTACACGTTTTGGGTGTACCAAGAGCATTAATCGTTGGTGAGTAGAGTTCAATTAAAGCATTTCAAAGGGTTGAATAGTGATGATGCACCCATAAAATGTAACACAATTTTTTAACCTCTTGGCGGATATAAAAAAAATATTATTTCATTTTATGGGGAAGTAAATTCTAAAACTTTTTACTCTTGTTATTTTTCAAAAAAACTTTTGTCGTTTTCAAGAAAAACCACAATAACTAAAGACATACTTTATCAACGTTACTTAAAACTTAAAATCATCACCAAATTGCAATAGATGCTTATGAAATTATCATGTTGAAGAATTTCTATAACTTATCGATAGCAATTTTTTTCTGTTGTTCGAGTTGTTTGTTTTCTAATAAATTATACTTATTTACACTTTTTTGCTGATTGTCAAATTTGCTCTATACATAATTTTATTGGTAAATATTTAATTTTTGATGATTTTTAGTAAGATTGATAAGATATGTTTCTTTAGTTATTCGTGTTTTTCATGAAAACAACAAAGTTTTTTGAAAATAACAGAGTAACAAAGTTTTAGAGTTAAATTTCTCATAAAATAAAATAATAATTTATGAAATCTACCAATATGTTAAAAAATTGCGACATTTTAAGGGTGCATCCCCCCTAACCAACCCTTTCAAATGCCTTAATTGAACTCTACTTACCACTGATTAATGCTCTTGGTACACTCAGAACGGGTACTAACTTTGGTTTTTCTAAGTTAAAGTATTACAGAGATATTGATTTATTTCGAAATTTGAAACCCCACTTTGAAGGCCTATAACTTCTCAGGGGTACAACTTAATATAGGGTTAAGTTGCGTTAATTCACCATATTTTTGGGTTTACCAACGTGCGCCTGCCCTGTATCCGTTATTATGCGAATGCAAAGATATGAAATATTTGATTTATCTTCAAATTTACTGATTTCCCACCATTTAACTGGCCTTTTATATATTTTCATATAAACAAGCCCAACATGCCATATATGCTAGAATTTGAACTTCAATCTCTCACACTTGTGTGGGTTACCATATTATTACAGTGGCTACCCACACCTGTAAACTCACGTTCAGATACTTAATAAGTCAACATTTCGAGTATTGCACATTTATTCAGAGTAAGTATGTACTTATAATGAATATCAAGAAATATCTGAATAAAATATTAATAAGACAATTAAAATTTCAGTGACATAAAAATAAAATAAATAAAGATACAGTTCTTGGAGTTGCCAGAGAATTTAATAGCCAAATACAAAGTTTCCGAGATGAATATTCGAGGTTACCCCACTGAAATAACTTGAAATTTGGCTAGACTATTGATTCTACAGGCTTTCAGTGTAGCATTAAAGGAATTGCATTACATAATATTACTTATACCTTTATAGAATATTACTAAATTGGACAGAATATGCCACAAAATCACACTCACTTGCACTTACAAAAAATTACAACTAAAAGTCATCGATCAGACCTTTAACCCCTCCTTTGTATGGTTGCTTTCTGCTCTGTTCTCGCGGACTTGATTTTGACTTCTAAAGCTATTTCCATATCCTGATGCCCCATGTTTGTCACCAACAGCTTGGATATTCTGGTTGTGAAAGCATACTTTGGCAACGTAATTGTGTATCTGATAAATTGCAAGTTTTATTGTACATGCATCTTCCTACCATATGTTCAGGCCCACATTTTCTGCACTTTATAGTGATACTTATAATATGCATTAACGTGTTCTACATGAGTAACAAGCCTGTGATGTTGCTTAGACAGTTCTATAGATTTGCAGTATTCTTGTACTTTTGATACATCCTTAACTAACAGGTTGCTTCTTAAGTTCCGTTACAAAAGAGTAACTGGTCTGGTTTTCTTTTTGATAGCAGTTATAAAATTTTAACGTTTCAATGCTAATATTTGTCTACGGCTTCATCAAAACAACCGAGAACATTTTCCCGCTTATTTGTCTTATCTATTGGAAAAGTATTGAAGATATCTAACCTCGCTTTACTTATAATATGTAAAAGCAGGGCTATTTTCATAACATTATGGATGTAATTAGAGCTCGTCAGGCGCTATACCAATCACAGCGAGGACACACCTATAAAGTAATACGGCTATGGTAGGCAGCCTCCTAGACAGGTTCCCCATCTTGCTACGGAACCAGGTAGTATGTTGTCACGATAGCTCTATTTAACACAAAATGTTATAGATAGAGACTGCGTACAACCAACTAACAATTTTGTAAATTTTCAGCCTTGGCCCATTTCTTCCCTAATACAGAGACAATATATGTGAGGCTAGATGTATTCTCACCGTATTTAGAAACGCAGATCGGTTTCGCTCTAATTAAAGCTCATCAATGCGCTATACTAATCACAGCGAGAACACACCTATAAAGTAATACGGCTATGGTAGCCAGCCCCCTAGGATAATGTGATATGTACGACAGGGTCGCCTTCTCAGTGCGCAACTAGGTAGTATACAGTCTCCATCTATAACATTTTGTGTTAACTAGAGCTGCCCTGACAACATACTACCTGGTTCCGCAACGAGTTGGCGACCCTGTCGTACATCTCACAATGTTCTAAGTGGTTGCCTACCACAGCCCTATTACTTTATAGGTGTGTTCTTGCTGTCATTATTATAGAGTATAGCGCACTGACGAGTTCTAATTAGAGCGAAAACTGGTCTGCGTTTCTAGTTACGGTGACAATACATCTAGCCTTACATACATTATGTCTCTGTTATAGGGAAGAAATAAGCCAGGATAGACAATTTACAAAATTGTTAGTTGGTAGTACACAGTCTCTATCTATCACATTTTGTGTTAACTAGAGCTGTTGTGACAACATACTACCTGGTTCCGTACTGAAAGGGCGACGCTGTCGTACATCTTACAATGTTCGAATCACTCAACCTTTGGTTATCACCATTCTGGTCAGTTGAATCCAGATAACAGTAATAAAATTCACTCTAGCACTAGATGCACCTTGTTGCAGCTGCGTCAAATTATCAACTAAAATTGAAAGCGTGAATTACCTAACTGTTAATGTTTGCTTTTTAATGGTTACTACTTAGATATACTACTTACATATACTATTTACCCAGTGATAAAGCATGACCGTCCTCCACAAGATCATATTCATAATCTTGAACCAAATTACTGAGTATTTAGTATTGGTAGTAATATAGGCTACGAAATCGAATACCAGAAAACAAATGACAAAAAAAAGTATTCAAAAAGCAGTAGGCCATGGAGTCTAACAATAGACTTCTATTTTTAACATAATTTTCCGTATTGATTCACGATAAAAAAATATTGTGATTTAATTTACAATCCTTAATTAGGTAATAAAATTCATTCATTGATATTTTGTGGTTGATCGAATTTATACACATCATTATTCAGAGTACCCCAAAAATAAAAATCCAGGGGTGTTATATCAGGACTTTGCGCATTGTTACAAATGACACGATAAATAAAATTTTGGTGCAAAAATTCTTTGACAATCCTAGCATTGTGAGCTGGACAACTGTCTTGTTGGTACCAAATCTCGTCTAAATTATCATTGACCTCTAATTGTTGGTAAGATATAATTTCTCAATAGATTAAGATACCCCAGTTAAATTATTTAAAAAAAGAATGGACCAACAATGAAGTTACCTGAAATTTTTTAAAATCCATGGGTGCCATATCAGGACTTCGAGCACACTCAATGAACCGACCCATTGTTACAAATGACACGATTATTAAAATTTTGGTACGAAAATTCTTTGACGATCCTAACATTGTGAGCTGGAAAACCGTCTTTGGTACCAAATATCGTCTAAATTATCATGAACTCTGTCAAATCAACGCCTACTTAGATATTGAAGAAAAAATAAATCGACAAATCTTCTTTTTTTCAAAATAACTCGAAAACGAAAAGAGGTAGCCTCTTAATTTATTAGTTACAACATAATCGTCTTTAACTACCTGACTTGAAATTAAATACCAGAAGAAGTCACTGGCAAAAATCTTAGGTTAAGACCACAGTTTTGACGTTAAATTTTAAATTTACCATCTAATAATACTTAGCTGGTTTTCTTTGGTTTAATTAAGCTTGGGAATTACTTTAAAAAGGGGTCTCGAGTGTTACAAATTCCAAATATAAAAAAACCAAATATGGTTGCCATAAAAAATTAAAGTTAATGCAAATATTTCTCTATGGAATGAACCAAAAAATATTCACGCATTTGGAAGTTTGATTTATCGATTAATAGAAAAACCGAAAGACCAAAAAATCGATTAATCGAGAAAAAACATCGAAAAATCGATGTCAAAAATGCAATAACTGTTCTTTCGATTTTGGATTGCTCCTGAAATCGATTAATCGATTATCAATTTTTCTGATTATTGACAGCCTAGTTTGAACTTGGACACGAAAAGTCACACAAAATTAGACAGTTGCACTTTCGGTAACAAAGGCACCTATGATTGTGATAGTAGTAAACATTTAAAACAATAGTCTATTGTCAATAGATGACGTCAGTATCGGCATGGTCGTCGCGCTTCCTATCTTCACCTCACTAATCATTGCTTATATCCGGTTGACGTACTCGCTCAAGTAAATACTTGCCTCCTGACATTCCAAACATTGTAAATGTTAGCGTAAATGAAAACTCAATGTTAGAAGCATTACCCCAAACATCTGCCACCTCGAACAAATTCACAGTTTTGACAGTGTTGACAGCACATATTCGGAGGTTATGTTTTAAAAGGTCGGCTTAACCGCAACTACATCTTAACATGATTATAATAGAATATTGCCTAAAAACAGTTGTACATACCTTAATAAAGTAAAACAGTGTGGTATATTTCGTTTTTAATAACCTTTCAATGATAAACGCAATTAAAACGTTTCGATTTGCAACAAAAACGTATATTTTTGTAGCTGAGGTTATGACTGTTGTTTCGTTGACATGATAGGCTTTGTTGTCACGTTGTCAGTTTCAAAGCTATTTACTTGATACTGGGGGGATATCAGGTCAGGTCAAGGTCAGGTCAGGCAGGCCGATAGAGCAGTAAGCACTGTCCGGCAGTGCATTCATTCAATGTGGCAACGCTGCTGAAAATTGACAGTTCGAAACGTGAAATTTGTGCATTTTTTGGAAAACATTTCTCAATTATTCTGTTATTTCTGGTTTTCCCGTAATTTGTTTTCCGGATTATAAATCTACGTTACGTACTCTTTCTTGTGGTGTGCGCCGTTTTGCTAGATTCCAGTTGCGGTTAAGGCGACCGTCCCCGTTTTATGTTATGCAACTTTTAATAAATCAAAAATATCCACATAACAATATCTTAATGTAAATACATGACAACATAACTGTGACGGTCGAATTGAATCGTCAAATTCAAATATAGACCAAAGATGATGACGTCACCAATAATTTTGTCTTCCGCATGCTGGCTTGGTACTTAGGTTGTATAATATTATTTGACAGGCCGAATAGCTCAGTTCGCGAGGCGAGTAACCTCTAAAAATGCACTACGAGGTCGCGGGTTTGAGTCCCGTATTCAGACAGTCGTCTTTTTTCACTGGAATGTCGGAAAGCCGGCTTCCGATGAGTTATGGGTGTTGTCCTTTGTCTATATGTGCATGTTAGTTCCTCCGCACAAGCCTAATAGTTCTGGGTGCGGAGTTTTTTTATTTTTTTATTTCAACAACACATCACGAGTGCTTACAGCCTAAATACTATCGTACCATGGGTGTTGACAGGGAGGAAAGAGGCAACTTGTTAATTCTGGACTTGAATGATTGGAGGCTCGGAGGATAAGGAAACACATGTGCCGGCAAGGAATTCCACAACTTGGAAGTCCTCGGGACAAAAGAGCGGGCATAACAAGAAGTTCTATGTCTGGTGACCTGGACAGTAAAAGGGTGCATTCGCTCTGTTCCCCTGGTAGATCTGTTGGGGGCAGCAGGTGGGGGAACTATGGAGCAAAGCTCCTCAGCAGTGCCCGTGCAGATATCTATAAAATAGAGAGAGGTCACCAACGGCACGTCGGTGGGCAAGGTATGGCAGCCTTTGGGTGAGGGTAGGGTCACCGATGAGACGTATAGCCCTCTTTTGAATGGAGTCCAGGATAGCGAGTGTAGAAGCGGCAGCTGCACCCCAGATGTGGGAGCAGTATTCAAGGTTTGACCTTATTTGTGAAGTATATAAGGTATAGAGATTAGCTGGTGAAAAGTATTTGCGAGCCCGGAAGAGGAAACCTAATTTCTTAGCAGCCGCTTCTGCAATTGATGTGACATGTTGGTGCCAATTAAGATTTCGATCCACAGAAATACCAACAAGAGAAAAGAACTCATTACTTTGAATAACTTGGTTGTTCATTGTGATGGGTCTAGGGCTGGTGTATCTCTAGTAGTGTAGTAAGAAAGCAAGATTGAGATTTGCTGGGGTTGAATTGTACAAGATTTCTACTTCCCCAGTCTAATATTTTGTGGAGATCCACGGAGACAGAACTCTCCATGAGTCTGCGATCCTCATCTAATTGGGCTAAAGAGAATATTGTATATTTGAGTGGAGGGTGCTGTTGTCCGCGTAACTGTGAAGTGGGTTGGATGTGCTAGAGAGGAGGTCATTGATGTGGAGAAGAAACAAAGTAGGGGCTAAAGCTGAACCTCGAGGAACTCCTGCATTAATTGGATACAGTTTAGAGGAATGGCCATCTACAACAACAGAAATGCTCCTGTTGGAGAGAAAATTTGCTGTCCAGGTACAAAGTTTTGGTGGTAGGCCATAGGCCAGGAGTTTATTAAGCAGCGCTGCGTGCCAGACCTGGTCAAATGCTTTGGATATGTCTAGAGCGACAATCTGGGATTCACCGTGTAGTTCCATAGACTTGTTTCAAGAATGGGTGACAAAAGAAAGGAGGTCGGCAGTCGATCTGCGCTGACGGAATCCATGCTGCCTGTCGTGGATTAGACTGTGTTTTTCCAGAAATTTTAGTAATTCGGTGTTTATATACTTATCCATCACTTTAGAGGCGACTGAAAGTAGAGAAATAGGCATGTAGTTGCTAGGAAGCGCTTTGGATCCTTTCTTGGGGATGGGTTGTACTCGAGCAGTTTTTCAGTTACTAGGGAATATGCCTTTATTGTAAGATATCTGAAATAGACGAGTCAGGACAGGAGCAAGGTCTGGTGCGCATTTTTTGAGAACAATTGCTGGGATCTCGTCAAGGCCAGAGGCTTTCCTGGTATTAAGAGAAGTGAGCATCTTTCGTACCTTTTTAGTTTTGAAAATGATATCCGTCATTTTATGCACGACATTGGGGACTGTTGGTGGTTGAACATTTGGAGGTGGGTTGATAGTAGAATTGCTGGCGAACAACGAAGCAAAAAGTTCAGCCTTGCCCAGGGCGGTAGAAACAATTTCACTCCCTGAGACAAGAGGTGGGAACGTGCTTTTGCAGAAATTATTCCCAATAGATTTAGCAAGAGTCCAGAAGGGTTTGCTGCCGTTGGAGCTTAATAGGACTTTGTTTTTGATGTGGTTATTAAACGAGTTTTTTTGCCTCAGAAAGAATGCGGACATAGCGGTTTCTTGCGTCGTTAAATGCTTGACGGTTTTCTTGACTGGGATTGTGTAGAAGCGTTTTGTGAGCTTTGACCTTTTCAAGTCTGGCCTTGTCACAGGATTTAGAGAACCAGGGCTTTTGAGTGGTTAAAGAGGTTTTCTGTGTACGTGGAATAAATAACTCCATGCCAGCTTGGATAATTTCGATGACGTTTTGTGAGATATCAGAGGGGTCAGGATGAGAGAAGCAGACAGACGCCCACGGAAATGAGGAAAAGTAATCCCGCATTTCGTCCCAGTTTGCGGTGTTGTAGTGCCAAACGGTACGTGGGTGTGATGACTGTGTGACCTCGGGTTGCATTGCGCAGAAAGCAGTGACCATGCCGTGGTCTGAGCGGCCAAGGGGGGCGGTGACTGATATCTTATAGCATTCAGGTTTTGTAGTAAGAGGGAGATCCAAGGGATTCGAGCTGTGTGTTGGGATACGAGGAAAGTAAGTAGGTTGCTGAACCATATTGGCTAAAGAATTGTTGACTGCAAAGACATCTGCTGCTCTCCCTTGTGGATCGGTTTTTGAAGATCCTAGCCATTCCTTATTATGGACATTGAAGTCACCAAGAATAGTGACCTCGGAGGAAGGATATTCAGAAATCAGATAGTCGGTTTTTTCAGAAAGGTAGTCAAAGAGCTGTACAAAGTTGTCGTCAGAAGGTGACCGGTAAATGCAACAGATGAATTTAGTTGCAGCCCTGAGAGAGAGAGAGAGTTTTATCCATAGTATGTCTTTTCTTCCACCTTCTAAATTGGGGAGTCTGGTGCAGGGTAGATTGCTACGGATGTATGCGCACACGCCTTGTGTATTGTGGTATTATCATCATCATCATCATCATCATCATCATCATCATCATCATCATCATCATCATCATCATCATCATCATCATTATTATTATTATTATTATTATTATTATTATTATTATTATTATTATTATTATTATTATTATTATTATTATTATTATTTTTATTATTATTATTATTATTATTATTATTATTATTATTATTCTCCAAGTGTTGACCGAACTCCTATTAACTTTTCAATTTGTTTTACTTATCAGGTGCTGCAGTAAATCACACATCGTTCGCCAAAGAATCTCCATTCTATCTGGCCACTTTCTGCAATGTAAGAGACATGAATGATCGCAACGTCTCCTGCCTGCATATGTTGTATTATGCGGGAGCGGACATTAACATCTCTACTGATAGGAACATCAGTCCCTTGCAGTTAGCCGCCATGTTTGGAAAAACTAATTTGGTCAGATGGCTCTTACAGAAAGGGGCTAATGCCTCTGTGTCACCACATCCATATATATTAGCTAGATCACAAGGTAAGTTCAGGAAGGTTGGATGATATTCTCAAATATAATTCAGTCTCATTTATTGTGCAAAACTCTTAACCTACTATACAGTGTCTTTCATTGGTAAAGGTAAATAGTTTAACTGTGGATAGGGATCACTGATGTGATTATAAATAACCCATAATTAGTTAGTCTTTGGCCGCTTATAACCGAGATAAAGGGTGTTTTATCAATTTTGCCTTTTAGTGAATTTTCTTAAAAAAAAATCACTAATAAGGTGATCCCGACTTTTGAATTTCGAAAAAATTTCTTCAAATGAGCGCTAATTAGGGGGTACATGGGCCCTAAATTCAATCCATGAGAATGTCTTTCTCAAGAGAATAAATTATCACAGCTATATGGAATTGATGATTCAATTTGCAGCACTATTTTTTTGTGTTTAGTTGACTTGCCTGCAAAATGTTCAAACCAATGATTAAAACTGCCGATGGGAGGGCAAAAAACTTAATACTAAAATTAGAGTATTCATTTTATACGTTGATTAGGATTTACAATTTTTATGCAATAATAACATTTTCATAATGGTTTTAGGTTTCCAGTCTACAGCTGACGCTTTTCTGGAATGGGAACGTGATAACATTGCTGTACCAGCAATTCGAGAAATATGACTTACCTCAAGAAATTACTGCGGCGTTGAGGATTTAATTAATCTTTTTTAATTTAGTTGTTAAAACGAAACAATAAATAAATATTTTATTTTAATTTTTATTATTAAACAATATTATCATTCCATCTGTCACCAATAATATTGCCGATAGGTGAAAATGTCGATGCGGCGTAATAGAAAAGAATCATAAGGAAAATAACGTTAACAATTCAACAACTTTGTTGTTTTTGTTAATTTCCACAACAGTCAATCGTATTAATATTCATTTAATGCCCTGTGTTTTAAGGTTGTAACAACTTAAGACTTCCGGAAAATAGCAGTTTCCTTTCTTGTTTTTTTTAACGTCGGTGTATTTTCACGACTATGGCCAATCACCGATGCCAGGAAGCAGTTTTACCTCACTATCCTGGAAATTTTGCTGAACACCCGCCTTTATGTAAAGAGGTTAGGGATCTTTAGCGAGTCTAACATCGCATGGTACACGGGACCGACGGCTTTAATGCCCACTCCGAAGGGCGGAACGTGCAGACATTCAACTTGTGCATACGCAATGCCACAATAACATAGGTTGTTGTTAGTTTTACAGTATGTACTGAAAAAGTGAATTGGGACCCTGGGAACGGAACCCGGTCCTCCTGAGTTTCGAGGCGCCCGTTCTTATCACTGGACCATCCACTCTTCCTTATTCCAGTTAATGTTAATTATTTAGCCCATCTGATTACAGCGATAACATATACAGTGTTTGCCGGATGTATGAAATAAATTAGGTAAAAGCGATATAAGATTCCTTTTGGAAAAAATCCTCGAATACGTCGATTTTAATTTGATAAAAATACAGATTTTGCATTTTGGTGAATTTTTATTTTAAAAAATTCACTAAGAGAGGTATCGACTTTGCAAAAAATGTTTTAAACGAGCGAGAACTAGGACCCCTAGAATCTATATCCGGGGTCAGTTTTAATATATATATATATATATATATATATATATATATATATATATATATATATATATATATATATATATATATATATATATATATATATATATATGTTGTATTGATAGTTGGCAATATCAAACTAAATTTATTAGCTACTTATAAAATACTTACTTAAGGTACAAATGTTTTCAAATATCCAGTGAAGCCAAACTGTAGTGCAGTTTTGCATCATTTGTCAAATTGGCATGTCCAAATAAGGATCTGCATATTAACAGCATGTCAATCTAAAATTACAAAAATTCTAAAATTAATAAATGAAAAGAGAAAGAAAGAAAAGACAATCCTCAAGTAATAAACAGAGCAGATAATTTGTAGATTAACCATAAGCACAGTGAAAATGTACTGAAACAGATAAGCACTCCAATCTAATGAAATTTTAAAGACTTTGGTAAGCTACAAATAGACATTTAACAATTAGTGAAGGTAGCGTGAAATCAAAACAAACTGATGAACAAAGAGGTGGAAATTGGTTTAGATAATAGTTAATACATTTTGTTACAAAAATTTGAAAAGTGTTTTGTTCGTTATATATATGTATAGAAAGATTAAAGTTTATCCTAACCTGTAAAAATGTTTATAATATCCAGACGCCCCTATTTAAAGTTTAAAAATTAGTTATATGTAAATTTTAAGTATTTTAAGATTTGTTTTTGTTGATGTTTGTGAAATAATTTTAAGATATGTCATTTATAATTAAAGTGGGGCTCAGTGAATTTCACATTGACGTTGAATACAAATCCGTTTGGAAGTTCGACGTGTACACAGACAAAACCAACATATCTATGCTCGGAAAAAGTGACAGACAATAAAATATATAGTTTGCTTTGGTTTCAATAATCTGAAATGACAGGAAGAACAATGGAATCGCTCTCTTAAAATGGGGTCATTGTAAGAAGAGGATGCTAGAGCAGTTTAGCTAAGAAAATTAAATAAAAATAAGTATTTTCATCGACAAAGTATAGTTTTATATATGTGAAAAGTGTAAAGTAATACATATTGTACCTTTTGAATAGAAAGGAAGTTAAAAATCAGTGCTACAAGAAGAATATAAAATATCCAAATAATTGTCGACGCCAAAGGACGCCGAATTTTGAAATCAGAAGCTTACAAGATAGCTGCATAGCAACGAGCAATTTCAACCAGGCGAACAGCGGTTGCCATGCAAGGGCTTTGGAAGTTTTGAAGGTACAGAATTCTGCATTACCTAGAAAGGCCTTTCTTTTCATTTCTTTAAAGAGTAAATCGAAATTATAAATTCAAACAGAATATGTGAATGAGAATTGGTATCAATAATGCACATTAACCTTTAATTTATATAATATTGTAACTAAGAAATTCAGTCATATTTTAAATTCATCAGTTTCGCAAAAGCGCAAAGAAATTTTCCTTTGATCAAAGATAAAACATAAATAAAAGAGCTCGAGTAACCTTTTTGTAATTTATTGAATAAGTAGGGGTGTTATGCTATTTTGTCATATTATTTGTTCAAATTTTATCCGTATAACTTTAAAAGAATTAAATCAACATACATAGAATTAAAAGGAGTATTATTATTTGAGGAAATTAAAAAATATAATATAAATTATGGGCAAGAAAATGAATTCACTACATACCCTAGATGTATGGAGTAAGTAGCCGGGTAGATTTAAACAATATAAATACAATATAAACTATTTTCTTTGCAAAATCAGTGTTTACATCATTGTATACATCAGATATTTAGAAAACAAAATTAATATAACTTGACCTTTCAGTTATTTAACATATTAAATCAATTCATATAATCCTAAAAATTTATAAAATATAATAATATTCAGTTACAATTAATATCTAGTAAAGCCCTATATAGCAATTAAAGCCACAAAGCTGTTATGAATATATAAATAACATCCAGATAAGTAGGGATATATATATATATATATATATATATATATATATATATATATATATATATATATATATATATATATATCTAACCGATACCTCAAAATAATTAACTGTTGGATGAAACTCGGCAAGTACCTTTCTTCTATTAATGGCTTGGACGAGTTCGTTAGCCAGGAGAATCGGACAAGGTTTTCCGTGTAAATTTTGAGTTTTCTTTCGAAAAAATTTAGTCTGCCAAAATTACAATGCTATTTTAATGAAATTTGAGTTATTCAAATTTGAAGCATTTAATGAAAATTCACTACCATAACGCACTTACTGCGCCCCGAACATTTTTATTTTCTTGATTTTGCGAGGTATTTTCATCGTAGAACCGACAGTACAGAAGCGTTGCCATCTACATTAGACATTTTTCTGGTAAATCACAATTGAACGTGAGAGACCGCACATTAATTAAAATAAAGCAGAAACTCTGCTGCTACTCAAAAACGTTATCGTACTGCCTTTTAGACTGTTAATTTGACAGTATCTACTGAAAAAGTGAAAGGGGAACCCTGGGAATCTAACCCAGTACCCCTCGGTTCAGAGGCACACCTCTTCCTCACTGAAACCTAAATCAGTGCCAAAACAGCCACTAATCACCTTAATTTCCCGGGGTATGAGCTCCTTACTTCCTTTAGGTTGCATGGAGTCGTGTGCGCATACGTCCGTAGCAATCTACCCTGCCCAAGATTCCCCAATATAGAAGCTGGAAGAAAAGACATACTTTGAAAGAAACTCCAAGGGCGGCAACTAAATTCATCTGTTGCATTGAAGGTGACCGGTACACCTTCTGACAACAACTTTGTCCAGCTCTTCGACTACCTTTCGGAAAAAACTGACCATCTGATATCTGAATATCCTTCCTCCGAGGTCACTATTCTCGGTGACTTCAATGTCCATAATAAGGAATGGCTAGGATCTTCAAAAACCGATCCACAATGGAGAGCAGCGGAGGCCTTCGCAGTCAGCAATTCTTTAGCCAATATGGTTCAGCAACCTACTTACTTTCCTCGCATCCAAACACACAGTTCAAATCCCTTTTGGATCTACTTCTTACTACAAAACCTGAATGCTATAAGACATCACTCACCGCCCCCCTTGGTCGCTCAGACCACGGCATGGTCAATGCTTCCTGCGCAATGCAACCCGAGGTCACATAGTAATCACAGCCACGTATCGTTTGGCACTACAACTCCGCGAACTGAGATGGAATGCGGGATTACTTTCCTCATATCCATGGGCGTCTGTCTGTCTTATCCTGACCCCTCTGATATCTCACAAAACGTCACCGAAATAATCCAACCTGGCATGGAATTATTTATTCCACGTACACAAAAACCTCTTCAGCCACTCAAAAGCCTTGGTTCTCTAAATCCTGTAACAAGGCCAGACTTGAAAGAGGTCAAAGCTCACAAAACGCTTCTACGCAGTCCCAGTCAAGAAAACCATCAAGCATTTAACGACGCAAGAAACCGCTATGTCCGACTTCTTTCTGAGGGAAAAAACTCGTTTAATAACCACATCAAAAACAAAGTCATCTCAAGCTCTAACGGCAGTAAGCCCTTCTGGACTCTAAATCTATTGGGAATAATTTCTGCAAGAGCACGTTCCCACCTCTTGTTTCAGGGGATGAAATTGTTTCTACCGCCCTGGGCAAGGCTGAACATTTTGCCTCGTTGTTCGCCGGCAATTCTACTCTCAACCCACCTCCAAATGTTCAACCACCAACAGTCCCCAATGTCGCGCATGAAATGACGGATATCATTTTCAAAACTAAAAAGGTTCTAAAGATGCTCTCTTTTCTTAATACCAGGAAAGCCTCCGACCTTGACGAGATCCCAGCAATTGTTCTCAAAAAATGCGCACCATAACTTGCTTCTGTCCTGACTCGCCTGTTTCCGACATCTTACAATAGAGGCATATTCCCTAGTAACTGGATAACTGCTCGAGTACAACCCGTCCCCAAGAAAGGATCCAAAGTGCTTCCTAGCAACTACCGGCCTATTTCTTTCATTTCAGTAGTCTCTAAAGTGATGGAAAAATATATAAACACCGAATTACAAAAAGTTTTTGAAAAACACAGTCTAATCCACGGCAGGCAGAATGGATTCCGTCAGCGCAGATCAATTGCTGACCTTTCCTTTCCTTTCTCACCCGTTCTTGGAACAAGTCTATGGAACTACACGGTGAATCCCAGATTGTCGCTCTAGACATATCCAAAGCATTCGACCAGGTCTGGCACGCAGCGCTGCTTAATAAACTTTCGGCCTATAGTCTACCACCAAAACTATGTACCTGGACAGCAAATTTCCTCTCCAACCGGAGCATTTCTGTTGTCCTGGATGGACGTTCCTCTAAACTGTATCCAATTAATGCAGGAGTCCCTCAAGGTTCAGCTTTAGCCTCTACTTTGTTTCTTCTCCACATCAATGACCTTCTCTCTAGCACATCCAATCCAGTTCACAGTTACGCGGATGACAGCACCCTCCACTCAATTATACAATATTCTAAGCCGAATCTGTTTCTATAGGAATAGGAGTAGAAATTGTATCTTCTCCTTCCATCTGTTTTGAGCAAGGAGATTATTAGCGGTCATTTTCCTCTTTAACTCTTCGTTTGTTGTTAAAGGAAGCCTTGTACAGCCCTGCACTACACTAACCAGCACCACATACAAATAATCTCTAATTTGCTTATTTTAGTTTAAAAAGGATTGTACCATAGATTGCAATACTGGCACAGCTCCAACACGTATTTCAATTGCCATCCATGGGCAGAATAAATAAATAGTATTATTTGTGACAAGCTGTGGTTAATTCGGAATTGCTTAGATGTCGCTACGCTAGTAAGTAGTAATCGTATCATACTACAAACAAACAGCAGGATAATTATGTTACTTAATTGTATTTTTTAATGTAGGGTATTTTATAGGTAGGGCATTGCCCCACAAGGTCCCGCCCCCATAGCTACGGCCCTGATTAGACAAATGAACGGTTCAGAGGTAGGGGATGAATGGGGTATGATTTGGTGAAAATTAACATTTTCTTCGTTAAAACTCGAGTTATATAACGTTTGAGAAGCTTGTGGGTAGAAGAATATGAATATTTTCTTTGTGATCAAGTCATGGACCCTAAATTCATTTCATGATAATGTCTTTCTGCGGAGAGTAGATTATCATAGCTATGTGAAAATTATGATTCAATTTGCAGCACTATTTTGTTATGTCGTGTTATTTAAAGTGTCGTTATAGTGTCAGTGATCATAGTTGTTAAGACACTTAAATTAAAGAAAAAAGAGTAGTTGCGCGTATGTTGGTGAGCAATGTATGTTTAAAAAAATTATAAGGGTTTATTTTCTTCTTAATTTTTAGGCAAATCTCGAATCTGCGAATTAAGCAAAGTCGGCAGTCGAGTGTTAGGTAATAGTTGAAACAACTAAGTACTAGAATTTTATCTAAGCGTACTATAGATAATAAAGATCTAGTACAATTCTACCAAACTGACGACACAGTCTGTAGTCTGTAGTGATGGGTCGTTATTTAACTGTCAGCTTTTTTTTAACGGCTAACGAGACGTAACGGTAACGACCAGTTACCGACTTGTAAAACTAACGGCTTAAAAAATAACGGTTTTTACACTAAGCTAGAATTCGGAGTCGTGTCTGTTTCAGTTCCACTTCCACTGCAACTAGGTTCGATGAATAAACATCGGTTTTCATCGGCATCGGCAACTGCTATTTAACCATTTAACGGGATGAATAGCCTTGAGATTGGGAATGCTCGCCTTCGCTCACAGCTTTAGGGACGTACGATCTTCGGTACAATAAAACGGTCGGTTTAATTTTAATTTTAACTTTAACCGGTTGTTGATGGGGATACGGCATACCGACACTACTACACAGAGTTATTCTGTTAAACTGAGAAGCTGTTATTTTTGAAACAGTTGAGTTTTCCACTAGTATGTAAAGCCAAATATTTAATAATCAAAAATGTTGGGTAAAAAGATGAATTTCTGTAAAAACGTGTTATTACTTTCACTATAGACAACGCAAAATAGGGTTATTTCACGTGAAATTAAAGTTCTTATTTATTTAAATTTATATACATTACCTAAGAAAACAGTTAACACGTCACTTTTGTTTGTCTGATAATAGTTATCAAATTGATTAAAAAAATATAATGATACAACATTTTTTAATATCTATATACCTACATTTCAATATAAAAAATTAAATGAATATATATATATATATATATATATATATATATATATATATATATATATATATATATATATATATATATATATATATATATATATACAGGGTGTTTCCAAATTGATGCGAAAAATTTTACAGGGTGATTCTTCGGCGAAAAATAAGGGGTGTCTTTTTATTAAGTTTTTCTTAAAACCCCTTCTCCTCCAAGTTACAGCCCTTTGAAATTTTTGAAACTAATTTTAAAACAACGAATATTAAAATAAGTAAATAAACAATTAATACTATATATCTTCCAATTTTTTTTTAAAACTCAAACTCAATTTTTTATACTGTTTCTTTACCGAAATTTTATTAGCTGCGTTATGTTATGGAGTTTTTAGAATCACTTCCTGTGTAGCAATAAAAGTTCTAACGTCTAACGTCCCAAGGCGTGATAAATAATGATATTTATTGATTCTTGCTGTGGCATTGACATTTACGTAAAGACCCTGATAAAATAAATTTGTTAGAAATGACTAGTTTATAATTCCTAAAATATCTAAGTAAATTCTTATAGAAGACTCCTTTCTGATTTCTAAAAGTTTCACTTCAGAGTGGCAAAATATTTACGACACGCTTATTATAATTTCTTAACCCTTTGTTTCCTTTTCATATCGACAAAATTTGAGATTTATACACTACGTGAAATAACGGGTTAAAAATACAATGCATTTATACTAGTGTGCTCGCTATCGCTCACAGCTTTGGGAATGTAGGATACTATCGATCGACTATCCAGTTTAAAATAACTGAAGCCGTTATTTTCAGCGGTTATTATTAAATAACGTTAACGGCTTCAACTGTTAACAGAAAATAACTGTTTTTCCCACCACTAGTAGTCTGTGATAGTATAAGTTCTATAAAAATATATAACCTTGGACTCCTGGACATTCATCAAGTCATCAAGTCATTGGCCAGTGGAGAGTTTATGTTCATACAGCGGTTCCCAAAACTGAAAAAATATGATGAAATTGTGCAATAATCATCTAGAGGTATTGGAGCCGTCTTATGAATTGCGGTTATTTTAAGAACAGCTCATCCGGTGATCTATTTTTTTATATCAATACACTTAACCTTGACTTGCAAGTAAAATAACTAATTCGTAACTCTTATTGATTTTATCAGCTGACGATATGATCTAGGTTTACTGATCCTATTGTAGTACAGAGAATTTACTTTTGATTACTGGACAAATTGAGCAAAATCGCGAAAAACCCGTTTTGTAGCTAAATTAAAATTATAAGTTTTAATCACAGATACACAATGAACCATATTATAGTGTAATGATTGTTTCGAAGCGGGAATTTCAAACTGGGTTTGTAAGGCATGAAAATATGAATCAACTAGCAATCATTTATTATGGGATGATGAAATGCGTACTTTTTAACCGCCTGTTACAATATTTATATTGTGGATGAAACATATCATCAAGGAAGTCAATCTCTATTAAATGTATTTTATTATGTAATTTAACGTTAATATTGTTTTGAGAGAGTTGTCATTTGATATGTTAAGAAACTAGGAAATAAAAGTTGTGAAAACGAGTAATGCTTTTTAAGAAAAAGGAATACTAAAATGTATCAACTTAACAATTAACAATTTCCAACTGTGGGGAAATTACATGCTTCTTCCGGGGATAGATTTCTAAAGTATCCTTTCATCAGGTAGTCCTTGATTTTCTTGCATTGTTTGTAGGTTATCCCATCTTGTTTAATCCATGTTAAAAGAGTTTATGAGTGTCCATAGATAAATCTTCCGGAGTTTCTAGTCCCCTATTCGGTTCTAGGGGGGGGGGGGGGGAGAGGTGGTGTTGTTACATTTTTGAATGCAGCTAAGAAAAAGGAAAGAGACATAAGGATCGGTACATGGAACATCAGATCCTTGTTCGAGGCAGGTAAAATTCACAACGTGCTTCAAGAAATGCAGCGACTCAATGTGAAAATAATGGGACTTAGTGGAACTAGATGGCCTAATTCAGGCGAAATGAATGTTAATCAGTCAAAGATGTACTACTCAAGTAACAACGACGCAAATCACCGAAACCGAGTAGCGATTGTGGTGGAAGGTAGCTTTTGTCAAGCTATAACTGGCTTCATCCCCATCTCAGATAGAGTAATGATGATAAGAGCAACAACAACAACCCAAAGAATACTCAACATGATTCAAGTATACGCCCCCACTTCCGATAAGAGTTAAGAAGAAATAGAACAATTCTATAATGAAATTCAACAAGCTCTGGATGTCACAAAGAACAGGGACATAACGATAATAATGGGAGACGCGAAAGTTGGAAAGGGGAAAGTAGAAGATCTTATTGGTGATTTTGGGTTGGGCACAAGAAATGAAAGGGGGGATAGATGGACACAGTTCTGTCAAGAGCAAGACAAGGTGATTACAAACACATACTTTAAACTGCCTGATAGGAGGCTTTATACTTGGAAATCACCCGCTGATAACACCAAACACGTAGTTAGGAGTCTTAATTAATAAAAGGTACCGAAACTCCATAATGTCGGCTGAGACTTATCCTGGAGCAGATGCAGCAACAGATCATAATCCAGTAATAGTAAAGCTCAGAGTACGACTGAAGAAGGCAAAATCCCAACAAAACAAAAAACATCTACAAACCTTAAACTTTAAAAGCCCAATAATGAGAGAACAATTGACCAAGAATATTAACAACGAACTAAGTAAGATGAGAGCTGAACCGAATGAAGATCCAAACATAATATGGGATACCATCAAAACCACGATAACAACTTCAACAAAAGAGTTACTGCAAACAAAGAATACTGTTCAAAAACAAAAACCACGGATAACTGACGAAGTTTTAAAACTAATGGAAGAAAGAAGAACGTACAAAAATATAGACAACAATGCATATAACCATATACATGGTTAGATAAGAAAAAGAATACGTGAAGCCAAAGAAAAATTGTACACAGAAAAATGTGCGGAGATAGAAGATTTGACAATGAAACACGATGATCTTAACCTCTATAAAAAAATTAGGGAGGTGGCTGGTATAAAAAGGCAAAACCAAAGCAATGTTTTGCTAGACAGAGATGGCAAAATAACCCCAGACACTGCAGGGAAGCTGGCAAGATGGAAGGAGTATATCCAGGAACTATTCGACGATGACAGACAACAAGAAATGGTAGAAGAGGACACAGAAGGAGATTTGGGCCCAACAATAACAAAGGAAGAGGTAATGCACGCGGTAAAAATGGCAAAGTCTAATGAAGCTGCAGGACCCGTCGAAATTCCAGCAGAAATAATTAAACTAATCACAGAAGATGAAATAGGCATATTGGTGGAACTATTTAACACAATATACAACACAGGAATCATTCCCCGCGAATGGCTTAGATCGACCTTCATTACATTACCAAAAAAGGTTAATGCAAAAGAATGTAGTGACCACCGAACCATCAGTCTAATGAGTCATGCTCTCAAAATATTCCTAAAGATAATACACCATAGAATTTTTAGGAAATTAGAACAAGATATTAGCGAAACCCAATTTGGCTTCAGAAATGCAATGGGAACAAGAGAAGCCTTGTTTGCCTTCAATGTGTTGACTCAAAGATGCATGGACATCAATCAGCCGATGTATGTCTGTTTCCTTGACTACAAAGCATTTGATAGAGCCCGCCACAACCACCTCATTCAGCTACTTTAAAGTAAAAATATATACATGAAAGATATTAGAATAATAACTAATTTATACTACAGCCAGACGGCTAATATTAAGGTGGGCAATGAACTCTCAGAAGAAGTAAAAATACAACGTGGTGTAAGGCAAAGATGTGTACTATCGCCGCTATTATTTAATCTTTACTCGGAAGAAATCATTCAGAGAGCGCTGGAAGAAACAACAATAGGAGTAAAGGTCAATGGAATACCCACTAACAATATCCGGCATGCAGACGACACCATACTCATTGCCGAAACAATAGAATATTTACAGAGCTTAGTAGATCAAGTATTGACGAGTAGCGAGGAGAGCGGACTTACCTTAAATATCAAAAAGACCAAATTTATGACCATTACAAAATCAGTTCAGCAACAGGAAAACCTATGGATCAACGGAGAACTAGTAGAGAAAGTCAGTAAGTACAGGTACCTGGGAACAACTGTCAGTGAAAATAATGAGTACGCTGAAGAAATTAAATCAAGAATTGGACAAGCCAGAACCATATTTAACAGAATGAGAAGCGTGTTATGCAGTAGAGATCTTAACTTACAACTTAGAGACAGAATATTGAGATGCTACGTTTTCCCGGTGTTGCTATATGTGATGGAATCATGGACGCTAAAGAAAGATATAAGTGATCGACTGGAGGCATTTGAGATGTGGTCATATAGAAGGATCTTGAGGATAAGTTGGGTAGACATGGTAACAAATGAGCAGGTACTGGGAAGAATGAGAAAAGAAAACGAAATATTGAACACAATTAAAATAAGGAAGCTGCAATATCTGGGCCACGTGATGAGAGGAGAGAAATATGCATTGTTGCAGAATATTATGCAGGGAAAGAGAAGCAGAGGAAAAAGACGCATTTCCTAGCTAAATAATATGAGAAAATGATACAACTGTAGTTCCGTTGAGTTGTTCAGAGCTGCAGCATAAAAAGTGAGAGTAGCCATGATGATAGCTAACCTTCTAAGAGGAGACGTCACTTGAAGAAGAAGAAGATAGATAAATCTTGTCAACATTTAAATTTATTTGTCTTGGCCATACTCACTAGTCTGCTACCCATCAGAGCTGCTTGTAACTTCATTTTTGATATTGATATTGGTTTAAGTCGAGCTACCCTAGCTTTCGGCATCAAAAAGGCTGTCTCGACTTTTAATCTCGAGGCTACTCTCAAATAACAGACGCAACAGTATGCTACTTCACTTGTACCACAAAAGACACGAATCTCTAATTGTTCTGCTAACACAAGCTTTTCAGCATATTTTTGAGGAATCTGAATCGTTATCTTTTCAAGACTATCTAGCCAAGTTATCTATTCTTAATTTATACTAAGCAGTATATTGTCATCCCAGCCAATAACCGTTCTCCAAATATTTTGGAGAATAATTCTGTCACGAATCGTATAATACGTATTTATAATCGTACAATAAGAATCCAAGTCGATCGAAAATTGACATTGCTATCTTTAAAACTTCTCTTTTAGTGACAACTAATTTAATTTGCAGCAAGTTAGGTGGAATTTTGAGAAATATTAGTTTAAAAGTAAACGAGTCTAACTTTGTATTCCACCACATACTTTTCACCAGCTAATCTCTATACCTTATATACTTCACAAATAAGGCCAAACCTCGAATACTGCTCCCACAACTGGGGTGCTGCTGCCGCTTCTACACTAGCTATCCTAGACTTCAGAAGAGAGCTATATGTCTCATTGGTAACCCTACCCTCACCCAAAGGTTGCTATCCCTTGCCCACCGACGTGCCGTTGGTGACCTCTCTCTCTCTTTTATAGTTTATAGATATCTGCACGGCCACTGCTCAGAGGAGCTTTATTTCATAGTTCCTCCACCTGCTGCCCCAACAGATCTACCAGAGGAACAGAGCAAATGCACCCCAGGTCACCAGACATAGAACATCTTGTTATGCTCGCTCTTTTGTCCTGAGGACTTCCAGGTTGTGGCATTCGTTGCCCGTACATGTTTTTCCGTCTCCCCCGAACCTCCAAACCTTCAAGTCCAGAATTCACAAGTTGCCTCTTTCCTCCTTGTCGACACTCACGGTACGATAGTATTTAGGCTGTAAGCCCTCGTGGTGTGTTGTTAAAAAAAACATACCCAGAATGCGTTCTGCTTCGGATTTATCCACATCTTTTGCCTCTTGATTTTTATTGCATACTCATTAATCCTCTATTCTGGATTTGATCACCAACCAACTACTTCAAATCCTCGCAGACGACTTATTTCTATGATTTTCTTAATTTTTTCAAGTGCAGCTTCTTCGCAATCATAAATATCAAGATACTCATCTACATAAAAATTATTTATGACATCTGGTAGTGAATATCTATACTCTGTAGAAGTTTCTATATTTCAATTTTTAACAAACTGTGTTGAACGAGGTAAACACGTTGCACCGAATGTCATAACTTATTTGGTAAACATTTACTTCTAAAGGAAAATTAGCACCCGTCCAAAGGAACCTATTTTTCCCCTCAGGGCTCGTCCGCGGTCTTGTCGCCCCGATAGCACTGCAACCTTTGGTTGATTGTGCATACCCTTAGTCTTACTCCACCCATTCCAAAATCACTGTGCCTTGAACTAGTCTGCACAGCGATTGGTAGGGTGAAGTTTTATATTGCTCTGTCTCCGGTCTAGACTGACCGTAGATCAGTTGTATTTTGCGGTCCAGAGCTTTACACTCGCACAAGATGTGCTGGGCTGATTCCTCCCCCTCGCCGCAGAGACTGCATGCGAGGTTCCCTTCGAACCGCCCCATTTTATGCAGGTGTTTCTTGACGGTCACGTGTCCCGTCAAGAGACATGTTGTATTTCTGAGCTGTCCTTTGCTAAGATTTAGCAGCTCCGCAGATCTCTTTGAACTGGGTTCGTCAATTATTGACTTCCCATGTCTGAGCCCTGGACAGTCTGCCCAGGTTGGGTCCCGCCCCAATGTGCCTACTTTCTAGGTCTCACTACGAAAGGTATCTAATGTCTGAGAGATATATCAGATATTGTTTATCATAAAGTCATAAAGCATCGTGCGGGAGTATCGGCAAGAAAGCAATTTGGAAGCAAAAATGTATTTTTATTTTTAGTGAATTTTCTTTAAAAAAATTCACAAATGAAGAGATCCCGACTTTTGAGCGCTAATGATATATATATATATATATATATATATATATATATATATATATATATATATATATATATATATATATATATATATGTATGTATGTATCCGTCTGATAACTCAAAAAATAATTAACCGATTTCAATGAAACTCGGCAAGTGCCTTCCATTTATTAATGGCTTGGATGAGTTTGTTAGCCAGGAAAAACGGACGGGGTTTTCCGGGAAAATTTTGAGTTTTCTTTCAAAAAATTTTTTTTTCTCCGAAAATAATAAAGCTGTTTCAATAAAATTTACTATATGTTTCCTTGGGAGAGACCTTGCTAAGTACTAAAATTCAATTTTCTGAGTTTATAGAAAATTGAGTAATTAAAATTTTATTTTTTTTTCGAAAAAAATTTTTTCTCCAAAAATTACAAAGTTACTTTAATGAAATTTGGTGCATATCTTGCCCTAGGGAAGACCTTACTACGTACCAAAATTAAACTTTCTAAGTTTATAGAAAACCGAGTTACTCAAATTTGAAGCATTTAATAAAAATTCACTACCACAACGCACTTGCTGCGTCCAGAGTTTTTACTATATATGTTATACTGGTAATCAAATTTGATGCCTGCTTTCTGAAAAAAAAACACACACACATATTTGCTATTAAAAACATTTTTATGAAAATTCACTAGCTGCGTCCCGAACTTTTTATATCATGTTGTACCTGTAATCTTGCACGTACCTACTTAGTTGTTTCTTGATCCTCAATTTATTTGGTAAATATAATGGAATTTCATGACCATACCCACGATGTAATATATAGGATCGATGTTCCATCGTTGTGAATTTCATTTTGGTAGGGGGGCCAGGGATGTATTAATTCATCGTTCAACACGTGAACGTCACGTATAATTCTAACATTGAGTATGGGATTGGAATTGTCAGGTGTGTGTGCGTGAAAGCAAGCTCGTAGGTCTTCGGTGAGTAACAGATGTGATGCGCGATCGTTTGCCGCCTTATATGAATCTTCGTTTGCTGTCTCCGCGAAAAAATAAGGGTCACCTTCAGCAAAGCGTATTTGCCTTCAGTCAGTCTACGAAGCCTGAGCTTTACAGTGTGTGGGCAGAAAACAGTGACCGTGTGTAGTGCATAATTACCGGTGAGTGAGCTTTTATATGGATACGTGCCAAGTTTTATTTATTATTCTCTTGTTTTGACTAAAATAAAAGCCTGAAGGTAATTAACTCCATAACGGAATTTATTGAGACTTTAATAATTATTATTGGCCATATATTATTTAGTTGTTTTGATTAAAATTTATTGATTTATATATACTAAGAATTGTATTTTCAAAAACATGTATGGATTTTAACCAGACATATGCTTATAGGTGCATACCAGGGTCGTGCGGTGACATTTTAAATAAGGGAAGCAATTCTCAGCAACTTACCTATTTGTAGTGTAACTCAATTCTTCTGTCGTTTTTGACAAATTCGTCAATAATGTCATCATAAAACTGTGGATTCTAGAACATTTCCTGGACGAGGTTATTTTCAACTGACAAAATTGAAATTTGAGAAAGTCTTTCCTGTCCTGTTGAATTCCTAACAAAACTCTTGATACGTTTCAATGTAGAAAAATTTCGTTCTGCAGATGCACTAGTAGCAGGAATTGTTAATACGAATTCACATAATTTGAACATTTCAGAATATGCATTTTTCAATTTTGATTGTTTTAAGAAAGTTAAAAGTTCACTCGCCTTAGTTTTTGTGTCAATAACATCGGTTTCATAAATGACTGTAAGTTCTGATCGTAATAAGGCTTTGTCAAAATAATGTCCATAGTGGTGGAATAATGATTTGAATGAATCTTCTGAGAAAGGTATCTCTTTAAATCCTCCAAAATTACACAATTCAAGAAATTTCAGGTCACTGAGATGATCAAATCTGCAGTTAATTTGCTGCTGAATTTGATCTATGATTTCGTAGAAAAGGCGGCGATAAGAAGTTTGAAGGTCTCCCACATTATCAGTGCGCAGACGCTTTCTTCGTGGCTCCACTTCTCCTAATTTAATTGTTTTTTCCCAGAACTTATCAAATTCATTCCTTTTTTGAATTATAATGGATTTAAATTCACTAATTTTTTTCAGGCAAAAACCAATGTCATTTGTTTTACATTGCAATATGTTAAATACATTATCTGAAAACGGAAATATTTCCGAAAATATATTAAGTAAAAAATTAAAATTAAAGTCTCAAACCATCCAAAAATCCTCTAGAACTATTTATTGTTTCTGCGTCCCAATTTTTGCTATTTTCCATAATATTTTCAAAAAGTTCAATTAACGATTCACGGTGTTCAAATATAGCTAACACAAGTCTGCCGTTGTAGTTCCATCGCGTTGCAGCTACTTTGGGTAAACGTTTTTTAACAATTGAGTCTAAGGCTTGTGTGCGCTTCGTAGGTTTGGAAAAAAAAGCAGTTTGGTTATTAAAGAAACTAGGTCTTGAAAGTTTCCTCTATTTGCAGATGTAGTTGTTTCGTCATGACCTCGGAAGCCCAATTTATGCTGACCAAGAAAACACACAACATCAATAAGTCTTTTTAATATGTTTCTCGCGTTTTTCCAAAGACACTTAATTGTAAAATGCTCTGTAAATGCGCTTTAGACATAACATGTCTTTTTACTACTTTATGTAGATTATTCAAGTCGGAAAACCCACTTTTATTCCACACCCCCTTTTCAGTCACAAATAGACTACAAGACCAACAAACAGTTTATTCCTGATTTCACAACTCGTTAACCATTCATATTGTTTATAAGTTTTTTCGGCGTTGAAATGTCGAATACATGTTTTAATTCTTGTATTTAGGTTTTTTAGAGTAGGTTTTGGCCCACCTTTATTAATAATAGCAAGTTTTTCAGCAAACTGTAAAGCTGAAAATCCTTTGGTCATCAAAAAACACACAACACAATCACAGTTATTATTACCACTTGTTTGTAAAGTTTGTAAATCACCACCCCCACCGTCGCCGCTGTTAAAAGCTGATGACCTTGTAGCCACAATAATACTCGTAAAATGCCAATGTATTTAACTTAGTCGACTGCTTATATTTGCGAAATAATGCGAGACATTCTCTTTCCACGTGTAGCGGCTCTTCCCGGTAAAATACGTTCTAAAAATACGTACACACGTCGAGCGAGCGAGCGTTTCTCCTCAAGTGGTCTGCTGACTACATGTATTTAACTGAAGGCATTGCATCCACCCGTCCACCCGTAGTATCAGGTTCATGCTGGTCGTATTTACTGCGACGACGTCCTTGCGCTAAGAGCGCATATACAAACAAGTACAGTATGATGCAAAATAAATAATTATGTGTGTGAGCTTGCGAATTAAAAATTTTAATAATTAAATTAGTTTCAGAATTTGAAATTTAATATTTAAAATACAAAGGAGATTTTAAATATTGCGGTTTAATATAAATTATTTTTTAGTAGGTATGTAGTCGTTATTTTAAGGGAAGCAATGCTTCCCTTGCTTCCATGGACCGCACGCCACTAGTGCATACCCACCCAATATATAATATTATGTAGACTGCTTAGATTTTTTTTATTGTGAAAATGTAATCAATATTAAATACACATGTAGCAGGGCCGTGCGGTGGGTCCTCAAATAGGTCCTCGGTTTGGTTTGAAAATTACGAAACAGTACATCTGTATATGGGAAAATTGAGGCAAATATAACCAGCAGAAAGTTAAAATTGAAATCTTTTAATGACAGGTTCAAATATTCCCTGAAAGAATTAGTTTTAGAATCCTCACTTCTTTCATTTATAATGATTTCAAAAAAGTAGTGACTGCCTATATTCATAAATCGTCTTGACTAGGCGACCGTCATAATTACATCTGGTATGCCACCTTGCCGCATGAGCGGATTTTCAAAAGCCTACTGGAGACTTTTACGTGATAGTAAAGGATTTTTTTTCACGCCCGAGGAGGTACCACCCCTTACATCAAGGGGCCAGTGAAGTCCCAACGGACGTTTCCGGTTCTGGTGTATGAGTCGGTTTCCCTTATAAGCAAAAATGATGATGGCTCCCTCTTGTACAAAAGATTCCGGAGGTAAAATACCCCTCCATTCGGATCTCCGAGAGAGGGGTGTACAGGGGGCGCCAGCATCAAGATTTAACATATCCTTCTCGAATATATGTGGCCTAAATTCTAACGTTGACGCCGTCCACCATTTCCTCCATGCTAATAGGCCCCAACTCCTCTTCCATACCGAAACTCAAATCAGTGCCAAAACAGCCACTAATCACCTTAATTTCCCGGGGTATGAGCTCCTTACTTCCTTTAGATTGCATGGAGGCGTGTGCGCGTACGTCCGTAGCAATCTACCCTGCACCAGACTCCCCAATTTAGAAGCTGGAAGAAAAGACATACTGTGGATAAAACTCTCTCTCAGGGCTGCAACTACATTCACCTGTTGCATTTGCCGGTCATCTTCTGACAACAACTTTGTCCAGCTCTTTGACTACCTTTCTGAAAAAACCGACCATCTGATTTCTGAATATCCTTCTTCCGAGGTCACTTTCTTGGTGACTTCAATGTCCATAATAAGGAATGGCTAGGATCTTTAAAAACCGATCCACAAGGAATAGCAGCAGAGGCCTTTGCAGTCAGCAATTCTTTAGCGAATATGGTTCAGCAACCTACTTACTTTCCCCGCATCCCAACACACAGCTCAAATCCCTTGCATCTCCTTCTTACTACAAATCCTGACTGCTATAAGATATCAGTCACCGCCCCCCTTGGTCGCTCAGACCACGGCATGGTCACTGCTTCCTGCGCAATGCAACCCGAAGTCACACAGTCATCACACCCACGTATCGTTTGGCGTTACAACTCCGCGAACTGGGACGAAATGCGAGATTACTTTTCCTCATTTCCATGGGCGTCTGTCTGCTTCTCTCATCCTGACCCCTCTGATATCTCACAAAACGTCACCGAAATGATCCAAGCTGGCATGGAATTATTTATTCCACGTACACAGAAAACCTCTGCAGCCACTCAAAAGCCCTGGCTCTCTAAATCCTGTGACAAGGCCAGACTTGAAAAGGTCAAAGCTCACAAAACGCTTCTACACAATCGCAGTCAAGAAAACCGTCAAGCATTTAACGACGCAAGAAACCGCTATGTCCGCATTCTTGCTGAGGCAAGAAACTCGTTTAATAACCACATCAAAAACAAAGTCCTCTTAATCTCCCGCGGCAGCAAACCCTTCTGGACTCTTGCTAAATCTATTGGGAATAATTTCAGCAAGAGCACGTTCCCACCTCTTGTCTAAGGGGATGAAATTGTTTCTACCGCCCTGGGTAAGGCTGAACTTTTTGCCTCGTTCTTCGCCGGCAATTCTACTCTCAACCCACCTCCAAATGACAGTCCCCAATGTCGCGCATAAAATGGCGGAAATCATTTTCAAAACTAAAAAGTACGAAAGATGCTATCTTCTCCAGGAAGGCCTCTGACCTTGATGAGATCCCAGCAATTGTTCTCAAGAAATGCGCACCGGAACTTGCTCCTGTCCTGACTCGTCTGTTTCAGACGTCTTACAATAGAGGCATATTCCCTAGTAACTGGAAAACTGCTAGGGTACAACCCGTCCCCAAGAAAGGATCCAAAGCGCTTCCTAGCAACTACAGGCCTATTTCTCTCCTTTCAGTGGTCTCTAAAGTGATGGAGAAGTATATAAACACCGAATTACTAAAATTTCTTGAAAAACACAGTCTAATCCACGACAGGCAGTATGGATTCCGTTAGCGCAGATCAATTGCCGACCTACTTTCCTTTGTCACCCATTCTTGGAACAAGTCTATGGAACTACACGGTGAATCCCAGATTGTCGCTCTAGACATATCCAAAGCATTCGACCAGGTCTGGCACGCAGCGCTGCTTAATAAACTTCCGGCCTATGGCCTACCAACAAAACTTTGTACCTGGACAGCAAATTTCCTCTCCAACCGGATCATTACTGTTGTCGTGGATGGCCATTCCTCTAACCTGTATCCAATTAATGCAGGAGTTCCTCAAGGTTCAGCTTTAGCCCCTACTTTGTTTCTTTTCCACATCAATAACCTCCTCTCTAGCACATCCAACCCAGTTCACAGTTACGCTGACGATAGCACCCCCCCCCCCACTCAAATATACAATATTCTAAGCCTGTCTCTTTAGCCGAATTAGATGAGGATCGCAGACTCATGGAGGGTTCTGTCTCCGTGGATCTCCAAAAAATATTAGCCTGGGGAAGTAGAAATCTTGTACAATTCAACCCCACCAAAGCACAGTCTTCTGTCTTTCTCATAAGAGATACACCAGCCCTAGACCCATCACAATGAACAACCAAGTTATTCAAAGTAATGAGTCGTTTTCACTTCTTGGCATTTATGTGGATCGAAATCTCAATTGGCACCAACATGTCACATCAATTGCAGAAGCGGCTGCTAAGAAATTAGGTTTCTTCTTCCGAGCTCGCAAATACTTTTCACCAGCTAATCTCTATACCTTATATACTTCACAAATAACACCAAACCTCGAATACTGCTCCCACATCTGGGGTGCTGCTGCCGCTTCAACACTCGCTATCCTGGACTCTATTCAGAAGAGAGCTATATGTCTCATCGGTGACCCTACCTCACCCAAAGTCTGCCATCCCTTGCCCACCGTTGGTGACCTCTCTCTCTCTCTCTCTCTTAATAATCTAATTATTATTTCCCCGCACAGTAAATTAGTTTTGTTTTATGTGTTTGTAGCAGTATGCATTATAAAATACTTCATAGATAATACGTACCTTTATTAGAAAATATTTTACTAGCAAAGAACGTAAATATCGCAAAAAAGACAAGAAATAATGGCTCTTAACCGAAATTATTTTAAACTTAATGATACAATTTATATGCAAAATAAAGACCTTCATATGCGTAGTGCATCGTCTCATATATAATATTAGCCAACAAATTTATGGAAAAGTTAAAAAAAAAAAGAAATTTTGACTTCGAAGTTTTATATAATATTTTCTTTTACTACAGATATATGTAGATGATATTTTGGTATGTTAGCACTACAGAAAAAAAAAGATTTTTAAAATTTTCTAAATAAACTTTATGCAAATAAAAACAAATCTTTAGAAGAAGAAGGGCACAATAGTAGTGATGGGTCATTATTTACCCCTCTGTTATTTTTTAACGGTTGCCGATCCGCAACGGTAACCACCTGTTATGGATATATAAAAATAACAGGTACAAAATAACGCTTTACACTAAACTAGAATTTGGACTCGTATCTGTTTCTTTTCCACTGCAACTGGCTTCGATGAATAAACATCGGTTGTCATCGGCAACCGTTAAATTTAACGGAATGAATGGACATGAGACTGGGAATGCTAAATATGTATGGGTATGCTATGCAGTATAGAGCGGACTTTACTTCATAACATATTACTTAACACTTAACACGTTATTTATACTAGTGTGCTCGCTCTCGCTCACAACTTTGGGAATGTAGGATACTATCGATCGACTATCCAGTTCAAAATAACAGATGAATAACTGAATCTGTTATTTTCAACGGTTATTATTAAATGACGTTAACAGGTTCAATTGTGAATAGAAAATAACCGTTTGGCCCATCACTAAACAATAGTATAAATTTCTCGGATATAACCATTAGAAAGTTGGGAAATTATTTACTTGACTTTTCAATATACAGGAAACCTACTTATATGGACACAACTGTACTACACGAAACTTGTCACCCTTTTCCATAAAAGCCTTTCATTCAATGGTAGATCCATGTATTTTCAATACCTTTGTCTAAAACTAAATTTGAAAAAAAAAATTCCAATAGTGAAGCAAATAATATAATAATATATGCAATAGTATATATTCGTCATTTAATTTTACAGTGCATTTTACAACTAGCTGCAGCTTGTGGATGTAGTTGGCTTTATATGTCAAATGCCAATTTCAATTTTGGATCGGTTATACGATGAAAAGAAGGGTAATTTTCAGAGACACATAAACAGTTAAGGGGGTGCACTATGTGAAAAAGAATTAGAATAGTGGAATACACCTTCCTTTAGGTTGATATTAAACAAACGATCCCCGAAAATGTGTAAAACATGACAAAAACATGCCGCAAATGTGAGTAAAACTTACGTTTTTCCTATAAGAATTTCCAAATAGGGTCGAAACTTTGCTTCTGCCCTCATTTTTATTATGAGTTTCGTCATCTACACTCTTAAACATGTCTATATACAAAATTTCATAAAAGTCCAACACGCGCCCCAAAAGCAAACCTTTGCCTTAAATTGGATTAAACCTCGCCTCTGTGTGCTAGCAACTCCAGTTCAGACATTCTCTGTATTTCGCCAAAAATTTTTTCTCACGGAAATTTCCTTAAAGGTTCAACCCATGATATAATGACTTAAAAGAGATATGATATTGCGCATATGCCCCGCCCCCTATTATGAAGTCACGTGGTGAGTAACGTTATAGAAGTCCAACTACACACTTAAAACAAAGTCATTTGCAATCAAAAAGTTTCTTTACGTCAGTTTAATACGGTTGAAGTTACGCCTATATTGTCTTTTTCAGATAATATAGATCGCAGCACTAAATTTAATCTTTTTCATTTTTATTACTTCCAACTGTATGCACTTAAATATTAGTAAAATACGTAATTTGTTAAGAGGTTATGATGAAACGTCAAACCTCACTGCATGACAGCATATTGTTGCATTGGACTCACCACTTGACACCATGCGCGTGACAGATCTAAAAATAGATAGTCTGAATATCATATTTCTCGTTATTTGTATCATGGTTCAATCCACAGTAAACGCATACGTTTACTGTGGTGTAAATTTAGTCAAACTGACAGTGACAATGATATTGAGTAGGTATATGACTAAATTTGTGGTCATTTTAAATGTAGAGTGATGTACAATCAAAGGTTATGTATTCCAGATACCTCCCAGCTTTTGGGTTTTCAGCAAAATGTTTTAGTCAATCATGTTCAAAACAACGTAAGTTTAATTAAGAATAAGTTGCTTTAATTACCATTATTTTTGCACATCCTAAAAACAACATAATTGTTAGGAACTTGAAGGAAAATCGACAGCACAAATTAGCACTTTGCTTTCTGCAAACCGTGTTCATTTGGAAGAAGTTTTGTAGACAGTTATTTGTGTAACCAAGTGTGTGAAAGTAAGCGGAAATGCGTATGTTTTAACTTACATAGACTTTTACTACGACTTGTTATTTTTCTTTAGTTGTTTGGTATCTATGATCAGTAAAACCTTATCGATATTGGTTGGTACCTAGTAAAAACAGTGTATATGAAAAACAGATCAGAACAAATTCTCGTATAAAAAGTGATCCAGTCGCCATTTAATTGAATTGATAATGAGAGCCGCAACAATTTTTGTAGATGCCAATTCAACATGTCTAATGAACGGTTCGAGAAAAAGTGGAAGCGCGGAGTGGTTCCTGGAGTTGAAGGCAGAAGCTCAGAAGCAGCACGATGTTAATATGTGACCCGGTAAAGGCAATTTATGTTTGTTTTTGTTCTTCTGACCGACTTCGATAACAAATCATAGCACATCTTTATGCTGTGGTCAAACCAAGTGTAGTCAAGTGATCCTCATATGGTAGGGTTTTGATACTAAAGGACCAGTAAGTTGCAGTACGTTGTGTATACTCAAGAATATTCTACTCTTGGTGTAGACTAATTACGAAAGTCAATGTTTATTTTGTGTCATGTGGACTGTGACGTCGCCAAGATAATAGCTCTAGTCTACAAAATTTCAAAACCAGAATTATCCGCGAAGCGATTGAGATCCAGAAACGCCTTGAGTGTTCACACAGGAGAGATGATCTTTAGCTTCCGATCACCGGGAAGCATATTTATCTTCATTACAAACACAGTAGGTGATCAATAAGTCAACAAATACTTTTACTGCTCTTTTACTTAACCAAATAAGTATTTTAATCCGCTTAATACCGTTACCTGATAATAAACCATACCAACTCGACTAATAACTCAATTAGAACTCATGCAGAAACCTTATTATAAATAACAAAATACCCTTAGGCGGCAGTCAAATTTATTAGGTCTAGGATTTAAAACACACATCCTAGAGCTGATTTCCAGTGAGATTTGAGGAGTAGGTAGACCAAGGTGTTTATAACACCATCTTGGCAGGCCACGATGAACCCTTCAGTCTCCGATAGGAGCCCCGCTGATTTAAAAAAAGAAAATGTCAGCCTTGTTGACAAGCCGTGTTCTTCTATATACCCGAAGAACGTTCCGTGCAGAGGATTGTCAACATGCTGTCCCAATAGGTGTAAATATAGGGTATCTCTAAGTTTAGCTCTTAAGGTCGGAATGTCGAGCTCAGTCACCAAAGGACCTTCTTTCCAACCTGCGATCGAAGCTAGTCCGAGCTCACCTGCTGATTTGCCTGCTGCCTTGAACAGGAATACTTCTGCTCATGCGACTTCGTGTGTTTGGACAATTCGCAGAAGAGGATCCGAGCTTTTAAGGATACTGCAACTCATCTTAAGAACATCTTTTCTGTGTAACCACTCCATGTTTGGTAGTTGACTACCTCCAAGATGTCTTGGGTGGTATAAGCGAGAACTGACGACCTCGAGTGCAAGCTTCGACGTTTGTGGAGAAGCTTGCTGGTATCCCTATCCATTTGGCGCAACTCTTCCACTGTCCATTTTATCACTCCAAAGGAGCAACGGATGACTGGAGTGGCAAGTATGTTGGTAGCCAGCACTTTGTTTGGCACGGACAGCTCTGAATGCCGAAGCCGCTGTTTATACCTGCCGCGGAGAGCCTCTTTCGTTTCTGCAGCGTCCTGAATGCCTTATTGCTCGACACTCAGGTACGTATAAGTTTCTCCGGCACCTAGATGTTTTATGGTGCGTCCGTCGATGAGCTGCGCATCATTTGGTTACCCTTGAAGTCGGCCCTTTTTATATGGACCACAGCGCACTTGTCCAATCCAAGCTCTATTCCGGTGTCAAGCGTAAACTCCTGTACCACCCTAAGAGCTTGTTGGAGCTCGCTTTCACAGATATAGATTTTAAAGTCATCCATATAAAATAGATGACTAATCCTGTGTCTTCTGTTTGAGGGTGGCCCACAGAGACAACCGAGGGTTTTTCGGAGAGCTGCACTCAGTGGTAGCAGTGGGAGGCAAAATAGGAGAGGGCTAAGAGAATCTCCCTGAAAGACTCCCCTCCTATATGATATCGGTTGTGTAAGAGTTGTTCAGCCGCCGTATGTTATGACAAACCGTGTCCTCAACAATGACATCAGATGTTCTATACATTTCGCTGGCGGTTTTGGTACAGCAAGTTTGCCGAACAAGCAGCGCAACATATCATGCGACGGCGTGTCGAACGCCTTGCGGTAGTCTATCCAGGCCACTGACAGATTTTGGAGATACTGCCGTGCGTCTTATGTAACGGCCAATCAACAAATTCAGTTTCAGGTTCATTGCCTAAATTTTACCAATTTTGACGTTTTAAATCGCGACTTTGACGTTTTGAGGAAAACCCAAATTTATTTTTCTTTAAATGCCTGTAACTTTTTTGTCCTTTGACCCACAGAGCTAAATTTTTGGAGGTGACTTACCTATAATGATGTACCAAATTTGGTTGCCCTTACTTTGTTAATTCCGGAGATATAATTTTTTTCGAAAAAAAAAAAACACAAAATTTTCTGGGAAAACCTCGCCGGATTTTCCTGGCTAACAAGCTTATCCAAGCCAGTTGCGAAAGGAAGGTATTGTTTTTGTTCTTCTGACCGACTTCGATAACAAATCATAGCACATCTTTATGCTGTGGTCAAACCAAGTGTAGTCAAGTGATCCTCATATGGTAGGGTTTTGATACTAAAGGACCAGTAAGTTGCAGTACGTTGTGTATACTCAAGAATATTCTACTCTTGGTGTAGACTAATTACGAAAGTCAATGTTTATTTTGTGTCATGTGGACTGTGACGTCGCCAAGATAATAGCTCTAGTCTACAAAATTTCAAAACCAGAATTATCCGCGAAGCGATTGAGATCCAGAAACGCCTTGAGTGTTCACACAGGAGAGATGATCTTTAGCTTCCGATCACCGGGAAGCATATTTATCTTCATTACAAACACAGTAGGTGATCAATAAGTCAACAAATACTTTTACTGCTCTTTTACTTAACCAAATAAGTATTTTAATCCGCTTAATACCGTTACCTGATAATAAACCATACCAACTCGACTAATAACTCAATTAGAACTCATGCAGAAACCTTATTATAAATAACAAAATACCCTTAGGCGGCAGTCAAATTTATTAGGTCTAGGATTTAAAACACACATCCTAGAGCTGATTTCCAGTGAGATTTGAGGAGTAGGTAGACCAAGGTGTTTATAACACCATCTTGGCAGGCCACGATGAACCCTTCAGTCTCCGATAGGAGCCCCGCTGATTTAAAAAAAGAAAATGTCAGCCTTGTTGACAAGCCGTGTTCTTCTATATACCCGAAGAACGTTCCGTGCAGAGGATTGTCAACATGCTGTCCCAATAGGTGTAAATATAGGGTATCTCTAAGTTTAGCTCTTAAGGTCGCAATGTCGAGCTCAGTCACCAAAGGACCTTCTTTCCAACCTGCGATCGAAGCTAGTCCGAGCTCACCTGCTGATTTGCCTGCTGCCTTGAACAGGAATACTTCTGCTCATGCGACTTCGTGTGTTTGGACAATTCGCAGAAGAGGATCCGAGCTTTTAAGGATACTGCAACTCATCTTAAGAACATCTTTTCTGTGTAACCACTCCATGTTTGGTAGTTGACTACCTCCAAGATGTCTTGGGTGGTATAAGCGAGAACTGACGACCTCGAGTGCAAGCTTCGACGTTTGTGGAGAAGCTTGCTAGTATCCCTATCCATTTGGCGCAACTCTTCCACTGTCCATTTTATCACTCCAAAGGAGCAACGGATGACTGGAGTGGCAAGTATGTTGGTAGCCAGCACTTTGTTTGGCACGGACAGCTCTGAATGCCGAAGCCGCTGTTTATACCTGCCGCGGAGAGCCTCTTTCGTTTCTGCAGCGTCCTGAATGCCTTATTGCTCGACACTCAGGTACGTATAAGTTTCTCCGGCACCTAGATGTTTTATGGTGCGTCCGTCGATGAGCTGCGCATCATTTGGTTACCCTTGAAGTCGGCCCTTTTTATATGGACCACAGCGCACTTGTCCAATCCAAGCTCTATTCCGGTGTCAAGCGTAAACTCCTGTACCACCCTAAGAGCTTGTTGGAGCTCGCTTTCACAGATATAGATTTTAAAGTCATCCATATAAAATAGATGACTAATCCTGTGTCTTCTGTTTGAGGGTGGCCCACAGAGACAACCGAGGGTTTTTCGGAGAGCTGCACTCAGTGGTAGCAGTGGGAGGCAAAATAGGAGAGGGCTAAGAGAATCTCCCTGAAAGACTCCCCTCCTATATGATATCGGTTGTGTAAGAGTTGTTCAGCCGCCGTATGTTATGACAAACCGTGTCCTCAACAATGACATCAGATGTTCTATACATTTCGCTGGCGGTTTTGGTACAGCAAGTTTGCCGAACAAGCAGCGCAACATATCATGCGACGGCGTGTCGAACGCCTTGCGGTAGTCTATCCAGGCCACTGACAGATTTTGGAGATACTGCCGTGCGTCTTATGTAACGGCCAATCAACAAATTCAGTTTCAGGTTCATTGCCTAAATTTTACCAATTTTGACGTTTTAAATCGCGACTTTGACGTTTTGAGGAAAACCCAAATTTATTTTTCTTTAAATGCCTGTAACTTTTTTGTCCTTTGACCCACAGAGCTAAATTTTTGGAGGTGACTTACCTATAATGATGTACCAAATTTGGTTGCCCTTACTTTGTTAATTCCGGAGATATAATTTTTTTCGAAAAAAAAAACACAAAATTTTCTGGGAAAACCTCGCCGGATTTTCCTGGCTAACAAGCTTATCCAAGCCAGTTGCGAAAGGAAGGTATTCACTTATATATATATATATATATATATATATATATATATATATATATATATATATATATATATAGTCTGAAACCGACTTCGGATTTGGGTTCCATAGGTCCTAAATAGCGCTCATTTGAAGAATTTTTTTCAAAATTTAAAAGTCGAGATCTCCTCAATAGGGAATTTTTTTAAAGAAAATTCACTCAAATGTATATTATGCCTGTGTTGTGGCAACAAAAGTAGAAAAATCTCGGGACGCAGAAAGTGCGTTATGGTAGTGAATTTTTATTAAATGCTTCAAATTTGAATAACTAAATTTTCTATAAACTTAGAAAGTTTAATTTTGGTATGTAATAAGGTCTTTCCTAAGGAAAGATATCCACCAAATTTCGTTTAATAACTTTGTAATATTCGGAGAAAAAATTTTTTTTCGAAAGAAAATTTAAAATTTGAATAACTTAATTTTCTATAAGCTTAGAAAGTTGAATTTTGGTACGTAATAAGGTCTCTCCTAAAGCAATATACGTCGTAAATTTCATTAAAAAATCTTTGTTATTTTCGGAGATAAATTTTTTTTTTGAAAGAAAACTCAAAATTTTCCCGGAAAACCCCGTCCGATTTTCCTGGCTAACGAACTCATCCAAGCCATTAATAAAAGAAAAGCACTTGCCGAGTTTCATTCAAATCGGTTGGCCCCTCTACCAAAATGAAATTCACAACGATGGAACATCGATCCTATATATTACATCGTGGGTATGGTCATGAAATTCCATTATATTTACCAAATAAATTGAGGATCAAGAAACAACTAAGTAGGTACGTGCAAGATTTCAGGTACAACATGGTATAAAAAAAAAGCCTTGACGCAGCAAGTGCGTTATGGTAGTGAATTTTTATTAAATGCTTCAAACTTGAATAACTCAATTTTCTATAAACTAAAAAAGTTTAATTTTGGTATATAGTAAGGTATTTCCTAAGGAAAGATATCCACCAAATTTCATTTAATAACTTTGTAATATTCGAAGAAAAAAAATTTAAAATTTGAATAACTCAATTTTCTATAAACTTAGAAAGTTGAATTTTGGTACGTAATAAGGTCTCTCCCAAAGCAACATACATAATAAATTTCATCAAAACATCTTTGTTATTTTCGGAGAAAAAATTTTTTTTTGAAAGAAAACTCAAAATTTTCCCGGAAAACCCCGTCCGATTTTCCTGGCTAACGAACTCATCCAAGCCATTAATAAAAGAAAACCACTTGCCGAGTTTCATATAACATATAAAAATTGAAACTGACCCCGGATATGGGTTCTAGGGGTCCTAGTTCGCGCTCATTTGAATTTTTTTTGTTGCGAAGTCTCACCACCTCTCTATTAGTGAATTTTTTAAAATAAAAATTCACTAATATATATGGCATAGACAGCGGATCCAAGACATGAAACTAGGTAAATTCGCGAATGGTGTAAACACCGCAGCCAAATTTCCAACATCACACACTCACACAATAATCTACATGAGTCATGCTAGACGAACACCAGACGGAACACCAGACTTACATGACTCATTTGTTTGGTAATTTGCTATCTAGCTATTCAGAATAATTGCATTTTTATAACACATACATGATACTACAATATAATAGGTTTAGTCGGGAAGTACAGCAAAAACATTTTGTTGTTCATAATAGATTTGCTAAAACATGAAATAAAAAGTAATAAATTACTGAATGCAGATGGAATAAATGGTTAATAGGTAATTTCACGCTGTTTTTAGTATTATGTAAAGTGAGATCTGATGTTGATTTTTTCCATAAGGAAGAATATGCCAGCGAACGACCTTTAGCATTGAAATGAATATTAACTAATATTACTCCTAACAATAAGCTACAAGGTTAGTACAATTTTTATTTTATTTTGGACGTTGCATTTGCATATTTATGATTTAGATGTATATTTTGTTTTGCTAGAAAATTATGTGTTTTAATATGATAATATTTAAGAAAAAGAAGCTGTGTGATCCAATCATATTCATATGATTACAAATTTCCTCTGGCTAGTAAGTAAAAATGTATAGGTATTCCACTTGTGCTAACGTAAATTAAAAAAAGTCTGGACGCAGCAAGTGCGTTATGATAGTGAATTTTCATAAAAATGTTTTAAATAGCAAATATGTGTTTTTTTTTAAAGAAAGCAGACATCAAATTTGGTTACCAGTATAACATATAAAGTAGAAAAAATGTACCATATTTCATGAAAATGTACAAAAGTTTTTCGAAAATAAACTTTAAATGTTCCCGAAAAAACTAGTTTTCTGGCCAACGAACCTCATAGGTTAGCAAATTGAGCTATTCAAATTTGAGGCATTCAATAAAAATCCGCTACCATAACGCACTTGCTGAGTCCCGAATTCATTTTCTTACAAACATGCATTATAATTTCGTGGTCGAAATTCCATACATTTAAGGTCAGCTCAGAACTAATACTGACCGGGGAATCCGTCTGTCAAATTAAAACAAATCGTTGTTTCATTTATTTCAACTGAGCAGATTTGACTGGCTAACAAACTTATTCAACCCACTGGCAAAAGGAAGGTACTCACCAAATTTAATCCAAATCGGCACATTATTTTTTAAGTTATCGGTGTGATATATATATATATATATATATATATATATATATATATATATATATATATATATATATATATATATATATATATATATAAACATATAAAAATTGAAACTGACCCCGAATATGTGTTCTCGGGGGCCTAACTAGTGCTCATTTGTAGGAATTTATTCAAAAGTCGGGATCTCCCCATTAGTGATTTTTTAAAAGAAAATTCACTAAAAGTCGGGATCTCCGCATTAGGGATTTTTTTCTAAGAAAATTCACTAATAAAAATAAACCACAGTAAAGCATTTCTAGGCTATTTAAGTATTTACTTAAAAAGAAATATACAAAATAATTATTTTTTAGCGTTTATTTGGCCCATAAAATTACATTAAATGGTGTTAAAATAATAAAAAAAAGGTTTATATTCTAAACCTACTAAACATAAACAAAATAATAAAAAAGAAGGATTCATATTAGCGCTTCGGTGGTTCAGTGGCAAGAACGTGTGCCTTTGAACCGAACGGTACTGGGTTATATTCCCAGGGTTTCCCTTTCACTTTTCCAGTGCAAACTGTAAAATTAACATCAGCGGTTCTGGCATTGTGTTTGAGCAAGCAAAATGTCTGCACGTTCTACCTTTTGGAGGGGGCGTAAAGCCGGCGGTCCCATGCCCATGCGATGTTGGCCACGTTAAAGATCTCCACCCTCCTTACAGAAAGGCACGGGTTCGGTAAAATTTTCAGGATAGTGAGGTGAAACTGCTCCCTGGCGCCGGTGATTGGCCATAGTCGTGGAAACAGACCGACGCTAAAGTACAAAAAAGGTTCATATTTTATTTCCACACAATTTTAATTCTAATTAACCAATTAAACGGAACCTAATTCCTTTGAAAGCATGCAGAAACAATGAAAGGTCTTTATCCAGCAAGTGCGTTATGGTAGAGAATTTTTATAGACATGATCTACACCATATTTTACAAATTATATATATATATATATATATATATATATATATATATATATATATATATATATATATATATATATATATATATATATATATATACACTGTGTCCCAAACTGGATGGGAATGTATTGCTATCTCCGTTATTATTAGAGATAGGGAGACGGTTAAATTAGCAATGTTTTGTAGAATTTCATGCTAGTTCCAAATATGACTTGTATTTTGACCTGCCTCTTTTCGTTTTCGAGTTATTTTGAAAAAAACAAAATTTGTCGATTCCTTTTTTCTTCAATATCTAAGTAGGCGTTGATCTGACATGTCTAGGACTTGCACATTATCAGTACACTTTTTACAGAGTAATCTTTTTGTTGTATTCTCAACTTTGGATTGTAATTTCTTTTTGAGCTACAGGTATCAACGTTTGTTTTTATTATGGCAGCCATATTGGATTTTTTGCTCATGTGATAGCCTATGAAAAGAGCTTTCCAATGATGTACAACATGCTTGAGAAATATTGTAATTGCACTGACAATTTTGCGAACACCCGTTTTGAGGATAGTAGGCTATGAAATACAATACCAGAAAACAAATGACAAAAAAAAGTGTCAAAAAAGCAGTAGGCCATGGAGTCTAACAATAGACTTCTACTTTTAACATAATTTTCCGTAAAGGAAACCTAACTCATATTTTTGTATTCTTTAATTAAAACCTTCAAATTACTCTTCATTGGTGCTAGTACACTTGTTTAATCTTTTATTCCATTGTTCAAAACATTTGTATTCTTGAAATTCGTCTTCAGTGATGCGCGACAGCGCCTCCGTAGTTTTTCTTCACATCAGCAACGTCGCTTTTTCTTCATGTGTCTTTTAATTCGGGGAAATGAAAAACTCGCAGTGGACAAGGTCGGGTGAATAGGGGAAAGGGTCAGATGGGTCTTGCCATTTTTGGTCAGTAATTGGCGCACAGAAAGGGCTGTGTGAACAGTGGCGTTATCGTGCTCGTAACATACTACTCGTACCAGGTTACGCACCGAAATGGCGACCCTGTCATAAACCTTAGAATTGATATATAATTTTCGTAAAAAATTGCTTAGATCATTTCTATGAATATTCACTACCATAACGCACTTACTGCCTTCAGACTTTAAAAAAAGTAAGGACAGTTACAATAATTTAAATTACCTGAATTACCCTCGTATATTAAATGCGCTGTGATTAAACAAAATATTTTTAAGGCATGTAAAACACAAAGTGTTAGCTTTATTAGATAACTAGTCTAAAAAAGTACGGTTGCGGCGGAATCTTTTTTAATTGATGAATGAAAGGCAGTGCAGAGCCTTCGGTTTGTAGTTTGTTATGCTTCACTAATTTCTTGGCAGTGATAAATCAAAACTATAAATTACTAGGCTTACTTATCACAAGCTTTACCTTAAGCCATGTTGTCTTACAAATTTAAATAATACAGAAGTCTTTAACTTTATTGTTACTTAATTGTTGTTACGAAAATCTATATCGTGTGTAAAAATGGTTGTAATGAGCTTGAGGGTGTTCACGTTACATCGATCTTGTGCTAAATTTCATGGTTTGTAGATTTTTTTTTAAATTAGTAATACACCATTGTTATTTGTCATTTTCCAGTTTTGCAAAATATCTCAATATTGGTAATTATACGATAAAAAGATGCTTTGTTGTTTAATATTTATTTAATAATAATACAAGAAAACGTCTGCACGCAGCAATTGGGTTATAATAGATAGTTAATTTTAATAGAAACGAGCTACACTTTTTATTATATATATATATATATATATATATATATATATATATATATATATATATATATATATATATATATATATATATATATATATAGTGTGACACACTTAAGATGAAGACACGCCTGTATTTTCTTTATTTTTAGCGATAGCGATTTCATTTTTTGTACAGACGTAAAACGTCATTAGGCTGTTTGAATAGCCTACCGACTTCAAATGTCAGATGTCAACCCAGCCTCCTATGATTTCAGGAATAGGGCCGGTTCTCTATATTTCGCGATGCGTTAGAGATCAAAAAAAGTTACTTTAAAAAGTTATTCAGAATTCGATTATAACTGCAGATACCGAGTTTCAAGTCAACATTCGGATTTTTGCTTTTTTGTAAATTTTTAGACAAGAGTCCAAATTTTCCATAAGATTTTAACAGGTAGATTGCCATGGAAACAACAAACATCGTCAATATCAAAAGAAAACAATGGTACGTGATTTATTCAACTCAACTTACACATGAACTCTAACAAAACTTCAATTAAATTGAATATAAAATTATTAAATGTAGTCTGCTTCAACTAGTCCATCTTCAAGCCTGATGCATTTTTCGATCCGTTTACGATTATTGCTGGCAACTTTTCTTAGTTCTGCTATATTTATTTCACGGCAAGCCTGTCTTATTTTCTCTCAAAGTTCCTCACGACTTTGGGGCCTTTCTTTGTACACCTTGTTTTTAACAGAACCCCAAACATAGAAGTCTAGTGGCGTAATGTCAGGAGACTGAGGAGGCCACTGTTCATAAGGACTATTCCTGCCAATCCATCTTGATGGAAAATGTAGATTTAGCCAATTTCTGACTGAGAGTTGTGAATGGATGCACCATATAATTGCAAATACATATCTTTTCGCACGTTGATAGGCAAACCTTCGATACAGTCCCATAATTCATTATTAAAAAAATGAAGCAATCGATCTGCGTTCAAGGTGTTGTAAAAAAAAAGAACCAATTATTCTATCCCCTAAAATTGCACACCACGTATAAACTTTTTGTGACTACTGGGCTTTACAACTGATAACCCAGTGAGTGTTTTCAGCAGACCAATATCTGGAATTTTGGGCAGATACTATTCCATTGGTAGTAATTGTTGCCTCGTCCGTAAATAAAATTTTACAAATCATCCAGAATGTTACCTTGGGCCCAAAGGCTATAATCGAATCGTTTCAGCTCATCACATTCTCTCAACCAGTGCAGAAACTTTGGCTTGAAAGGCTTTATTTTATGAGGCACAAGGCATCTTCTGATTCTTTCTCTATTTACATCAAATGCAACAGCCCTTTGACGTAAACTCATCTGGGGATTGGCTTGAGTTGAAGCCAAGATTATGCTATCATCACTACTTGTTCGATTTCTAACAGCCGAGATATTGTTCACCACACTTCCCGTTTGAGAAAATCGTGCATTCAGAGCTGCTGCAGTTCCGCGCCTGATTGGATTTCTCTGTGGATGTCTCCGATTGAATTCATCAGCAATTTCTCTGCTATTTCGAACACCATCACCAAACAATCTTATTTCAATTTTTTCTCTTACACTGAGACGTTCAACATGCATTTTGCTGGCAGACTCACAGTTAATGTCAATTTGACATTTATCTCAATATTTTACAAGATGCTAATTTGTTTTCATGGCAATCTACCTGTTAAAATCTGACAGAAAATTTGGACTGTCTAAAAATTTACAAAAAAGTAAAAACTCGAATTTAGACTTGAAACTCTGTATCTGCTGCTAAAATCGAATTCTGAATAATTTTTAAAGTAACTTTTTTTTTGATATCTTTAACGCATCGCGAAATATAAAGAACCGGCCCTATTCCTGAAATCATAGTAGGTTGGGTTGACATCTGACATTTGAAGTGGGTAGGCTATTCAAACAGCCTAATGACGTTTTACGTGTTTTCTAATTGAATGTCAATATTTTAGGGGGTGATTTTCAGACCCATTTTAAGAAGCAAACTTCATATGAACGTATGTCCTAAACGTCTTAACTTTCGAGATACAGGGTGGTAAAGTTTTTAAAAATAAGTAATTTTTTAATAATATCTGTAATACCACTCTAGATATTTTAATGAAATTTCGTATACAGGTACTACGCATCAAGAGGCATTTTTTCATGTACCACATTTCCTTTCATTTCCATTCGTGGGGAATCTTACCTGCATATTTTGGCAGACATTGCTGGTACGCCACTGATATCTCTTAAAGTAAAAATTATTTTTTAAATCCCCCATACATTTCTAAGCAATTTCGATTACTTGTTTTTTTCAGTCCGATCCACGGTTTTCGCCTAAAAAATAAAATCTATTTCTCTGCATGGTCATAACAATATCGTTAATATGAAAATAGCACAATGTAGAGAAATAGTAGGCTGAGAAGAAAACTTCATATGAACGTATGTCCTAAACGTCTTTACATTTGAGATGCAATAAAATACAATAGAACATAAAATTAGATAAGTTGTTGAAAATGCCCTCCACCTGCAATAATGCATGCTTCAGCTCTTTTGATCATATTGTCGCGCACTATTTGAGGTATACCGCCAGTATTTATTATTATATCGCAGGAAGCTATTATACGATCCTTCAGCTCTTCCAGAGTGTCTACTGGGGTGCGGTAAACTAGGGTTTTAAGATGCCCCCATAAGAAAAAGTACAAACTATTTAAATCTGGGGACCTAGGAGGCCATGGTTGGGGTCCACCACGACCTACCCATTGGTGATTTAAATATTCTCTTGCTTCCATACTGCCACATGAGCGAGCGCGCCGTCATGCATGAACATTGTATTTCTAATCGAAATTGGTATCAGTGGCGTATCATCAATGTTTGCCAAAATATACAGGTAAGATTACGCACGAAAGTCACTGTTGAAAATAAAAACAAATGTGGTACATGAAAAAATGCCTCTTGATGCGTAGTACCTGTATACGAAATTTCATTAAAACATCTGGGGTGGTATTAGATATTAATAAAATAATTACTTATTTTTAAAAATTTTACCTTCCTGTATCTCAAAAGTTAAGACGTTCAGGATATACATTCATATGAAGTTTTATTCTTAAAATGGACCCAAAAATCACCTCCTTAAATATTGACATTCAATTAGAAAACACCCTATATAAATATATATATATATATATATATATATATATATATATATATATATATATATATATATATATATATATATATATATATATACAGTGTGACACACTTAAGATGCAGACACGCCTGTATTTTCTTTATTTTTAGAGGTAGCGATTTAATTTTTGTACAGATGTAAAACCTCATTAGCCTGTTTGAATAGCCTACCCACTTCAAATGTCAGACGTCATCCCAGCCTACTATGAATTCAGGAATAGGGCCGCTTCTCTATATTTCGCGATGCGTTAGAGATATCAAAAAAGTTACTATAAAAAGTTATTCAGAATTCAATTATAACTGAAGATACCGAGTTTCAAGTCAAAATTCGAATTTTTACTTTTTTGTAAATTTTTAGACAGTGTCCAAATTTTCCATCAGATTTTAACTGGTAGATTGCCATGGAAACAAATTAGCACCTTGTAAAATATTGCGATAAATGTCAAATTGACATTTACTGTGAGTCTGCCAGAAAAATGCGTGTTGAACGTCTCAGTGTAAGCGAGAAAATTGAATCGATAAGATAACTACATACAGACTTGGATACTACTTCTCTGACTTCACTGTTGGGTTTCGTTTCTGTAGGTGGAGGGCGTAGCCAGCGCGTAAGTTAACTGGAGCAATCCTCAGACAGAATGCTGTCAAGCAGCGACACTGGTCACAGAAACGTTGAAGAACATCGAGAATTCATAAGGGCCTCTTGCTCCAGTTACCTTATGCACTGGTTACGCCCTTCACCTACAGAAACAAAACCCAACAGTGAAGCTAGAGAAGTAGTCTCCAAGTTTGTATGTAGTATGGACTAGTTTCACCAAGTAAGGGCAACAATAAATTAATAAGATTGTTTGGTGATGGTGTTAGAAATAGCAGAAAAGTTGCTGATGAATTCTATCGGAGACATCCACAGAGAAATTCAATTAGGCGCGGAATTGCAGCAGCTCTTAATGCACGATTTTGTCAAACGGGAAGTGTGGTGAACAATACCTCAGCTCTTAGAAATCGAAGAAGTAGTGACAATAGCACAATCTTGGCTTCAGCTCAAGCCAATCCTCAGATGAGTTTACGTCAAAGGATGGTGCATTGGATGTAAGATTGTGCGTCATAAAATAAAGCCTCAAGCCAAAGTTTCTGCACTCGTTGAGAGAAGGTGATAAGTTGAAACGATTAGATTATTCCCTTTGAGCCCAAGGTAACTTTCTGAATGATAGAAAATTTTTAAGTCAAATTCTATTTACGGACGAGGCAACATTCACTACCAATGGAATAGTATCTGCCCAAAATTCCAGATATTGGTCTGCTGAAAACACTCACTGGGTTATCAATTGTAAAGCTCAGTATTCAGAAAAAGTTAATACGTGGTGTGGAATTTTAGGGGATAGAATAATTAGTCCTTTTTTTTTAAACCACCTTGAACGCAGATCGATTGCTTCATTTTTTTAAATAATGAATTATGGGACTGTATCGAAGGTGTGCCTATCAACGTGAGACAAGATATGTATTTTCAATTAGACGATGCGTCCATTCACAACTCTCAGTTAGTCAGAAATTGGCTAAATCTACATTTTGGATTGGCAGTAATAGTCCTTTTGGACAGTAGCCTCCTCGGTCCCCTGACATGACGCCACTAGACTTCTATTTCTGGGGTTCTGCTAAGAATAAGGTGTACAGAGAAAGATCCCAAAGTTGCGATGAACTTTGTGAGAAAATAAGACAGGCTTGCCGTGAAATCAATATAGCAGAACTAAGAAAAGTTGCCAGCAATAGTCGTAAACGGATCGGAGAATGCATCAGGCTTGAAGGTGGGCTAGTTGAAGCAGACTACATTTAATAATTTTATACTCATTTTAATTGTACCTTTGTTGAAGTTTATGTTTAAGTCGAGTTGAATAAATCATGCACCATTGTTTTCTTTTGATATTGACGATGTTTGTTATTTCCATGGCAATCTACCTGTTAAAATATGATGAAAAATTTGGAATCTATCTAAAAATTTACAAAAAAGTAAAAATTCAAATTTTGACTTGAAACTCGGTATCTGTAGTTAAAATGGATTTCTGAATAACTTTTTAAAGTAACTTTTTTTGATATATAACAGTGAATTATATATATATATATATATATATATATATATATATATATATATATATATATATATATATATATATATATATATATATATATATATATATATATATATATATATATATATATATATAGTTGACTGCTTTGTGTTTACTACTTGAAGAACTTTTTCAAACGTCCCCAAGTCGTTATCTCGTCATAAGCGAATTTTTTTAAATTATTTTTTACTTAGATAAAAGCCGTGTCAACCTCAAGGGTTATTAGCGGTAATCAACGGTACAATATTTTTACAAAATTAAGTATCAAATTAAACTTACACACATTACACATATTTGCCTTTATATTTTGTCTAGAATTTTTAAAGTTGTTAAAAGTCCTATAGTTTTCATAACATTGTTCATGTTGTTTCCTAGTGCATCTTCTATAGTAAATGGAATGTTGTATCTTCGTATTTCTTCTGTGAAACTAGGACAATCTGTTGTGATGTGTTGTACGGTCAATTGGCTATTGCGTAACTGACACAAGGGTGGTTCTTCTTGGCGTAGTAGGTGTTGGTGGGTTAGTTTGGTACGTCCTGTTCTTAATCTTGCCATCACAACTTGATGTCGTCTATTTAGGTGTTCGTAATGGACATAAAACCCATTTAAATTCCACTGTAGTAATAATGATATTAGTAGGTGTGTGAAATTGTTGAGGCTTTTAATGAAACTGTAAATCTTCTGATGTTATTCCTGGTGTCACTAGATTTATTTGCTTCGTAATATTTTTTACGATCTGTGAGCATCTAGCTTTTAACGCTTTATGTTGGAAGTATATGCTGACTGAATATAACATTTCAAGTAGTCCTGTTACATTTTTGTATACAACTGAGCCACACTAAGTGGGTCTGGATTGTCTTGCACATTTTCAAGAAAGTTAGAAAGCTGATCAAAGTTTAGCACATATCTGGTAGGGTTATGTTTAATGTATTTTTCTGCAGGAGCAAGCATGTCTTTGAGCGTTACAATTTCTACTGAAGTACTTTTTAATATTTTTTTGTATTTCTCACAATAGTTTTTTCTTTGGTGTCTAAAGTAGGTGAATCATTTTTCAGGTTTTCTGTACCTTCGCTACTTGTAGATGAAACATCTCGTGTTTTGTTGTTGTCTGTACGGCTTGAGTTGGAAATATGAACTCAGATGAGGTGCTGGTGTGCATTTGAACAGATTTGTTCTTTGGTTGGTTAATGGGATCTAAAGTTTGATTTGTTGCTGTATTATTCATCTCATTTACTTTTTGAGAATTTTTTTCTTGAGGTATGTTCTATATTGTGTTTGAACAGTTCTGATCTGGACATCGGCTCGCTTTGTGATCTTCTTTTTTCTAAGTGAAACAGACCATTTCATCGTAGGTCAAAAAATTCTGTAGTTTTGTTCTTGGAATTTTATTACAATTGATGGGAGCAATATAAGGTCTTCGCCTGGTTGTACGTATATTTGTTGTCTAAAGCTTAGTGTTCATAGAACAGAAAACTATCCAAGAGGGCATTCCTAATCGTGAAAATAGATTTAATATGATTTTTATATTATAATAGTTATAGGAAAATTCGCTAGCATAAATCCAAATAATATCTTTTATAATTAAGTAGGTCGCATAGAAATTAAAATTATTGACCTGGAATTGCTCATATTACATGTTTAGATAAATAATAAACAAGTTGGAATTGCAGAGTACAGTATAAGGAATGCTGACTGATAAGGTTTGCAATTTGTGAATTATGTAGACCAAGCAAGGTTATAAGTAGTGTTGTTGGTAAACATTAGCGAGACTTTTGCTTTGAAAATGTAGAGACTAATATCGGCGACTTTTTAGTTTTAATTATGTAGAGATAAGAAGAGACTTTTAATTAGATTTCACTATGTAAAGATTTTGGTTTTAAATTCATTCGGTTAAATTAGTTGTAAGAATAGTTGAAGTTTATATTATTTATTCAATTTTATTACATAGTTACTATGTCAAAATGATCCTAGTTCTTAAAGTTATTCCCTAATTATCCTCCGCTCCCTTAATACTTAGTACGTGGCTGTACTGTTCATTTCGTATGCCCGCTCGGAGAAAAGAGACTGGTGAAACAGTTTGGAAATCCATATTTTTGACCGGTGTCTCTAAATAATGGTGAGGTATTGCCGGGAGAACATTAGAGAGAATAACTCGACAGGCTGGTGATATAAGTGTGCGTATGGTAGTGTTTTGTCCTGATATTTCTATGTTAGTATGATTTTCAATTAGATAGTCAACAGATTGGATAGTAGATAAGAAGATACATATTCTATTTTTTGAGATTCTGGAACTAAAAATTACATTGAGTGGTCCTATGATTTCACCTACTGCAATAACAATCTTCTAATTTGTATTCGTCATTTATGGTATTAATTATTATACCTTGCTCGCTTTTGGGGAACGTATTTGCTGGTCTTGATTTTATTGCATTTGCATAATTAGTTGTGGTGTCTGTGGTAATAATTTGTGGTTCACCTACTGCAATAATATAATCTTCTAATTTGCATTCTTGATTTATGGTATTAATTATTATACCTTGCTTAGTTGTGGTGTCTGTGGTAATAATTTGTGGTTCACACTGATTTGTAGGCTCTACAAGATTTTGCTGAAAACCTCTTTCTAGAGAGGTTCCCATATTTGTGTTGAGTAGTGGGTTTGTCAAGTTAATGAAAATAACTCATTAAAAATGTTCATGTTGGGGATAAAAATCACCAAGATAAGATGTTTATATATTTATCAAGGTGTGTGCGTGTGTGTGTTTTGTTTGTTTAACGTCGGCTTACTTCCGGGACTATGGCCAATCACCGACTCCAGGGAGCAGCTTCACCTCACTATCCTGGAAATTTTACCAAACCCCTGCCTTTCTGTAAGGAGGGTAGGGATCTTTAACGTGCCCAATATCGCATGGACACGAGACCGACGGCTTTACGCCCCCTCCGAAGGGCGTAACGTGCAGACATTCAACCCGCTCAAATATAATGCCAGAACCTCGGTTGATGTTAATGTTACAGTTTGTACTGAAAAAGTGAAAGGGGATCGCTGGGATCGATCCCAGTACCCTTCGGTTCAGAGGCACACGTTCTTACCCCTGAACCACCGAGGCTCTATTTATCAAGGTGTAGTGGCTATTTGATTGTGACCCTTATTGCCTACTCTTAGGTTTCCTTTAAATGTTGTTAGGACAGGAAGGACAAAGGAAAGTAAATAACTAGTATATCCACCTGATTGCGGGACACGTAGTCGTCACTGTGTATAAATTTAGTTATTTTAAACACACCGCTAACACTAGAAAAACGTTATTCACTAATTTGAGACTCAAAAATGTACTATACGCTACAAAATTTTCCAGATATCCTCTAAGACAATTTTTATATGCAAATTCGATAAAGAAGTGTTTACAATGAAAATTTAAGAAAAACCAGAAGAATGTACTCACAAAATTGTTTACAAAAATCCACCAAACAATTTGTTCAATAAAATTTGCAAAACATATAACTTCCACAAAAACTGGTAACAAATTTTATGTAAAAAATTCCATAAAATATTTTTCACAAAAATTTCCTTAAATAAGTTTTTCGCACGAAAATTAATTAAAACATTACATTTCAGGAATTCCGTTAAAAAGTGTTCCGTTAAAGCTTCGCTAAATATTCTTTCACACAAAAATTCTAAACAACTTTTTCTTTCAAGCAAATTACAAACAATTTCTTTTCTCAAAGAAATCCGCTAAAAAATTTGTAAGAAACTTTGCTACAGCAATAACATTTTGTACATGAAAATTCGTTAATGAAATTAATTAAAATGTACACAATCTGATCTAAATATAGACAAAGACGTCTTCTGCGGGTCTACAAAGAAAATTGTCTTTTTCCTGATGATGCCGTAAAAATCTAAACCGGTTGTAGAGAAGAAAACCAGCATTTGTGAAGCCACATAAAAAGTCTCTACGGCTGTATTAAGTATGGAGTATGGAATGGTTTCACCATGTTAGAGCAACAAAAACAACTTATTACTATATTATTAAAATTTGAATTAAAAGTCTTAAGAGTTGTCATCTCAAAAAATAATCTTTTCTCTAAAAATTCATTGCAGTTACATTATCTCATCATATAACCTTAAAAAAATAAATAGAAATAAAAAAACAGGAAATTACACACCTTTAGCGTCATTCCTGAGTTTAAGTATCATACCCGCGCTTTAAGGAACTCAGATATGGAACACATGACAGGTTTATTGTAATGGACGGGTTATAAGCTCCTACCTAATTCAATTTCCCACTTGAATACCCCCCGTACCTTTTTTATTATGCCTTTTGAATTGAGATAGTTTTGGCCTAACTGTAATATTTTAGTGCCAATAATCTACTGGTGTCTTGTGTTACCCCGTATAATATCTTGTTTTCTTGAAATTTTAACAATTAATTAAGAGCTGTAAACCGTTAATATCTTCACAACGACATTGCTGTAATAGAGTGCTAATACTAGGAAAATGGGTGTTAAGAAACGAAATGTACATAAACTAGTAACAGCCCTGGGCAAGGCTGAACTTTTTGCCTCGCTGTTCGCTGGAAATTCTACTCTCAACCCACCCCCAAATGTTCAACCACCAACAGTCCCCAATGTCGGGCATAAAATGACGTATATCATTCTCAAAACTGAAAAGGTACGAAATATGCTCTCTTCTCTTAATACCAGGAAAGCATCTGGCCTTGACGAGATCCCAGCAACTGTTCTCAAAAAATGCGCACCAGAACTTGCTCCTGTCCTCACTCGTCTGTTTCAGACATCTTACAATAGAGGCATATTCCCTAGTAACTGGAGTACAACCCGTCCTCAAAAAAGGATCCAAAGCGCTTCCTAGCAACTACAGGCCTATTTCTCTCCTTTCAGTCGTCTCTAAAGTGATGGAAAAGTATATAAACATCGAATTACTAAAACTTCTTGAAAAACAGTCTAATCCACGACAAGCAGTATGGATTCCGTCAGCGCAGATCAACTGCCGACCTCCTTTCCTTTGTCACCCATTCTTAGAACAAGTCTATGGAACTACACGGTGAATCCCAGATTGTCGCTCTAAACATATACAAAGCATTCGACCAGGTCTGGCACGCAGCGCTGCTTAATAAACTTCCGGCCTATGGCCTACCAACAAAACTTTGTACCTGGACAGCAAATTTCCTCTCCAAACGGAGCATTTCTGTTGTCGTGGATATCGATTCCTCTAAACTGTATCCAATTAATGCAGGAGTTCCTCAAGGTTCAGCTTTAGCCCCTACTTTGTTTCTTCTCCACATCAATGTCCTCCTCTCTAGCACATCCAACCCAGTTCACAGTTACGCGGACGACAGCACCCTCCACTCAAATATACAATATTCTAAGACTGTCTCTTTAGCCTAATTAGACGAGGATCGCAGACTCATGGAGGGTTTTGTCTCCGTGGATCTCCAAAAAATATTAGACTGGGGAAGCAGAAATCTTGTACAATTCAACCCCACCAAATCACAGTCTTGCTTTCTCATAAGAGATACACCAGCCCTAGACCCATCACAATGAACAACCAAGTTATTCAAAGTAATGAGTCCTTTTCACTTGTTGGCATTTCTGTGGATCGAAATCTCAATTGGCATCAACATGTCACATCAATTGCAGAAGCGGCTGCTAACAAATTAGGTTTACTTTTCCGGGCTCGCAAATACTTTTCACCAGCTAATCTCTATACCTTATATACTTCACAAATAAGACTAAACCTCGAATACTGCTCCCACATCTGGTGTGCTGCTGCCGCTTCTACACTCGCTATCCTGGACTCCATTCAGAAGAGAGCTATACGTCTCATCGGTGACCCTACCCTCACCCAAAGACTGCCATCGCTTGCCCAGCGACGTGCTGTTGGTGACCTCTCTCTCTTTTATAGATATTTGCACGGGCACTGCTCAGAGCAGCTTTCTTCCATAGTTCCTCCACCTGCTGCCCCCAACAGATGTACCAGGGGAACAGAGCGAATTTACCCTTTTACTGTCCAGGTCACCAGACATAGAATATCTTGCTCTTTTGTCCCAAAGACTTCCAAGTTGTGGAAATCCTTGCCGGCACATGTTTTTCCTTCTTCCCCGAACCTCCAAACCTTTAAGTCCAGCATCAACAAGTTGCCTCTTTCCTCCTTGTCGACACCCACGGTACGATAATATTTAGGCTGTAAGCCCTCGTGGTGTGTTGTTGAAATAAAAAAAGTATTCAGTGATCAACATAATTTTGTTTTGTTTCAGCCATGAATAATAGAACAAAAAATGCCATCCTGACGCAAGTTTCATCCCCTGTCATTGACACAGGGTCGAAAATAACTGTGGTTGGGTCTGGCCAAGTGGGCATGGCATGTGTTGTCAGTATTCTTTCTCAGGTGAGTATTTTTTTTGTTCTTAGAAAAAGTATTTTTTAATCTAAAAAATAGCCGCCAGATTTGCTTTCAACTATCACAAAAATTTGCAAATTTTCTTTTAGGCACAGGCCTCTATTTTGGCTGTTTAAACAGACGTCAATCTTATATCTAACTGTCTGTTGTGTCGAGTTTAGAGATGATTACATTCTGTTCTCTGGTGTTGTTACTGTCTGAAACACTGAAGACAATGGATGAAATGCTAACTGTGACAATTTTTTATAGTGCAGTTTTCGTAAAACAGAACGTAATGACTTTACGAATATGACTTGGTAAAAACTGAAACTCATACGGATTTAAAATAAAGATTTGTCTGTAAATATAAGCCTTTTAATCCAACCTTGGAATATAAAAATGAAAATGAGGATTATAATTTAATGGGTGATATTCTGTTTAGAATGCTAGATGATGTGTCCACAGTTAATATACACAACATCAAAATACCAAGAAAATAAGAGATGGCTGACTGAAGAGTTGAAAGAAAAATGCAGGATTAAAAGGATAATGTATGAGGCTAAGCTAATGGGAAAAATAAGCTTGGATGAATACAAGCATTACTGTTATCTTTTATATCTTTCTCATAAGAGATACACCAAGTTATTCAAAGTAATGAGTCCTTTTCACTTGTTGGCATTTCTGTGGATCGAAATCTCAACTGGCACCAACATGTCACATCAATTGCAGAAGCGGCTGCTAAGAAATTAGGTTTCCTCTTCTGGGCTCGCAAATACTTTTCACCAGCTAATCTCTATACCTTATATACTTTAGATATAAGGCCAAACCTCGAATACTGCTCCCCCATCTGGGGTGCCGCTGCCGCTTCTACACTCGCTATCCTGGACTCCATTCAGAAGAGCTATACGTCTCATCTGTGACCCCACTCTCACCCAAAGGCTGCCATCCCTTGCGCACCGACGTGCCGTTGGTGACCCCTCTCTCTTTCTCTTTTATAGATATCTGCACGGGCACTGTTCAGAGGAGCTTTCTTCCATAGTTCCTCTTGCCGCCCCCAATAGATCCGCCAGGGGAACAGAGCGAATGCACCCTTTTACTGTCCAGGTCACCAGACATAGAACATCTTGTTATGCCCGCTCTTTTGTCCCGAGGACTTCTAAGTGGAATTCCTTGCCGGCACATGTTTTTCTTCTCCTCCGAACCTCCAAACGTTCAAGTCCAGAATTAACAAGTTGCCTCTTTCCTCCTTGTCGAGACCCACGGTACGATAGTATTTAGGCTGTGAGCCCTCGTGGTGTGTTGTTGAAATATAAAAAAAATAATTGCGCAGGAGCTACAAATATTCTCAGCCTCGCCACCAGAAATACGACCGAGTTAAACTCTCCATTTTCACGATTCCCAGATGAGATTTAAAATTTAAAAAAATTAATAGTCCAAATATTCAATTGAAATATATTGTAAAAATCATGCCCTTAAAGAGGCGGGCCAGCTGCATTGTTAAGAACATACAAATCTAATAGTCTAATCGAGTAATTTTATCACCATTATACAAACTGAAAATTGTTATAGTCGAATGCAGATTCTTTTGATAAAAGTTGGTTTTATAAAAATGGTATGAAACTACACTAAAGCTAGAACCTGTATCTAAATTAAAGCAAACGTCAGAATTTTCAATTTTTAAAATAATTAATATTGGTTTAATTGAACATTCTAAATTAAATAATGGATATTCTTCTATTTCCAGCTAATTTTGAGAGTGATGTGCTGATATTTGCGTGTTTACATTTCTTTTACTTTTATCTGGACACACCGGTGCCAGCTGTCCTTTTTTTGACATATATGATAAAAACAATCTCTAAATGAAACTTCGCTGAAGCATGGTTCCCAAGGCCACAAACACTGCAAGGCGGAGTTGAAACGTCTCGCACATCCATCTTGCTGGCATCAGCTGCGTGAGGCGTTTCAGAAAAGATAGCAAATATCTGAGAAGGAGAATCGCTCTGCAAGCATTCAATATACAAATTATTATTGTCACTAATAGACATTTTAACTTGGACATTAGGGAGAGATTCACTAAGTCGCACGTATGGCGTGTGGTAGTTATTAGGGCAGATAGCAGGACATTGACTATGCTGGACCCTAAAAAAAGTAGAAGACTTTGAAATATGGATATGGAAAAAAACGACAAGGAAACTTACATTGATAAGAGGACGAATTAGATGTGCTAGAAGACGTGAGAGAAGAAACATGCTTGCTAAAACAAATTGATACACATAAGGCAAATTTATTTGACATATTCTGAGATATAATTACTTTCTGACAGCATTCTTTGAAGTAAACAAGCCTGGAAGGACGGGAGGAGGTAAACCAAGAGAAAAACTCATGCAGAACCTGGCACAACTGATGCAGTGTGGAAGTTACAGTAAATGAAAATATCAAATTGAGACGAAAAATCATGGTTACGACGACAGGGCGACATAGCACCCAGACTGTGACGATGCTGAATGAAAGGGTTGCGCTTCTTTAGGGTGGGCGATGTCGTCTCTAATGCCGGTCCAAAGCACGAAAAATGGAGAAAAGTATTTTCTGTTAAGCATGTTTTGATTTCAAGGCAAGTCTTTTCTGTTAAGCATGCTTTTATTTCAACGAATCATGCCATGCTCTGTTTTTAATCTTTCCTATCTGGCCGCTCTTTCTACTATTGTACTATCTGCCAACCCTAGGTTTCTTTTAATACTAACTTGACTTTTCGCTAATCAAAAAAAACCCAAGCTACAGGGGTATGACAACGTGGCAAGTGCTGCATGGTCTTAAAGGTACGAGGCGGCTGTGAACGTTTCCCCGGTGGCACCAAGCATACCCACTTGCATGAGTGCTGTACTTGAACTTTGTTCGATTCGGTATTTGCTTTTTGTGGGACAGAGACAGACATTGCAAAATGCTTAACTTACTAGAAATTTAGATGCCTTGAAAAGTGGCTGGGTAGCCTGGCGGAGAAGTCAGTAGGACTCACAGGGGGATGGTCACGTGGCTGCGATTCGGGTAAGAAGGCCAGTGAAGACAGATAACACCACAGTCCAAAAACAACCCATAAACACTGAATTCCAAAAATGTCTTCGGGAATCGAATACAAAAAATGCCTTACTTTGTTATTTCCGGTCCGGAGATATAATTTTTTCCGAAAAAAAAAAACACAGAATTTTCCAGGAAAACCAAGGCCAATTTTCCTGACTAACGAACTTGTCGAAGCCACTTGTGAAAGAAAGGTACTCAGCAAACTTGATATTTTTTGAGTTATCGGTGTGATACATATATATATATATATATATATATATATATATATATATATATATATATATATATATATATATATATATATATATATATATATATATATATATATATAGATAAATTGAAACTGACCCTGGATATGGGTTCTAGGGGGCCTAGATCGCGCTTGAATAAATTTTTTCAAAATTCAAAAGTCGGTATCTCCTCATTAGTGATTTTTTTTCAAGAAAATTTAATAAAAAGAAGGCATTTATGTGGCTTGACAGAGAAACCAAAAGGCTGAAAGCTACCACAATAAGGCTCCGTCTAGGCTAGGGACTTTAATAAAAGAGGTAAAGCCGGACAGAGTGCTCTAGAGATTTACACAGGAGCGTCGCAATAGATCTTAGACCACGGTGACAAAGGTCCAGTTTTCAGCCACTTTTGTCCTAAATATAAATCAACATTCATTTTATATTGTGGTCTATTTATTTGCATTTGCAGGGCATTTCCAACGACGTGGTTATGGTAGATGTATTAGCAGATAAATTAAAAGGTGAATGTATGGATCTCCAGCATGGGTCCTTATTTCTTAAAAATCCAAAGATTACACAGAGTACAGGTAAGTTTTCAAATTTTGTTTTTTAAGTAGCTTAAGCATTTCTTCTCTCTGTAGCAAAACTAAAATTTCCAAATTAACGAAAATAATTCATATATATATATATATATATATATATATATATATATATATATATATATATATATATATATATATATATATATATATATATATATATATATATATATATATATATAAATAGGGGGTATCCAAAACAAACTGAATTGATGTTGTGGTGGGCGAAGTTCTTGTAGTACTGCGTTCTGCCGCCAGGATCACATGGAGCAACCATTCCCGAGTCAGTAAGCCAAGAGTCGTTACTAAAGAAGGTTCCGTTCGGCTTGTGTGATTGTGTACATATACTATCTATGCATAATATCACTGAAAACCGTGTCTAGTTTCTCAGTATTGTCAACCCTAGTTGTAGTAAAACGGAAATTTACAAAAATGATTTCTTAGCTACCATAACACACTGGCTGCGTCACAACTTATTCGTTTAGTGAATTTTCATTAAGAAAATTGACTAATAGAAATGGATCGATGGTAGGGATTTTCAAAACTTCTTCAAATAAGCGCGAATTAGGCCTCCTAGGGTCTAAATCGAAGGTCATTTGGAAATGTTTATATATATATATATATATATATATATATATATATATATATATATATATATATATATATATATATATATATATATATATATATATATATATATATTTATGTCAACAACACACCACGAGGGCTTACAGCCTAAATACTATCGTACCGTGGGTGTCGACAAGGAGGAAAGAGGCAACTTGTTAATTCTGGACTTGAAGGTTTGGAGGTTCGGAGGAGAAGGAAAAACATGTGCCGGCAAGGAATTCCACAACTTGGAAGTCCTCGGGACAAAAGAGCGGGCATAACAAGATGTTCTATGTCTGGTGACCTGGACATTAAAAGGGTGCATTCGCTCTGTTCCCCTGGTAGATCTGCTGGGGGCAGCAGGTGGGGGAATTATGGAGGAAAGCTCCTCTGAGCAGTGCCCGTGCAGATATCTATAAAAGAGAGAGAGGTCACCAACGGCACGTCGGTGGGCAAGGGATGGAAGCCTTTGGGTGAGGGTAGGGTCACCGATGAGACGTATAGCTCTCTTTTGAATGGAGTCCAGGATAGCGAGTGTAGAAGCGGCTGCTGCACCCCAGATGTGGGAGCAGTATTCGAGGTTTGGCCTTATTTGTGAAGTGTATAAGGTATAGAGATTAGTTGGTGAAAAGTATTTGCGAGCCCGGAAGAGGAAACCCAATTTCTTAGCAGCCGCTTCTGCAATTGATGTAACATGTTGGTGCCAATTAAGATTTCGGTCCACAGAAATGCCAACAAGAGAAAAGGACTCATTACTTTGAATAACTTGGTTGTTCATTGTGATGGGTCTAGGGCTGCTGTATCTCTTGTGAGAAAGAAAGCAAGACTTAGTTTTGGTGGGGTTGAATTGTACAAGATTTCTACTTCCCCAGTCTAATATTTTTTGGATGTCTACGGAGACAGAACCCTCCATGAGTCTGCGATCCTCATCTAATTGGGCTAAAGAGACAGGCTTAGAATATTGTATGTTTGAGTGGAGGGTGCTGTCGTCCGCGTAACTGTGAACTGGGTTAGATGTGCTAGAGAGGAGGTCATTGATGTGGAGAAGAAACAAAGTAGGGGCTAAAGCTGAACCTTGAGGAACTCCTGCATTAATTGGATACAGTTTAGAGGAATGGCCATCCACAACAACAGATATGCTCCTGTTGGAGAGGAAATTTGCTGTCCAGGTACAAAGTTTTGGTGGTAGGCCATAGGCCGGAAGTTTATTAAGCAGCGCTGCGTGCCAGACCTGGTCGAAAGCTTTGGATATGTCTAGAGCAACAATCTGGGATTCACCGTGTTGTTCCATAGACTTGTTCCAAGAATGGGTGACAAAGGAAAGATGGTCGGCAGTCGATCTGCGCTGACGGAATCCATACTGCCTGTCGTGGATTAGACTGTGTTTTTCAAGGAATTTTAGTAGTTCGGTGTTTATATACTTTTCCATCACTTTAGAGATGACTGAAAGGAGAGAAATAGGCCTGTAGTTGCTAGGAAGCGCTTTGGATCCTTTCTTGGGGATGGGTTGTACTCGAGCAGTTTTCCAGTTACTAGGGAATATGCCTTTATTGTAAGATATCTGAAACAGACGAGTCAGGACAGGAGCAAGTTCTGGTGCGCATTTTTTGAGAACAATTGCTGGGATCTCGTCAAGGCCAGAGGCTTTCCTGGTATTAAGAGAAGAGAGCATCTTTCGTACCTTTTTAGTTTTGAAAATGATATCAGTCATTTTATGCGCGACATTGGGGACTGTTGGTGGTTGAACATTTGGAGGTGGGTTGAGAGTAGAATTTCCGGCGAACAACGAAGCAAAAAGTTCAGCCTTGCCCAGGGCGGTAGAAACAATTTCATCACCTGAGACGAGAGGTGGGAACGTGCTCTTGCAGAAATTATTCCCAATAGACTTAGCAAGAGTCCAGAAGGGTTTGCCGCCGTTGGAGCTTGAGAGGACTTTGTTTTTGATGTGGTTATTAAACGAGTTTTTTGCCTCAGAAAGAATGCGGACATAGCGGTTTCTTGCGTCGTTGAATGCTTGACGATTTTCTTGACTGGGATTGTGTAGAAGCGTTTTGTGTGCTTTGACCTTTTCAAGTCTGGCCTTGTCACAGGATTTAGAGAACCAAGGCTTTTGAGTGGCTGAAGAGGTTTTTTGTGTACGTGGAATAAATAATTCCATGCCAGCTTGGATAATTTCGGTGACGTTTTGTGAGATATCAGAGGGGTCAGGATGAGAGAAGCAGACAGACGCCCATGGAAATGAGGAAAAGCAATCCCGCATTTCGTCCCAGTTTGCGGAGTTGTAGTGCCAAACGATACGTGGGTGTGATGACTGTGTGACCTCGGGTTGCATTGCACAGGAAGCAGTGACCATGCCGTGGTCTGAGCGACCAAGGGGGGCGGTGACTGATATCTTATAGCATTCAGGATTTGTAGTAAGAAGGAGATCCAAAGGATTTGAGCTGTGTGTTGGGATACGAGGAAAGTAAGTAGGTTGCTGAACCATATTGGCCAAAGAATTGCTGACTGCAAAGGCCTCCGCTGCTCTCCCTTGTGGATCGGTTTTTGAAGATCCTAGCCATTCCTTATTATGGACATTGAAGTCGCCAAGAATAGTGACCTCGGAGGAAGGATATTCAGAAATCAGATAGTCGGTTTTTTCAGAAAGGTAGTCAAAGAGCTGGACAAAGTTGTTGTCAGAAGGTGACCGGTAAATGCAACAGATGAATTTAGTTGCAGCCCTGAGAGAGAGTTTTATCCATAGTATGTCTTTTCTTCCAGCTTCTAAATTGGGAAGTCTGGTGCAGGGTAGATTGCTACGGACGTATGCGCACACGCCTCCATGCAATCTAAAGGCAGTAAGGAGCTCATACCCCGGGAAATTAAGGTGATTAGTGGCTGTTTTGGCACTGATTTGGGTTTCGGTGAGGAAGAGGAGTTGGGGCCTGTTAGCCTGGAGGAAATGGTGGACGGAGTTCAGGTTAGAATTTAGGCCACATATATTCGAAAAGGATATGTTAAATCTTGATGTTGGCGCCCCCTGTACACCCCTCTCCCGGAGATCCGAATGGAGGGGTATTTTGCCTCCGGAATATTTTATACAAGGAGGAGCCATCATCATTTTTGCTTATAAGGGAAACCGACTCATACACCAGAACCGGAAACGTCCGTTGGGACTTCACCGGCCCCTTGATGTATGGGGTGGTACCTCCTCGGGCGTGAAAAAATCCTTTACTATTACATAAAGGAAAATTCCACTACCACCTGCTATGGATTGGATTGGATCAATGTCTACCCCCTTAAAAATAAGATTAATAAAGGGACTATCAATTGTCCAGTAGTTATGATTTTCGACATAGTAGGAGGATACAAAACATTTTCACCATTTTGCATCCATGCCTATTGTCGGCATGGATGCAACCGATAACGCAAAAAGTACTTCACCAAATTTGGCAATTCTCTTAATTTTGTTAATAGCTTGGATGAGTTCGTTAGACAGCTTTGACACTTCAATACTTTTAGGAAAAAATACAAAAAACTATTTAAAAACGCAATCTTTTAAATTATTAGAAGTATGAAAGTAAAACTTTACACGCACGTAGATATCGTATTAGTGGTCCTATTTACAAAATTTGAATTCAATTGGTTCTGTAAATCTTGAGTAACAACTAAATAAAAAATAAATAATTTACGATATGACCTGAAATTACCTCTGAATGCCAGAGTCCATCGTTCACTTCTGTCGGTGTCAGCGGGTGACCTTGGGAACAAAAGGTTGCATTCCCGGGCTGGAGTCTTCCCGAGAGCATAAGGGCACTAGCAAAGCGGCTGACTGCGAGTTGATCTGAACCCCGTGGCGGTCTAGTCAGGGCCAGATCTCCCCAAGCAGTCTCCCGTGGCGCAGCCCTCGTGGTCCTGGAGCTGAACGACAGCTGGGATGTTTCGGGCTGCAGTAGGTCTCCACCCTTACTGGCGATCGAAACAGTCTGGCGATATCCGGTGTCCCGACCGTCCTAGCGGAATTGTTTGTAGGTTTTGCCGTTTTCAATCTTCGTAGGAAAGCCTTTCTTTAGTTCCTTCGGGAAGCACAAAGGGTTGCGTTCCCGGGCTGGAGTCTTCCCAAGGGTATAAGGGCACTAGCAAAGCGGCTGACTGCGAGTTGATCTGAACCCCGTGGCAGTCTAGTCAGGGCCAGATATCCCCAAGCGGTTTCCCGTGGCGCAGCCATCGTGGTCCTGGAGCTGGACGACAGCTGGGATATTTCGGGCTGGAGTAGGTTTCCACCCTCATTGGCGATCGAAACAGTCTGGCGATACCCGGTGTCCCGACCGTCCTAGCGGCACTGTTGGGAGGTTTTGCCGTTTTCAACTTCATAGGGAGGACTTTCTTTAGTTTGTTGAGGGGAAATTCCCACCTCCCTTAGGAGACACTCCCTCAGGTTGTAGAGGTTCTGTATGACTGCAACGCATGCCCGAGGGTGCGTAATTAATTAGTGATAGTAGGAATTAGAACAAGCCGTTAGCTGATCTTGATATTGTACCTAGTGTTGGCTTCTAATTCGCATATTGCATGCCTGCTTAAATCGACCACCTACCCGATACCTTGCTTTAGCGATCCCGGGACGCTTCTGCCCGCTTACTGGCTTAGAATTCACAACCCCTCTTTATGACACCGCCCGTATGACTAGCGAATATTTCTGTTACTGCCTCTGGTCTCTAATAAATTATTTTTTTATCCAATAAGTTAGTTTAAACGTGTGGTATTTCGTGAGAACTCATTGTGTAAATATTTCTTCGTATATATTTTGTAAATATTCCGCCACCAATACTTTTGTAAATAGATTATTTGTTTTATACGGTGTATCATTCAACGCTTCCCAACCAATCCACCCCAACATAATACGCAACACTCTGATCTCTAATACACAGGCCATAATTAAGGAGTCCTGAGGGACTTCGCCTGAGGACTTAGGTGAACCATGTCTTCACTGAAGTTTACCCCGGGTCCGGGTAGCTGTAAATAGCGACCTAGGATATAGATATAGTCCTGAGGGAGCGCAGCGACTTCCTTTAAACCCTCGCTGCTGGCGCCTGAGCAAATCTCGTAAGAAAGCCGTATTGATAAGGTTATCCCGTGGAAACCTCCCCATATTAGGGAAAGATAACCTTATCCCGATTTGACCCCTCACAATATATATATATATATATATATATATATATATATATATATATATATATATATATATATATATATATATATATATAAACTTTTTAACGGACCATGAAAATGGGTTCCAGATGCCATAATTCGTGCTCATTTCAAGAAATTTTCCGAAAGTCTCATCGATACCTCTCCATTACTAAATTTTCTGAATCAAAAGTCACTAAAAGGGAATGTCAGCGGAAAGTGCGAAAAAAACAGCTTAGTTGGACCTCTATCAGCTGCTTTTATCCCATTTTGCAGCTTTACCTCCTTAAAATTCGGTTTACCCCGCCCAGAACCCCTATTCACCGCAGGTCCCGTAACTTTCCTGGGGGTTGTTGCCAAGAAATTTTTGTTGTTGAGATTGTTCTTGTTTATGCATATACCTTAGTAGAAGTGTACAATTCTTATGAAAATTCACTACTATAATGCACTTGCTGCGTCCCGAACATTTTAATTACTTTTACAGATAGGTATATTTCTCAACTAGTATTTTAACAGGTGCTGTAGTAAAATTCAAACAAGGTTATAAACTTTTAACTAACGTTTTAAATAACATGTAACCAATTTTGATTTTTGATGTACTCTATGGATGAGTGTTTATATATTGCATAAGCGCCTCCGTGGCCGTGTGGGAAAGTCCATTCAGACTTTCCAATTCGGACTCGGGGGACGACGGTTCAAGACCCACCGGCAGCGGATGATTTTTCAAATCACTGTCGTCGTTGAGATCGAGCTTAAGGTGGAGGGTAGGTTAGTTTAGATAAGCAAAAAGGGTCAGCAATGGCCTAAGTGCCAGTAAGCATCTTACCTTTACCTTTTATATATTGCATAAATTTTTTACATTTTGATAAGTACAACTTCTCATTTGTTTTGTACAATATCGAGCAAAACATTGGTAGACTATACGGACATACTAATAAAGATCGCATTCCGTAAGAGTTTTTAACTGGGTAAATTATTGCCGGAGCAAGGTCAATCAATATAATGTTACACAAGGTGACAATATTTTAATAGCTTCTTATTGGTATCTCTGTGGGATGTATCTCTGTTGGATGTATCTCTGTTAAATGACCAACGCGACGCCAAATTCATGGCGTCGTTTTTAGAGGATTTTTATTAAAAAATTGTTATCTCTCCTGTACATTAACTTGTTTTAAATTTTCATTAAGTTTTTTGCGTTTTTTTCGTTACAAGGTGGGGGGCTAAGGGCAGGTAGCAAGTGTGCCTGATCCGATCAATTCTTCTTATATCTTCGGCTGTATTTTATATCAAATTGTTTTTTTTAGTAATTTTTGTAACAATCTTTTACAGGTCAAAACTAAAACAGATTTAATTCTCTAAAATAATCGGCGAGCCCATACCTTTTGATCAGTTAGAAAGTAAGAAGCTAATGTTTATTTTGTTATATTTAAATAAAAAAATTGGTGATATTTAGACAAATATTTTGAAACGGATGCGGTTAGTGAGGTACTTAGTGAGATTCATCACAAGCAGTGCCTTTTAGTGAATTTTCTTAAAAAGTCACTATCGAGAAGTTCTGTGTTTATATTATATATATATATATATATATATATATATATATATATATATATATATATATATATATATATATATATATATATACATACAGGGCGAGGCGCAACGCAATGGATACAGAGTGTATGCCGATTTTTTTTCTGTGAGACCCGTGGTTGGTGAGATATTGACTTCGGAAGGTTCTTTAATAATTACAAGAAACAGCTGTATTGCAGCAGTACCCAAACATTGAACAACCAAATTTGGTAGATGGTTTTCTTTTATCAACGTCGTTATTTGACGAAAATTTGAATTGGATATACATTCAAAAAGGGGTGAATTAGGGGTGGGTCACCCTTTAAATGACATGTTTTTTAACCCTAACCTAATTAAAAGTTTTCGATTTTATAGAAAATTGAATTTTGTACCTTGTTTTAATCTTGTAAAATTTTCGACAAACCACCGGGTTTTTGAGATAATTGAGATTTTTATAGTTGAGATCAAAACAGAATTATGTCCCTTGAAAACTTTATTCAACATTAACATATCTGAAATTTAACAAACGCTATTAAAGATTTTAAGTGACTTAATAGGAATACATTTTTGTTTTTCCGAATAATTAGTTTTGCCTTTATCTCACCACGTTGACAAAAGAAAATCATGTACCAGATTTGGTTGTACTATGATCGGGCATTGCTGCAACACAGCTGTTTCTTGTAATTATTTAATAATCTTCCAAAGTCAATATCTCACCAACCAGGGGCGGCAGAAAAAATTTATATGGAATTTCGACATGTTTTGGGGTCCTCTACACACATACATTCTGTGTCCATTGCGTTACTAATCACCGTATATATATATATATATATATATATATATATATATATATATATATATATATATATATATATATATAGATATATATATATATATATATATATATATATATATATATATATATATATATATATATATATATATATATATATATATATATATTGTGATCAAATATTATTTTCTATTGGTCTGTGGTACAAAAAACGCATAATTACTAAGTAAATAATTAATTAAATAGAAAATAATAAATACAAACTATAAAAATATTTTTCATCATCAAATATTTTAAGGCGATTTATATTTAATTAAACGTGTATTTCGCACGTATTATCTTATCCGGTTGTGATAAGGTGATTAAATTCCAAGCATCGCGGAGTTTTTGGCCGGCTGTGAAATTCATATAAAAGGAGAAGCAACACGGGGCAGAGACACAGCATTGTTAATTCAGCTAATAATCTGAGAACAGTGAGTCGTCACCAGTCCGTACCGAGTCCGCTTACGTTTGTCATCCGACCGCACTTGGTTTGGCCAATTTCCATATTCGAAAATATTGTTATAGGTGAGCAATTATCCGTTTTAATTAATCCATATTTTGTAGCGAATTTTCATATTTTTAAATTATGAGTTTCTTAGTCCAAATCTTCGCAAGCGGTTCTTACTAGACAATCCCCGTATGTTAGATTGTCTTGCATTATTTTTGTGGGGATTCTGAGGATTCACAGCTCACTTGAATAATCTAGATATATTTATCTTCGATTGATCCCGATAGGGACGCTGAGGATTCACAGCCTATCTAGGTCACTCCAAGTGATACGTCCCTTCCCAATTGTCCCTGTACAAATAATTGGGCTCCCGGCATTCCGTCCTATACAGTATAAGCTCTCGTGTTATTTTAGTGAGGTCGCCGAGGATTCACAGCTCGTTGAAGTAATCAAGATGTTTGTGTCCCGGTTTGGAGGAGATGCTGACGATTCACAGTCCGCATAGGCCTCCCGGGAACTGTCATCCAGTCTCCTCAGTCTGCACTGTATCGTCTCCGCTGTTCCCTGCTTTCACTGAGAAGTTATGGCTAGTATTTTGATGTTGTCTATCGCTATGTGTTGCCCGTCTGCCGTATCCTCGCTTGAGTAAAACACCGCTCGTATCGTATATACCTGACCGAATGCGTACGCTTCAGCACGCACCAACTTTTACCGCTTTAGCGAGAGCCACGTTCCGATTGATGTTTTATTTGTACATAGTTTGTAAATATTGTTTTGTATATATATTTTGTAAATAGTTTCAAGTTTAAAATATAGGGTTTGGTAAAAAAAAGACCTCAATTAATTCTTATCTAACCTCTTAACCTACAAAATCAGCTTCACCTTTCGTTAAAACAGAAGTGGTCGGATCACGCCGCGTCAGTGATTAAAGCCCGCTCACTTGGGGGTCATTAAAGGCTACCGAACCCTTGTCCACAGAGTTACCCAGGTGCTTTAATCGTTATATTGGTCAGAGTTTAGTGGACAGGTCGCAGACATCCTCAACAGGGAGTAAACCCTTTAAAATCTGGCGCCCGAGATCCTCCGATAGCAACCGTAAATCCGTGTCACCGAAAAACGGTCTGTAAGCCAAGGCCTCGTCACAATATATATATATATATATATATATATATATATATATATATATATATATATATATATATATATATCGTACCGATAACTCAAGAAATAATGGACCGCTTTTGATAACATTTGGCAGGTACCTTCTTTTTGTAAGTGACTTGGACAGAATCGTTAGCCAGGAAAATCGGACCAGATTTTCCTGGGAAATTTATATATATATATATATATATATATATATATATATATATATATATATATATATATATATATCGTACCGATAACTCAAGAAATAATGGACCGCTTTTGATAACATTTGGCAGGTACCTTCTTTTTGTAAGTGACTTGGACAGATTCGTTAGCCAGGAAAATCGGACCAGATTTTCGTGGAAAATTTTAGGTTTTCTTTTGGAAAATTTGTGTATCTTCGAAAATAACAAAGCTAGGGCAACCAAATTTGGTACTCATGTTTATGCTATTAAACTTACCCTACATGCCAAAATTAAGATTTATAAGTTGAAAAAAAATGAAAGACATTTAAAAAAATGGGTGCCACTTATGACCAGAGAAATGCACAAAACCAAAATATTTTGTGAGGATGACAAGATGTATTGTATATTACAGACAAAGATTAAGTTTTGTTGACGCAAAAAGGTCAAGATAACAGAAAGATCACTTAGAACATTTTACAGTTTCTCTTCTTAAAATGTCAAAGTTGCGATTTGAATCGTCAACATTCACAATTTTTAGACAGAGAATCTGAAATAAATACAGGTTATGTAAAGGAAATGTCATAATAAATGTGTCTCACAACGCCTTAAGCTACAGATTCAACAATCACTGTTCTGTATTTAAATAAAATATTTGCAGAAAATTGATTTCCAATAGACCCCTTTTCTGATGATTTGGCAGTAGTTTCAGTTATAAAGTTTGTGGTTTAATAGTCTATACTTTTTGGCGAATTTTCGTAGAAAAAAATCGTTATTGAGAAGACCGCGACTTGAAAAGTTTTAAAATATTTCTTCAAAGGAGTGCAAACTAGCCCCCCTCCGGGGGTCAATTTTACTTTTTACATATTTACATATATAAAAGGTGGTGAATTTTTATTGTCAACCTCAATATATCCGTTATTATACAAGATACGGGAAAATATTATAAAAGGTATTTATAGGGTGTTCTGAGCTGCATCTTATAAAATTACGTTGACAATCACCGGGTCCTTTTTTAATGGAACACCCTATTTATTGTAGCATTATTGCATTTTCCATCAAATTTTAATGCATGCTTGTAAGGAGAAAACATTTATATCGCCCATCTTTCTCCAGTTATTTCAATTGTTTTTCAACTTTGTACATTTTGAAACATAACACAAATTGTGTTACCCGTTATATTACACTCCTATTTAAAAGTGTATTATATTAGTGTGGACGTGATATATCATTTTGTATTATAATAGAATGTAATTTATTGCTTTCTTTTCCAATAAATTAAACCATGTTTAAAATAATGTAAAAGGATGGACGCACCAAGTGCGTTATGGTAGTGCATTTTCATAAAAATGTTTTAAATAGCAAATATGTGTTCTTTTTAAAGAGATCAGGCATCAAATTTCGTTACCAGTATAACCTATATAGTAGAAACAATGTGTCATATTTCATCAGAATAACTTTATTGTTTGAAAGTGTACAAAAATTTTTTGAAAATAAACTAAAAATGTTCCCGAAAAAGTGGTTTCCTGGCCAACGAACCTTATAGGTAAATAGCAAATTGAGCTATTCCAATGGAAATTTTACCAATGGATATCGGAGTCCCAAGAAAATGACGCAATTTGGGAGGTTTTCAATTATATTATCCGTCAAAAAAATCGAGATACCATTACACAGGACGCTCTCAAATTACTCAATCTTTGTAAAAAAAGGCGACTTATCATGAAACAGATTGTTTACAAATTTGCATTTAAACATTTTTGAAATTATGTGAAAAAGCTTTCTGTGAATAGTTGTATCTTGGCTGGTGTAGTTTTTGTGTAATTACGTGGATAGGTTCGTAAGCCAGAAAAGTTAGACTAGTTTTTTTGGGAACATTTTTGTACTTTTTGAAACAAATAGTTAGTTTGGTGAAATGCAGTACATTGTTTCTACTATAAAGGTTACACTATCTACTAAAATTCATCTCTTTCTTTACAAAAACATATTTAACATTAAAAACAGTTATATTCGTTACCATAACGCACTTTCTGCGTACAGACTTTAGTGAATTTTACTAAAATATTTCCAGAGAATTCATTTCAAATAGACTCTTTGTCTGATCCTTTGGCATTTAGAGTTTATCGTTTAATAATCTATAATTTTAAGGGAAATATCGTAGAAAAAAGCTCAATGTATCCGTTAATATACAAGATACGAGAAAAAATTGTATATTTTAATTATAGGTTGTCTTTAGCTGCATCTTAAATTTTACCTAGCAAGTTTTTTAAAGTATTTTTTGGCGAAAATGTTAGTTGCAAATTGGATTTAAAAAAATTCTATCTAGACTCCTCCTGATTCGTCAAATGGTAAGCAGGACAAGTTTTTTCGGTTTTCTCTCTTCTAAAAGTCGTTGATTCCGCTGACATTTTCTTTGTTTTTTTTGTTTGTTTATTAATTAATTTCTCCACTAGGCAAGCAGTGTATCCGTTATATTCAGCCACGTGCATAATATTTTTAATTCTGTAGTATATCTACTTTTACTGAAAGGAAAATTAATTAACCTGTTTACTAAAAAAAATGAGACTGGCCATTTTTTGTGCGTACGTATGATGTGAGTCATTCGGAATGTAGCTTAGAGTGGTGGTTTCCTTTCTATGGACATCGAATTATATAGTGTCTTTATTTTTGATAACTAGTACATCTAGAAAGGGTAATTTATTTCAATTCCTAATTCGTGGGTGAGTTTTATAGAATCAAATTTGTTGTTTAATTTAGCTATAAAATATTTATTTCTGCAAATGTTTGGTTTAACACTGAATATCATCAAAGTAACGAAAGATATCTTGAAAGTGTAAGTGAGTTTTTCCTAATGGTTTCGTGACGTGGATGATATTTTCGCAGAGTTTAACACAAACATTTGCAGAATAGAAGGTTTTATTGCTAAATTAAACAATACATTTGATTCTATAAAACTTACCCAAGAATTAGAAATTAATAATAAACTACCCTTTCTAGATATACTAGTTATCAAAAAAAATAACTTTACAATCACAGCGTGGTCGATAAGTCGTTGGTGATACAAATTTTCTTTTTTTAAATCGAACACCTCTTTTTCGTCGAAATACATGTTTGTGAGAAAAGAAATTCAGGACGCAGCAAGTGCGTTGTGGTAGCGAATTTTCATTGAATGCTTTAAATTTCAATAACTCAATTTGCATATAACTTAAGACTCGTTGGCTAGGAAACCAGGTTTTTCAAGTTTATTTTTGGAAACTTTTTGTACATTTTCAAGCAATAAACCTATTTTGATGAAATATGGCACAGCCTTTCTACTATAATATAGGTTATACTGGTAATCAAATTTTATACCTGCTTTCCTTAAAAAACATATTTGCTACTAAAAATATTTTTTTTAAAAATTCACTTCTATAACGCACTTGCTGCGTCCAGACTTTTTTTACGGTGTCGGGTTCGAAAAGTAAATTATAAAATGGAAAATTAATAAATAAATTGAGAAAGATTGGACCAATGGGCCAAGATACTACAGCCATAAAAAATTTCTTTGTAAACATTTCTGAAGGAATTTCGATAAAAATGTTCTTTAGCGATTTTGTAAGAAAAATTTGTTGTAGATTATAAGACTTGCAACTTTTTTAATTGAATTTTTATTTCAAGAACTCTTCTAGCGAATTTTACGTTTAATGAATTTTTGCACAGGCAAATTTCTGCGAAGCAAATTTCTATGAAAATTCGCTTCTATAACGCACTTGACGTATCCAGACTTTTTATTAATGGTGCAGTAAGATTACAGAAAAATCTATTAAAGTTTTTAATAACACATGAACAATTTCTTGGTATTGTACACCTGAGTGATGACAAATTGTATTTTTTATGGTAATTCGATAAAACGAAATTATTTGTTGGCTTGCTTTATCAAATCTTGAGTAAAAGAATTGAATACTACACATGTCAACAAAGATCGCATTAGTTAAGATTTTATAACTTGGTCAATTAGTACCGGCGCAAGGTCAAGTTATACAAGTTTATAATTTAAAAAAATATATTTCAACAACACGCCACGAGAGCTTACAGCCTAAATACTATCGTACCGTGGGTGTCGACAAGGAGGAAAGAGGCAACTTAAACTTAATTCTGAACTTGAAGGTTTGGAGGTTCGGAGGAGAAGGAAAACCATGTGCCGGCAAGGAATTCCACAACGCGGATGTCCTCGGAACAAAAGAGCGGGCATAACAAGGTGTTCTATGTCTGGTGATCTGGACAGTAAAAGGGTGCATTCGCTCTGTTCCCCTGGTAGATCTGTTGGGGGCAGCAGGTGGAGGAACTATGGAAAAAAGCTCCGAGCAGTGCAGCAATGACCTGTAAACCTAAAAACTTGTTTATTTAGATGTTAGAGGCCGAAGAGAAATAGAAGATATTTGAAGAATTGTCTCATAAACCAGTCACCAAAAGGAAAAGAGACGATACAGAATTGGAACTGGCCACTAGCTCAGTAAGAGCTCTAAGTAGCACCATAAAGCAATATCTGTGGTTATGACCTACAAACCTAAAGACCTGGTTATTGAGATGTTATAGGCCAAAAACAAATGAAAGAAAGAATCAATGTCTCTAGACTAATCACCATTGGAAGAAAATGAGACGATACAGAATTAGAACGGGACACAAGTTCCGTAAGAGATCTAAGTAGCACCATGAAGAATACCACAGCGTAAGATTATTATGCTGTGTCAATACCTGCTATCATTCACGTATGCAAATAGAAAGGTATTAAAAATGGAAATGGTCTTTATGGGAGAAGGAAAAGTCTCACACTCCTTTCTTAGGTGGCAGGGGCTCCTGTAGTATGTTACATCTCTCGGCGACAAGGTTTTAATTTAATCAGTTTGCGATCTATAAATTTCGCCATGAAGGTGCTTGTTTTGCTATTAGTGCATTGCAAAATTTTAGAGAAGGATCATATTTGGAATTAGTTTAGAGAGGAGCGTTTTTGGAATTTTACCTTAAAATATATACCTATCTCAAATTTAATGATTATAAGTACATTCTTCTTTGTCTCTTTTACAGTATTTGCTAGGAGCTTAATTTTGCGCTTGTTAATTTAAGCACATGCTAAAATTTATTATTTCTTTTTTTCTAGACTACGCAGTCACGACGGGTTCCCGTATTTGCATCGTGACCGCTGGTGTTCGTCAGAGAGAAGGAGAAACCCGTCTGGACCTAGTCCAGCGGAACACCGATATAATGAAAAATATCATCCCGCCATTGGTCAAGTACTCACCTGATACTATAATCATAATGGTGAGCAATCCCGTAGATGTGCTTACCTATGTGGCCTGGAAGATGAGTGGCTTGCCTAAAAATAGAGTTATAGGGTCTGGAACTAACTTGGACTCTTCCAGGTTTAGATTTCTCTTGTCTCAAAGGTTAGGTGTTGCTCCATCCAGCTGTCATGGCTATATCATAGGAGAGCATGGAGATAGTAGCGGTGAGTGATTTAAATTATCTTGTTTATTGCTAATTGAAAAACTGATTAGTAAGCATAAATTAATAGTGCTAGACTGCCAGATGTTTTCATTACTCAGTGGTGTGCTATGGCCAAATCGACCAAACGCGTTTAACACCACACTAACCTGTGAGCTGTTAAGTTGGTTACCATTGATCTATCCCCATGAATTCACGTTGACGTGTGGTAAACGTTTTAATTTCTTATTCAGAACAATTTCAAATATTTTGCGAAAGTTACAAGTTATACATATAGACTTATACACTATGTGAAAACTGGAACCTGTGATGAGCACTAATAAGTACACTTGGAGAACACCCAAATTGCTACAACACATATTTCAGAGACCTTACGATCGTTTCGTTGACAATGTCAACATCTTCCTCTGAAGTGTACCAAGTGTACTTATATAGACTTATAGTTATTAATGATGCAATTTCTATCACCTTTTTCACAAACAGGGGTAACTCACGAATTTTCTTAGGTTTCAGGAACCATATTAGTTTGTAATCTATGGTAAAGCAATATGGTAATAGAATCTGTAAAAACAGTGTTACAGTCGCGAATTAGCAAAGCTGGTATTATATTATATAGTGGCTGGAGAGAAAGAGGTTGTTTTCTTTTTCCACCAAGTTGCCGGTGGATTATTGATCCCACCCTCGCTTATTAACTGGCTTCGTTAACTAGCACTGAGGAAGATGTTGAAAAGAGGACTTTATTTGAACTGTGGGTACACTGGATTCCAAAGGACTCCAAAATAATACACTTTGATTATCCATCTATATATATATATATATATATATATATATATATATATATATATATATATATATATATATATATATATATATTTATATATATATATACAGGCTGTTTCCAAAAACATGCACCATCGCTCGTGGGGCAATTCCTTACTAAAAAATAAGAAAAAAAGTTCCTGTGCACATGGGCCCGGAAACGCATAGTTTCCAATATACAGGGAGTTGAATTTTAATTTTTTTTTAAATTTTTTATAAATAATTTCAAAATCACCAAATTGATTTTAATGAAACTTGGAACTTGAAAGTGTATTATGAAAGTGCATATTTTCAAGTGAAAATCTACTTACAACTGCGTCAGTGGCGTGCGTACGGGGTAACTGTAAAAATTCATTTGGGGAAAAATATGTGCGCCACTGTCTTTTTCAAATTTTGATACATCAGTTATGAAGCTTATTACATAAGCCACAAAAGCTGCCTCTTGGTATTTTTTGGTTCAGGGTATCCCTTAGGAGATATGATTAATTTTATAAAAAGGGGCAAAGTACCGATTCGTTGGAGTAATGAAAACAGTAATCGTAAAGTGCCATGAAACCATAATTTTTGACAGTTCTCTAAATTCTACAATTTTGAAGTGCTTTGTAGGCGTCAAAAGAGTTTTCGTGATATTCTTTAAATTTTGACACGGTGCAGTATTTTCGTTTTTAGTTATTTGTTGATACTGAGCTGCTCATTAATATTATTTCCTCCTCTCAAGATGGTTTTCATTAAGTACACTTCAGCGGACTTGACTGATATGTTGTTAATTTGTGGACAAACAAAGCAAAATGCTAGACAAGCTGTGCGAGTTTATCAGCAAACTTATCCGCAAAGAAGAATTCCTGACAAAAATATTTTCCCACGTATTGTAAGACATTTGAGAGAAACTAGTTCTTTAAAACCTTTAAAAGCTGACTCTGGACGCAGAAGATACCGCCGAACTGTACGAGTTAAAGAGGCAATATTAAATAGAGTTGAACGTGATCCTAGTACAAGTACGAGAATTATTGCCACCGAACTGGGTAATATTTCGGCATCATCAGTTCACAGAACCCTGAAGGATCAAAGTTTATATCCCTATCATTTTACACGTGTCCAGGAACTTCTACCTAGAGACTTACAACCAAGGGTAATGTTTTGTCAGTGGTTCTTAAAGAAACTTAGGCACGACCAACATTTTTCTAAACGTGTACTATTTACTGATGAGGCGTCATTTACGCGAAAAGGTATCGTAAATTTTCACAATTTACATACATGGGCCGATGAAAACCCACACTCTCTAAGAGTTGCAAATTTGCAGTATCAATTTTCCATCAATATTTGGGCTGCTATTATTGAAAATCACATAATTGGTCCTGTTGTTCTACCGAATCGTCTTGACCATGAATCATATTTAAACTTTTTACAAAATGATTTGCCGTTGTTACTGCCGCTTTTTATGAGAAATGGTACAATGTGGTTCCAGCATGATGGTGCGCCCGCACATTTTGCAGCAGTTGTAAGAACATATTTAGCCAACACATACGGTCACCGATGGATTGGTCGTGGAGGTTCGGTGTCATGGCCACCTCGATCTTTGGACCTGAATCCTCTCGATTTTTATTTGTGGGGTAATTTAAAAGAAATAGTGTATAAAACACCAGTAAATACACTAGAAGAATTGTTGGGAAGAATAGAATATGCATTTGACAGCATTAGAGAAGATCAAAATATTTGCAGAAGAGTAAGAAGATCTTTGCGCAGAAGGTTAAATAATTGTAACGACGCTAATGGTGGTCACTTTCAACATTATCTTTAGCTTTGTTATTAAAGTCAATTGAGTAATGTACAAAAACAAGAGTGTGGAAAAATCATGGTGTCTTTACGATTACTTTTTTCATTTTTTATTTTTATTTTTTATTTATCATTTTTTTATCAATGTTTGTAATATTCATTTCAATGTTTATCACCAATAAGTTTTACGTAGGTTAGTTATTTGCACGTTTATTGCTGTAATGTTTACTGTATGTTTTGTTTTTCATATTCTTATGGTTGCAGTAAACATATATTATTATTATTATTATTATTATTACGCCGACTAATCGGTACTTTGCCCCTTTTTATAAAATTAATCATATCTCCTAAGGGATACCCTGAACGAAAAAATACCAAGAGGTAGCTTTTGTGGCTTATGTAATAAGATTCATAACTGATGTATCAAAATTGGAAAAAGACAGTGGCGCACATATTTTTTCCCCAAATGAATTTTTACAGTTACCCCGTACGCACGCCACTGACGCAGTTGTAAGTAGATTTTTACTTGAAAATATGCACTTTCATAATACACTTTCAAGTTTCATTAAAATCAATCCAGTGGTTTTGAAATTATTTATAAAAAATAAAAAAATAATTAAAATTCAACTCCCTGTATATTGGAAACTATGCGTTTCCGGGCCCATGTGCACAGGAACTTTTTTTCTTATTTTTTAGTAAGGAATTGCCCCACGAGCGATGGTGCATGTTTTTTGAAACAGCCTGTATATATAGATGAGGTGGTTAAGAAAGTGTCAAGCGTGACCTACTTGCTTGGATCGGTGTCTTATTTTGTGTCAAGGGAGCTGCGCTCATAGCATACCATGCACTTGCTGAATCGATATTTCGCTATGGTATTGTTTTGTGGGGTGGCTCTGTGGGTGTTGAAGATGTTTTTAAAGTGCATAAGAGATGTCTAAAGGCAATTTTTAGCTTAAGACAATCGGACAGTTGCAAAAATTATTTCATATGCTTTAATGTACTAACTTGCTATTCATTATATATATTAGAATGTGTTACTTTTGTAAGAGACAATTACAGCTTCTTTCGTGCATATGAACAGCAACATAGCTATGGTCTGCGCGACAAAGAAAATATTGTGCAGCCTCATACCAGATTAACAAGACTTCAAAAAAATGCAAGGTATAATGCGATCAAAATATTTAACAAACTGCCTCTAGAAACACGACAACTGTCAACACCAGTACTGAGAAAAAAATTACATAAATATCTTTCAGAAACGGCTACTTATAACATCAGCGAATATTTTGAGGCCCCAATGTGTGACTTGATGTTTGACTGATGTTACTTTTAAAGTATTTTGTTGTACTCTTTGGTTTTCGCCATCATTTTAATGTGTTGACTGCAACATATAAAAACTACTGAGTTTTTACATTGATTCGTTTATATTTTTTAGTGAATTTTCGTAGAAAAAATTCAGTAATGGGGAGATCCCGACTTTTGAATTTTGAAAAAATTTTTGCAAATGAGCGCGATCTAGGACCCCTAGAACCCATATCCGGGGTCAGTTTCAATTTTTATATGTTTATATATATATATATATATATATATATATATATATATATATATATATATATATATATATATATATATATATATATATATATATATATATATATATATATATTATATATATAATATATATGTATCACACCGATAACTCAAAAAATAATAGGCCGATTTTGATAAAATTTGGCATGTACCTTTCTTTTGTAAATGGCTTGGATAGGTTCGTTAGTCAGGAAAATCGGATGAGGTTTTCCTGGAAAATTTTGAGTTTTCATTCGAAAAAAAATCTTATCTCAAAAAGTAATGAGCCGATTTTAATAAAATTTGGCACGTACCTTCCTTTTGTAAATGGCTTTGACAAGTCCGTTAGTCAGGAAAATCGGATGAGGTTTTCCGGGAAAATTTTGAGTTTTCATTCGAAAAAAATTCTTATCTCAAAAACTAATAAGCCGATTTTAATAAAATTTGGCATGTACCTTCCTTTTGTAAATGGATTTGACAAGTTTGTTAGTCAGGAAAATCGGACGAGGTTTGCCGGGAAAATTTTGAGTTTTCATTCGAAAAAAAATTTTATCTCAAAGAATAATGGGCGGATTTTGATATAATTTGGCATGTACCTTCCTTTTGTAAATGGCTTTGATAACTTCGTTAATCAGAAAAATCGGACGAGGTTTTCCGGAAAATTTTAAGTTTTCATTTGAAAAAAATTTTTATCTTAAAAAATAAAAAAATCTATGATAACCAAATTTGGTAGGTAGGTTTACGATATAAAAAGTAAACTATACACCAAAATTTAGATTTCTATATTACAAGGAAAAAAAGTTATAATAAAATATTTTGTGCCAGATCATTTCTATGAAAATTCACTACCATAACGCACTTGCTGCGTCCAGGCTTTTTATACATGCTTTATATACTGTTGTATTTATACACACATTTTTATTTGTTAATATGTTTGCTTCGTCTTATTTTATTTATATGTGTGGTTGTACATTGTTTTTTATGTACTGCATTTTTAGTTTGAATACTCTGCGGTTTTCATTTTGTTTAAACCTATCTCTTGTATATATGTGTGTATATTTTACGAACTTTTCATTTGTACGCCTGTTTTTATTGTATCAGATTGTTTGTCAATTGTGTTTATATGGTATAGTTGTATATTGTGTTTGTTTACATGTTTATCTCTGCATCAATTTTTTTTGACTGATTCTATGCCTTCGTGGTACTATGTATTTATTTTAAAGGAATCAATAAACCTATCTATCTATCTATCTATATATATATATATATATATATATATATATATATATATATATATATATATATATATATATATATATATATATATATATATATATATATATAGGGTGGTCCGTAATTGTATGTCGCAAAGTGCATCACGGCAATAAGCATGAAAAAATATGAAACTTTTCTTAATGCACTTTGGTAAGTTCAGCCTATTTACAGAGATACGACTCTGGAAAATTCTTAAGAAAAATTAGAAATTTTATGATAATTCTGAAATGGTTCCTAATAAGAACTTGAAATCTGCAGGTGAAATAAAGGTCACTAGAAGACTCAATGTAATAGTATTTTCAAAAAAATAAAATTCCTAGTGGCGGAGTAATAGGGGTTGTGATATCTTTAGATCAAAAAATTATAAATTGCGCTTTTTGTGACCAGTCTGTATATTCTTTGAAATAAGTAGTCGATTAGCTACAAAAAGGCCTCTTGTGATTTTTTTGTATGAAGAGTAATTTTTGAGATAACTGCAGTTTACGGTATCTGTGCAATTTCTTCCCGATAATGTAACGAAGGTACTATGGAAGAAAGCTCCTCTGAGCAGTGCCCGTGCATATATCTATAAAAGAGAGAGAGAGAGATAGAGAGAGAGAGGTCACCAACAGCACGTCGGTAGGCAAGGGATGGCAGCCTTTACGTGAGGGTAGGGTCACCGATGAGACGCATAGCTCTCTTCTGAATGAAATCCAGGATAGCGAGTGTAGAAGCGACAGCGGCACCCCAGATGTGGAAGCAGTATTCGAGGTTTGGCCTTATTTGTGAAGTATATAAGGTATAGAGATTAGCTGGTGAAAAGTATTTGCGAGCCCGGAAGAGGAAACCTAATTTCTTAGCAGCCGCTAAGGAGCCGCTGTTAAAGGAGTCACCGACAAAATCATCCGAATTTTTAAAACCCATAACATCAAAATCATATTCACAACAGGACTAAACTGTTTGAAACTGATCTCCGATATGCGTTTCAGGAGCTCTAATTGGCGCTCACTGGAATGTAGTCTCAAAATTCCAAAATTACCCCACTTAAGCGAATTTATTGAATGAAAATTGGCTAATAGTTAACAATTTAATTGTTTATATTTCGTACTGAACCATTTTTTACGTTTATAATTTTATTTCAGTTGCTGTATGGTCTGGTGTAAACATTGCCGGTGTGCCGTTGCGTGAGATTAACCCAAAAATTGGTACAGACGAAGACGACGAAAATTGGAAAGCCATCCATAAGGATGTTGTGGACTGTGCCTACGAAATCATCAGACTTAAAGGTTACACGTCCTGGGCTATAGGACTCAGCAGTGCTGCCCTTACTGAAGCTATACTTAAAAACATCAGGAGCGTACAACCAGTCTCAGTCCACGCCAAGGTGAGTTGATAAAATTCTTTTTCGTCATGGCCTTCTTATAAACGGGATGACCACTTGAAGATGAAACAATCGCGTTTAAGGGTACTTATTGTGATTTTTTTGAAAATCGCTCAAAGATGTAAATTTTGCTTTCAAGGAGGAAGACTTTTAGGCTTATTTTCAACATCGCAACACCAACCCTTAAGCGGTGCGATTCACCCTAAAATCCTAAATGACAAACGGAATCAAGTAACACATTATTTTGGAGTTGGTGTATTTAAATTTAACTCAGTGGGTTCTGAGAAATTACCTTCTAAAGGTGAGTAATTATTTATCAAAAGTCTGGACGTTATTGTAGTGAATTTTCATAAAAACGTTTTTAATGTTTAACCGTCCTAAGATAATTGATGGTCCATACCTAGTATGACCTAGTGTGACTGTTCAAAAGATTTTAAGGTAAAGGACTATAAAAGACCGAGAGTATTTATTTGGTTGTTATTCCCGAGTGATATCTCACAATTGACCTCAAGTGGATCCAAATCCGGACGATAGTGAGGTCACCATCACCTACTAAACCCTAACCTAAATGTACCTATCTCTCAGATTTACTATTTACAAAATAAAGAACACTTTGTAAGGTTAGAAGATGTTAAGATAATTAAATACTTACTTGACTGTTATGTTGTTCTGCCCGAAGTCCTAGATTTATGAGATCTTCAAGTCAGAACACTGTTACTGGGATACTTGCTTAATTTATAGATATCTAGATAGTTGATATAAAAAATCTTTACTCATATTGTCACCAGCATTAAGAGGTTTTAGGGAGGAATTGTTGTTTAATTAAACAGATGTTAAAAAATGTAAAAACTTAAATTTATTGATTTAAATTGTTGAGGGAGCAAAATAATTTAGTACTCCTGGTAAATTAAAATAAACATTGCATTTCACATGAAAGAAAACAAATATTAAATGTCACAAAAGAGAAATCAACTATTGAATATAACAAGAATAAAAAAATGGATATTATGTTACAAGAAAGAAAGTAAATATTACATGTATACCAGAAAGAAATGAAATGTTGCTCATTACAAACACGAAATTAAACATTAACTGTTAAGGTAATTGTTTTTCTGTCAATTCTACTAATGCTCTCAAAATTTTAACAGGTTTAGGTGGAATTCCTAGATATTGTCCTGGCCAGGTTAGGCCTTATTCTTTAAAGAAAAAATACTGAGAGAAGCTCAGACAAATACAAAGTCAAATTTCTATTTACTGATTATAAATGAAAGATTCAAAACATTGAAGGTTAGGTAGTTCATAAACGAAACAATGATTATTTTTAAATTACACAGTGATATTTCTGATTCTACATTACTGGCAAAATATTAAGAAAAAGGTACAAATTACAGTTATTTTTAGATACCAATCTCACTGATAAGAATTTACTTTAATTTCGCTGGATCAAGGTTCATATTGCAAGTTGGTATAAAAATTCTAGATGACGTATGAATGTTTGAAAAATCACACAGAAAAACTCAAAATGAGTCACCGGAGCTGGTTTATATGTGGGACTTCAAGGGTCCCAATCACCTGTTGGTTGGTTACGGATGTTACACAGCTAGACTTCAACTATCAGTGCCCACCATAGGCTCTTAATTTCTCTACAGAGAGTAGTCAAAAGTGGCGGAAAAGCTTTTCTTAACTGTCGACCAGACAAATTGTTACGTACCATCTTATTGTAAGAAGGGATAGGTAAACCTGCAGTTGAAACCTACTGCTCTTGAAATGATATCGCAGGTAGGCATTTTAACTGAAACTTCTGAGGCCAGAATATACCTGAAGGTATGCAGAATTTACTGACATTGAACGCTGATTTGCTTTATAGATCGGAAACTTAGGTTGTGCACTCGAGGTTGCGTTAGAAACTTTCACTATATCAAAAAATAATGCTTCACTGTTTAACTCACGTATTCTTCAAAACGGGCCATTAATTTTTAATTAAATCGAGATCAAAACACTTGTAGCACCCACTGATAACTCTATTAAGCGATATTAGTGTTAAAGATATGATTTTAAACCCTTTTTGGCTAATAAAGAGCTCCGACAGTTCCCGCGATGTTGACTGTCTGCTTGCCGGAGCCCAACTCCTCCTCGAAGCAAGCACGTACGTCACGATGTTCCTGACTTTCGCGCCATTTTCTCCGCGACCGTTGAAACTTGATTCCCATTTAAGCCTATATGTTCGAACTCCCCTCAATACTACAATAGATGCGGTCCGATTTTCGACAGATTGGTCGTTTTTGTAACCGTCGTCGCTGAGATCACGATGACATCATCCTGGGACTTTACTGGAAACTTCCAGAACATTCTCGATCTTTTTTGTTCAAGGAAACATTCCATCTCTCGATATTTGAATTTAAATGTAGATAAAAGGAACGTAGTATAGGCATTACGATGGTTATAGATATTAGCGAATTTTCAACAAATAATTTTGAAACTAAAATTTGACTTGCTTTTCAGAGATAAAGTTACCTGCTATTATTTAAACTGCTTGGGGGTTCTCTCTATGTCATTAACGTAGTAATGATGGTGAATAAAAACACAATCGTTACAAATGGCAAATATGTCTTTTTTAAATAAAACGCATGGAATTTTGTATAACCTATACACAGGGTGAACTACTGGGAAGCACATCGATTGATTATGGCAAAACCGTCACTAGAAAAAATCTTAAAATTTGGCAGTGTACTAATGCAATTGGGGAACACTCGGCTAAAATATTCTCTGACTAGTGGTATTTCCGGTTATACCGGAAGTAGCAGATGTCAACTTCCTTATTTCACCCAGTATACACACCCAATATATTATGATATTTTGAGATTATGAGTACATTCTGATAACTTTTTGTGAATAATGTGGTATACCAAGCCTTCCTCTTTATGAAATATTCGAACGTTTATGTCAGAATTGACGTTTTCAAAATTCAAAAGTGGCATCTCCTTAAATTAGTGAATTTCTTCTGCGAAAAGTCACTGAACGTAACGTTCAATTATTTGATTAAATTTGTAGATACTTTTTTGAGAACCGAAAAACTGAAAGGTTCATGTGTCATTTCTATAATTTGCTGTTAATTATCACAGAACATAACATATAGAACTCTGTCAATCATTTAAAACCTAAAGAGTGTCGTGTTTTGTGACAATTTTTCGTTGCATAGAACGCGTTCTGCTTTCCTTTTATTATAAATAACAATTTTAAGTAAATTTGTATATGTTTCTTGCCCACTGTGTTAAACGTAAGTCAACGAAAGCGAAACGGGAGAGGAAAATGTCATTTAAAGTTAAAATGACGAAGATAACTTTATTCAAGGTACGGGCGTTGTTTCTATTTTTTATATTAATCACGTTTATAGGTAAATTTGCAGTTTCTCCATAAAAAACTCCCACTTTGTCCAATTAAAAAAAATCGCTAAATACCTAGTCACGTAATCTGATCGGTTATTAGATATAAACTAGTGGACCTGCGCGGTGGTCGAAATTCAATGCAAAAGGGAGGTACTCACTGAATTTGATAAAAATCATCCTATTATTGTTTGAGTTATCGGTGTGACACCCACACACACACACCATCTATATATATATATATATATATATATATATATATATATATATATATATATATATATATATATATATATATATATATTGAAACTGGCCCCGGATATGTGTTCTAGGTGGCCCAGTTTGCGATCATTTGAAGAAATTATTTCACAATTCAAAAGTCGCGATCTCATTAGTAGGAATTTTTTTAAAAGAAATTTCACTAAAAACTTACCTGTGTTCAAAATTACGAGCGTGGGCCTCCATATTATAGTAAAAGTTTGGTGCAAAACGTCGGGGCACATTCTGTAACATTCCTGGAGTGAATTGGCGACATTGTTTGCGATACATGGGCGTAATCTTGCAAGGAACGAGGCTGAGTAAAACACATGTTTCTTTTTATGTGAATCCACAAAAAGAAATCTAGGGGTGATAAATATGGCGATCGTGCGGGCCATTCTATGAAACTTCTTCTACCAACCCACCCATTTGGATGTTTGTGGGCGAGCTATTGACGAATGGACGGGATAAGGTTCATCATTCTCGATAATGCCAGTCAACATTAGTGGGCAAATGGTGTTTTACAGTAACTCCAAGTACATATTTTCAGTCAGATTACCAGGTAAGAGAAAGAATCAACAATATGGCCACTGAAAATTCCAGCCCAAACATTAAGGTTTTCCGGGTTTTGTGCACGAATTTCGTGAAATAATCTGGGATTAGAATCGGCTCAACATCGACAGTGATGACGATTCACGGTACCGTTTAGGAAAAGCGACACTCATTCGAGAAGCAAAGAAAATTCGGATCATTTACCACTCGTTTACTTATCACTGCACACAAGTTCAGACAGCGCGGCGGTCAAAGTCATTTTCATTTAGTTCTTGTGTAAGATAGATTTTTTATGAGGTGAATTAATGACTTCAAAATGTTTTGAATAGTAGTTCGCACAAGACCAAATTCACTTGGAAGTTGCCTCGTACACCTATGATTCAAAGCAACATGAATAAGCACCGTCACTTCTACCGCTGCATTTCTTTCAGCGCTGCGCTTTTAGTGACTTTTAAAAATTCACTAATGAGGAGATCACGACTTTTGAATTGGGATTTTTTTTTCAAATCGCAGGGGTCAGTTTCAATGTATATATATATATATATATATATATATATATATATATATATATATATATATATATATATATATATATATATATATATATGTGTGTGTGTGTGTGTGTGTGTGTGTGTGTGTGTGTGTGTGTGTGTGTGTGTGTGTGTGTGTGTGTGTATCACACCGATAATTAAAAAAGTAATGGGCCAAAATCGGCCTAAATATGGTACGCGTATTTGTGTTAGAAAGGGTGAACTATGTACCAAAATTTAGGTCTGTAAGTTTTAAGAGAAAAGAGTTATAGGCATATAAAGAAAAAAAAAAGGGGTTTTCCTGAAAACGTCAAAGTCGCGATTTGAAACGTTAAAATTGGCAACATTTAGTCAAAGACCCTGAAACAAATACGGGTTATGTAAAGAAAATGTCGCAAGAAGAGTGCAAACCCTTAAGTTTCAGCTTCAACCGTCATTGTCCTTCATTTTACTAAAATATCTCTAGAAAATTGATTTCAAATAGACCTTTTCTCTGATGCTTTGGCAGTAGTTTTAGTTAAGTTTATGGTTTAACGGTCTATAATTTTTAGCTAATTTTCCTAGAAAAAATTCGTCAATGAGGACTCCGCGACTTTTGAATGTTAAAAGGACATCTTCAAATGAGTGCAAATTAGACCCCCTAGAATACATATCCGGGTTCACTTTCATATATGACGCATTTCTACGGTAAAGCTAAATATAATTGTTATTATATAAGATAGGAGAAAATATTTATACGTTAATTATAGGGTGTCTTAAGCTGCATCTTATAAAATTAGTTTGACAATCACATGCCGGCCCATATGTCGTTGGTGATGCCTACAATTTTTTTCGAACATTTTTTATATTATGGCATTTGTGCATTTTTTATCGAAATATGATGCATGTTTGTAATAAAAAAATCGAAGCGTAGTAACTGCGGTTTGGTAGCGAATTTTCCTTAAATTCAACCTTCAATAACTCAATTTGCTATTAACCTAAAGTTCGCTGGCTACGGAACCAGTTTTCTCGGAAACATTTAAAGTTTATTTTCGAAAAATTTTTGTACATTTTCAAACAATAAGTTATTTTGATAAAATATGGTACATTGTTTCTACCATAGAGATTATACCGGTAACCAAATTGATGCCTGCTTGAATTAAAGAGACATATTTGCTGTTAAAGACATTTTCATGAAAATTCACTTCCACGACGCACTTGCTGCGTCCAGACTTTTTATTACAAACAGACCCAGTTTCTTCAAACTCTGCCACTCACTCCAAAACATGCTTTCGATTAACATGCTTATCTAAGTTTTGTTGATTAAAACATTCTGCTGTTCTATTGGTACATTAATCATTTACATGAAAAGTGAAATCATTTCCACCCTCTGTGCAATCGAGTAAATCATTTTGTTGAATAATTGCACAAGTAATAATAACCTGATGGACATATAACAAAATTTTAGACGCAGTAAGTGCATTATAGTAGTGAATTTTTACAAGTTTAAGATTTTGTCGACTTAGCCTTATACTAAAAGTAATACCAAAAAAATCCCGTATTTTACTATAAACAATAAAAACTAGGTAAAAAATATCATAAAATACATGGTCTCTACGAAAATCTTTACTAGTAATTTATATTGTCAGTTACATAAAAAATTCGAACAACACAAATGATACACAGGAAATGTACTCAACAAAAAATACAATACGAAAGATAAACAAATACTTCCTAAAAAAAATACAATGAAAGTTTTTTTTAACGTCGGTCTATTTTCGTGACTATGGCCAATCACCGACGCCAGGGAGCAGTTTCACCTCACTATCCTGGAAACTTTGTCGAACCCCTGCATTTCTGTAAGGACGGTAGAGATCTTTAACGCACCCAACCTCACCCCAACGTTTCCTTGCCCTCCTGCATGCCTACAACCACCATCGATGCATAAACCACAAGAAAATTTTCTTGGGTATAACCTCCAAGAAAGCTACGGGACCTGGGTCGAATAGGGGTGCTGTGCGGGGTAGACAGGGTTTAAAGGATTAAAGGGGGTATGGCTTCAAAATGTGAAAAAGGCAGATTTTCGAGGTCCGACTTAGCTTTTTTTTTCGAATTTTCCGCTCATCTTTCCTTTCCGTCCAGCACCCCTATTCAGTCATCGTCCCGTAGTTTTCTTGGGGGTTCTTTGCAAGAAATTATTCTTATGGTTTGTGTATTCAGGTGAGATTTTAAGCAAGTTTCTGACAAAAATCTCTCCTTGTACAAGTCTCATTGTTCCCCATCAGTATGTTTCAAGCTATATTTTTCACCAAATGATCGTTCTGCGAAAATGCTATTAGAGAAGCTCTATGTTCTAGTTCTTGAAGAAAGGCCAGCATGATCAATAGCAACAGAAAATAAATTGTCGCATGCTACTTTGTCAAGATATGTAGCTAAGCAACAAAGCAACCCTGGAGAAACAATTAGAATGGCTCCAAACTACAGCATTAATAAAATCTTCACTAACACTTCACGGAACAGGAGGAGTGTTTGGCACAATATTTATTGACATAATGTTTCGTTTTTTTTTTTCAAAATTTTGGAGAGTATTTTGAAAAAAATATATCAATCACTGGCAGATGCAACCAGGATTTTTAATTTGGATCAAACAGCAAGAAACACCGTTCCAGGTGAATATCGTGTCATCGCAGAACGGGGAAGTAAACAAGTTTGCCGTGTGACACATGACGTAAAGGCACATTAGTGACAACATGTGCATTTGTGAGTGCATCCGGTGACACGAATCCACCTGCTATGGCGTTTCCCAAGGAGCACTTTAGAGATCACATGCTAGTTGGATCTCCACCTGGCACTTTAGGCTTAGCTCTCTCAACCAACTGGCTGGAAGCCAGCGCCTGTTCGTTGCACTGATGAAATATTTCATCAAGCATACCAGTAGTTTTCCAGAAAACTATACGCTGTTAATTTTTGACAATCACGAGAGCCATCTCTCACTGGAGGCAGTCACGCAGGCAAAACATTTTGATGTTAACATACCTACGTTGTCACCCCGCTCAAGTAATAAAATGCAACCGCTTGACGTTGGTGTTCTTGGACCATTCCAGTACTGCACATGATTCTTGGCTGACTTGGAATTCTGGGAAAACCTTTTCCATCTATAATCTCGCCGAATGTGTTGAAATTGCGCATACTAAAGCTATGACTCCAGAAAATATTCAAGCGTCATTAAAAAAAGTGGGTATATTCCCATATGACAAACATGTGTTCACAGAGGTTGACTTTCTTCCTAGCAAAGTAACAGATCGACCTGATCCTACAACAGGAAAAAGTGAGACATTCACTAGTGGAACACCTTCCGCATCTCATCTCTCGAAGGAATTAGTGGAAGAATCCTTCCAAGGGACACCAGCAAAAAAATTGTGTCGCCTGAGGTTTTCAGAGGATTCCCGAAAGCTGGTGAACGAAAACTCAACAGAAAGGCCAGGAAGAAGGGCAGAAGTTTCATACCGACGAACACTCTCGAACTAAAGCTCCTAGATGAAACAAAATATAAACCGACAGGTATCGCAGTCAAGAAAGTGAAGCCAGCAGTCTTCATAGATTCAAATTCTAGAACTAACCCCGTGGAAGATGAATCCGAAGCAGAATCTAAATCTGCCGATGAATATACTTCTCATATGGATCAAGGTTGTCAAACTAAAGAAGATGGAAAAGGAGATTATGTCTTGGTCGAGTTTATCACAGAGGTCTTTTATATTGGCCAAATTCTGACAGAAAAAAAATGAAGAAGGTAAAGTCGAGATTTTTCCCTTCGAAAAGCAGCAAAATCAAATGGATTTGTGACACCTCCAGCTATTAACATTTGCCTGATCAAACTTGATCAGATCGTCATGGTTTTGCCAAAGGCAACACCACTTGGAGCAACAAAAAAGCAGTAGTCTTCAGTTATTTTTGCGGTATACATTTCAAATTTTAATAGAAGGTAATTTCTCATGTATGTCCATTAAGTGAACAAATTATTTGCATCTGTTCAACCAAGTTTCATTGTTTATTGGGGAGTAACTCAAGCTATCCCATTGTTCCCCACGATGTGTCTCATTGTTCCATGGTAGGGGAACAATGAGACAACTGACAACAACAAAAAAGTAATGACAGTCTGTAGTGATAGAAATCAACGTTAAGTCTCATTTTCTATGGACTTTAATTAATCTATATTGCAACTAGATAAAAAAGAACAGAAAATTAAGCTTAATTTAAGTTAAATAATTGCTAGCAAAAAAAGTGTCTCATTACCCGGTCTCCCCTACTTTAAACAGCTGAGAATAAACACCGAGACTACTGTAAGTAGTCATCACTCTGAAGAGATCCCGACAGCTAGCCCTCGCAGGCGGCACTCGGATAGCTTGCACTGGTTTCAAGAGGACGTCCCGAATCACCGTAGAGTGACCCCACATAAATATACCATAGGTGGCGACAGTATGAAAATCAGAATAGTATGCCATTCCGCACTCTCCCTCACCCGTCACGGTTCTTATTATGTTATATGAGTTACCCAGACAATGGAACTCTCTAAAGTCACGTCAAGAAGCTTGAGAGAACCCTGATTTCTCCTGCTTGTACTAAATAGGAATCTGTGTTTTTTTCCAAGTTTAGGTTAAGCCCAGTAGCGGCTCGTGTCCTAATGCATTGGGGGTGCGCAAGAAAAAAAAGTTCGGGATGCAGCAAGTGCGTTATGGTAGTGAATTTTTATTAAACGCTTCAAATTTGAATAACTCAAGTTTCTACGAACTTAGAAAATTAAATTTTGGTGTATAGTAGGGTCTTACCCAGGGCAACATATCAGGGGCGGCTCCTCAATAAGTGCGTTCGTGCGCGCGTACTGCCGCCTACCGTGTAAAAAAATATATTTGCTATGCTATATTTTAATAAATTTTTATTTGCTTTTTTACCTCCTGCATTCCTGCATTGAACAAACAAAATTAGTATATCGAGGATCGCAGGGTCGGCAGCCATTAATACAGTATCAGAATAAGTATAGCGTTAATGGTTGGTTGCAGACGTTATCGTTATATACATCCATATCCAAATATCCATATATACATCAGTCGCCGGCGGTGTGTATTTTTCGGCGCTCTTGAGGATACTTCAATGCGAAATGATCGAGTATCATCGTCGGAAAGGACCGAATAAGCAATCTGGTGTGCGCTCCCAAATTCCACACTTGCAGTTTGCAGTGTAATTTTGGCAGAGCGTGTCTGTGGCTAGCATGTGTTTAGTAATTTTGGTAGTGCTGTGCGTCGGATTGATTTTAATTAGATCATTTCGTTGTTGTTTACATGTTCTAACAAGACAATTATTATTATAATGATGGCTACTACTTCAGGTTGCTTATTAAGTGGACAAAATAATTGTGATACTGTGATTAATTCAGTGGATAATATTTTAAATTTAAAAGTTAACTTTTTAAGGGACTTTTTAACTACTATAACCTATAACTTACTAGAGGAAAACTTGGTAAGTATAGTTAATAATTATTAAGTTTAGTTAGTTTAGTAAGTAGGTTTTTTTATAATACATTTTCGGGGAAACAATAGGCGAGCCCATTATTTTTAGTGAATTTTTATTTAAAAAAAATTCACTAATAGAAGGTATTGAGGGAGAGACTTTTCAAACATTTTTTTCAAATGAGCGCGAACTAGGACCCCTAGAACCCATATCCGGGGTCCGTTTCAATTGTTATATGTTTATATATATATATATATATATATATATATATATATATATATATATATATATATATATATATATATATATATATATATATATATATATATATATATATATATATATATATATATATGTGTGTGTGTGTGTGTGTGTGTGTGTATCCAACCGATAACTAAAAAATAAGCAACTAACTTCGATGAAACTCGGCCAGTGCTTTTGTTTTATTAATGGCTTGGATAGGTTTGTTAGTCAGGAAAATCGGATGAGGTTTTCCGGGAAAATTTTGAGTTTTCATTCGAAAGAAATTTTTTATCTCCCAAATGATAAACAAATTTGGTACGTAGATTTATGATATAAAAAGTAAACTATACACCAAAATTTAGATTTCTATGTTACAAGAAAAAAAGTTATAAAAAAATATTTTGTGCCAGATCATTTCTATGAAAATTCACTACCATAACGCACTTGCTGCGTCTAGGCTTTTTTAACTTTCTGCTGGTTATATTTGCGTCAATTTTCCCATATACAGATGTACTGTTTGGTAATTTTCAAACCAAAAACGAGGACCTATTTGAGAACCCACCGCACGGCCCTGCCACATATGTATTTAATATTCATTATATTTCACAATAAAGAAAAATCTAAGCAGTCTACATAATATTATATGTATTCCGGGAAAATTTTGTGTTTTGTTTCAAAAAGAATGTTTTTCTCCGAAAATTACAAAGCTATTTTAATGAAATTTGTTGTATATGTTGCCTTGTAAAGGACCTTACTACACACGAAAATTCAACTTTCTACATTTTTAGAAAATTGAGTTATTCAAATTTGAAGCATTTAATAAAAATTTACTACCGTAACGAACTTTTTTCTTGCGCACCCCCAATGAATTAAGGTACAAGCCGCTACTGCAACATATCCACCAAATTTCATTAAAATAACTGTGATTTTCGGAGAAATGTTTTTTTCTTCAAACGAAACCTCAAAATTTGAATAACTAAATTTTTTTTAAAATGTAGAAAGTTGAATTTTAGTATGTAGTAAATTCTTTTACAAGGCAACATATCCACCAAATTTCATTAAAATAGCTTTGTAATTTTCGGATAAAAAGATTTTTTTTGAAACGAAACTCAAAATTTTCCCGGAAAACCTTATCCGATTTTCCTGACTAACGAACTCATTCAAGCCATTAATAAAAGAAAGGCACTTGCCGAGTTTCATCGGAATTAGTTGCTTATTTTTTGAGTTATCGGTTGGATACATACATACATACATATATATACAGGGTCGCTGATAAGTCTGGAAACGGTCGATTATCCGGGAAAATATACAAGGTGTCGAAAAAAGTTTTATACAAAAGTTTTTGGGTTCTTCAATGTCTACTAGGCGGTGTTAATTTCATTTATACAGGGTTGGTCATACAGGCGTGGCACACCAATATTAATTTTTTTTTAATGGAACACCCTATATATTATTCGATATTTCAATCCTTCTCTTAATTTTGAGCAACATTTATTAGAAGCATGATGTACATAAACTCAATCGTTTCCGGGTAAAAAAATAAATAAAAATAAACGCTATTGTTTTTAAAATCTATTGGATGAAGAACAAAAATAAATGAAAAGTAGAATATCTCTTGAAAACAATCTGTGAGTGTGAAAAGAACCGGTTGCGATGTTTTTAACATTGTTTGAAATCCTATTTTATAAGATGTTCAAAGTGTTCTCCATTGACCTCCTGACAATAATGAATTCGCTTAACAAAACATTGCACTGCATTTACAAGAGCGTTTTGAGGAATGTTATTAATTTCATGCACAATCCTTGCTTGCAACTCTTCAATATTCTGCGGTCTATTTTGGTAAATTAAATTTTTTACATGACCCCACAAAAAAAAGTCAAGCGGCGTCATGTCGGGAGACCTAGCTGGCCATTCAATAGTTCCCCTGCGCCCTATCCATCTGCCAGGAAAGGTTTGATTCAGATATTCCCGTACCTCAATTCCAAAATGAGGGGGTGCCCCATCCTGCTGAAACCATATTTCTTCCGCTGGTAGATTTGGGTCGTTATTGTTCGGAAATAATCGACTAACGTCTGGAACAATTGATTCTTGCAAAAGTGTCAAATATCGAGCAGAGTTCAAATTACCGTGTATAAAATAAGGTCCTATGATATGTCCACCAATAATAGCACACCAAACATTTACTTTTTGCGGTCTTTGGGTGTGAATTTGTTCCATCCAATGTGGGTTTTCGTCTGACCAGTACCTACAGTTGTGTCGGTTGACTTGTCCATTCAAACAAAATGTAGATTCGTCGGAAAACAAAATGTGGTTGGCAAAGTTAAAATTTTGGCGTAACTTCTCCATAATAAGTTCACAGAACTCGATTCTGCGATCAAAATCGTCTTCACTCAGTTCTTGCAATAAATGAATTTTATATGGACGGAACTTTTCCCGCTTCGTAATCTTTTGAATTGAATATCGACTCATATTGTGATTTAAAGCCAATTGCAATTTTACCCGGAAACGATTGAGTTTAGGTACATTATGCTTCTCATAAATGTTGCTCAAAATTAAGAGAAGGATTGAAATATCGAATAATATATAGGGTGTTCCATTAAAAAAAAATTAATATTGGTGTGCCACGCCTGTATGACCAACCCTGTATAAATAAAATTATCACCGCCTAGTAGACATTGAAGAACCCAAAAACTTTTGTATAAAACGTTTTTCGACACCTTGTATATTTTCCCGGATAATCGACCGTTTCCAGACTTATCAGCGACCCTGTATATACATATATATATATATATATATATATATATATATATATATATATATATATATATATATATATATATATATATATATATATACATACATATAAACATATAAAAATTGAAACTGACCCCGGATATGGGTTCTAGGGGTCCTTGTTCGCGCTCATTTGTAAACATTTTTGCAAAGTCTCTCCATCGATACCTTCTATTAGAGAATTTTTTTTAAAATAAAAATTCACTGAAAATGAAGGGCTCGCCTATTTTTTCCCCGAAAATGTATAATGAAAAACCTACTTACTAAACTAACTAAACTTAATAATTAGTAACTTTACTTACCACCGCCGGCGAATGATGTATATATGGATATTTGGATATGGATGTATATAACGATAACGTTTGCAACCAACCATTAACGCTATACTTATTCTGATGCTGTATTAATGGCTGCCGACTCTACGATCCTCGATATACTAATTTTTGTTGTTGAATGCAGGAGGTAAAAAAGCAAATAAGAATTTATTAAAATATAGCATAGCAAAAATATATTTTTTTCCGCGGCAGTGCGCGCGCACGGGTGCACTTATTGAGGAGGAGCCGCCCCTGGTTAAGCCAATATATATATATATATATATATATATATATATATATATATATATATATATATATATATATATATATATATATATATATATATATATATATATATACCCAACCTCGCATGGTACACGACACCGAAGCCTTAACGCCTCTTCCGAAGACCAAATGTGCAGTCATTCTACTTGCTCAGACCCAAAGCCACGGACTCGGTAGTTTTTATTTTCAGTGTGTATCTAATTAAGAAACTGTATAGGTAATGACGTTTTTTTCTACCTTTACTTATACGCCTCTATAATACAATATTTTTCTTTCTTCAAGGGTTTTCATGGAATAGAAGATGATGTATTTCTATCGCTGCCAGCGATTTTAGGGGAGAACGGTGTACAAGATGTGATTAAACAGCCTTTGACAGAAGAGGAGAAGAAACAATTACAATATTCTGCAGCAACTATGGCCAAGACTCAAAAAAATATCAAGTGGCTATAGACTTACTACGTTTTGTATTATATTACTCTTGGCGATTTTTTCTTTTCCTATTTTTCAGTTTATGAAATAATTTAAGGGTTTCTATTTAAGGTGAAATATTTCTAGCCAGACAGTATTATGTTATTTATTTTTGTTTATGATCCTGCCAAATATCCTAGAACATATCTTACTCAAAGATTCATTGAAATTGATGACACATTTTGAATGTTATTACTAACGAAGCTTAATTTGACCACTAGTCTATAGACAATTTATTGTGGGTTAAATCACTCGATATGTATTTAATTAATAAGCAATTGGGATTCAAATATTTGAGCAGGATATTTTTTAATATCCCGGCTAATAGTTTTACAATCTATTTTTTTTAAGTTTGTGTACAATTTTTTAATTTATATAGTAGGTATTCTATCCGTACCTCAATGCATAATTTTCAAATTATAACATGAAAATGCTGATGGGAAGACAACTCTAGGTGAAGCCCTTTAAAAGTAAAAATTCTGGACGCAGCAAGTGCGTTATGGTAGTGAATTTTCATAAAAATATTTTTAATAACAAATATGTGTGTTTTTTTAAGAAAGCAGGCATCAAATTTGGTTACCAGTATAACCTATATACTAAAAACAATGTGCCATGTTTCATCAAAATAACTTTATTGTGTGAAAATATACAAAAATTTCCAAAAGTAAACTTAAAGTGTTCCCGAAAAAACACGTTTCTTGGTCAACCTTATAGGTTAATAACAAATTGAGCTGTTCAAATATGAAACATTTGATCAAAATTCGCTACCATAACGCACTTGCTGCGTTCAGAATTTCTTTTCTTACAAACATGCATTATATTTCGATGGAAAATGCAAAAATGCAATAACATAAGGCGTGTTTGATTAAAAAAAAGGAAAATTGTATCACCAACGACTTATGGGCCACCCTGTGATTGTAGAAATATTATTTTAAGATGTAGCTCAAGACACCGTATAATTAATATATACAAATTTTTTTCGTCTCTTATATAATAACAGATATATTGAGCTTTATTGATTTTTTACGAAAATTCGACAAAAATTGTATACCATTAAATGATAAACTCTATAGCTAAGGCTACTTGTCAAGCATCAGAGAAAGGGTCTATTTGAAATGAATTTTCTGCAAATATTTTAGTAAAATGAAGGACAATGACGGTTGAAACTAAGACTTTAGGGTTTGTAAAACATCCTTCTTGAAACATTTTATTTCTATAGCCCGTATTAGATTCAAGTTATTTGCCTAAATGTTGCCAATTTTGACATTTTAAATCGCCACTTTGACGTTTTGAGGAAAACCCCAATTTATTTTTCTTTAAACGCCTATAACTTTTTTGTCTTTTGAGCTACATAGCTAAGTTTTGGTAGGTGGCTTACCTATAAGGATATTAACTAGCGTACCAAATTTGGTTGCCCTTACTTTGTTAATTCCGGAGATATAAATTTTTTTCGAAAGAAAACACAAAATTTTCCGGGAAAACCTGGGCAGATTTTCCTGGCTAACGAACTTATCCAAGCCATTTGCAAAAGGAATTTTTCCACCAAATTTAGTCAAAATCGGCCTATTATTTTTTCAGTTATCGGTGTGATACATATATATATATATATATATATATATATATATATATATATATATATATATATATATATATATATATATATATATATATATATATATATATATATATAAATATATATATATATATATATATATATAAATATATATATATATATAAATATATATATATATATAAACATATAAAAATTGAAACTGACCTTGGATATGTTTTCTGGGGGGCCTAATTAGCGCTCATGTGAAGAAATTTTTTCAAAATTCAAAAGTCGGGATCTCCTCATTAGTGAATTTTTTTTAAGAAAATTCACTAAAAACCGCGGAAGGACGACAGATATTTATTTTATAACTGACTTTGCAAACTGCCAATCAGTCATAATTGACAATACAATCAGTCAGTTAACTAACTAATATTTTAATCTGCCAATAATAGATAATTGACATGTTAACACTTCATTTACACTGTTAATTAGATGTAAGTGGCACTTATGTCAATGTATATATATATATATATATATATATATATATATATATATATATATATATATATATATATATATATATATATATATATATATATACAGGCTGTCCCACGTCGAGTAATGTATTAGATTATTTTCGAAAATAGACACTTTTGAGTGCTGAAAATTTGCATACTGGGGTTTCCGAAGATGCTCTATTTAATGGAAATAATTTCCAAAATGGCGGACTTCCGGTTACACCGTAAATAGATATAAACATCGTTATTTCAAATAGAAAACCCTGTGTATTATTGCATTTTTAGAATACTCATCTAATTTTAGGTTAAAAGTTATTAAATAATGCTCTCCCTATCTTCAACTGTTTTCGAGTTATGTCAATTTATTTGATAATTCTGTTCAAGTGGTGGCTGACTTAATGAAGGTGATTTCGTGTCGTGTTAGGATGCTGAAAATTCTTTAATTTGTCAGACACGTTCCAAGGCCATTAGGCATCGACATGATTGTGAGGAAAAATTCTTTCATATACAGGGTGTTTTGTAGTATGTATTAGAATTTGGTGTGTTTTAAACTAGAATAACTCCTTTATTTCAAATGGAACATCCTGTATATTATCTTCTCATTGAATAGAGCAGATAATTCTCTTTCGAACTGTATTAGCATTCTCTATACCTAAAGTTGATAATTGTCGAGATATTTGCGGTTTACCAAACAAAACAAAGATAATTAATTTAATATTTATGAAATTTCAACAAATAACAGAGAATAACCAAAAGTATTGAAAGTTGAAAATGATTATGACTATCTAAGAAACTCATGATTGATATTGTTCAAATTGTGTACCATTCGCACTAATACATCGCTCTAATCGTATTACAACTCATTCACTTGTATACCGTATTTCTGCGGGATCAATATTATCCAAACAATTACGGACTCTATCTTCAAGTTCTTCCCTAGTGTTGACTGTAGTCGCATAAACATCTGATTTCAATTTACCCCATAGGTAAAAATCCAGAGGAGTGAGGTCGGGCGACCGTAGGGGCCAATTGTATGTTCCGCCGCGTCCCATCCACCTCTCTCCGAATTTATCATTTAAAAAGCTTCTCACCTCTGCTGAATATTGCGCCGGAGCCCCATCTAGTTGATACCAACAATTCACATACGCAGTAAGTGGTAAATTGTCCAAGAAATCAGAGACAGTGGTTCGCAAAATCTCTAGGTACTGCACAGCTGTCAGATTATTATCGTAAATGCAGTACGATATTTTATCATCCATCAGAAGAGAAAACAAGTTGAAGCTGAATTTTCTCCGAAAACAGCGTTCTCTTTTGACATGAGGATTGTCTTGAGCCCAGTAGTGAATATTATGTCTGTTAAATATTCCTTCATGGGACATATTTGTTTCGTCGGTCCAAATTATGCTTTTCAGAAATAAAGGATCGTTTTGGTGTCTTTCAAGGAGAGTGTGACAAAATTCAATTCGGTGGGCTGGGTCGTTCGGTTCCAGAACTTGTACACTTATAAATTTATAATTATGCATTTTATGCTTGGACAAATATTCTCTGTATGGAGAAACGTGCTATGTTCATGTCATGTTCAGCTGAACGTATTGACGCCTTTGGATGAGCTTCGAAATAAGACAACACAGAAATTTGTGTGTTTTCGTCTTCTGTAACTGGAACTGATCTTGATGTTTCTTTAATCGTGCAACTTCCTGTTCTCAAGAAATTGGTTTCATAACGTCTGAATTTCAACGCAGTCATTAGCGAGGATTTGGGATACGTATCATTAGACAGCCGACATATTCTGCTGACCACTCTGTTGCACTCTCCATGAAAATAAAATAAATTCAGGAATTTGTTCGTTTGAATAGCTGTCATTATAACGTAGAATTCCTATTAATTCAGACAACAAGGACAAAATAACTCACGTTGTGAATGACAGAAATATAAAACTGACAATAAACGTGAAAATGTCAAACATCACATAGCACTCTTAGAATTCATACAGATTTTATACATACTCCTAAATTTGTCTTTTTTTTTGGTAAACCGCAAATATCTAGACAATTATCAACTTTAGGTATAGGGAATGCTAATACAGTTTGAAAGAAAATTATCTTCTCTATTCAATGAGAATATAATATACAGGGTGTCCATTTGAAATAAACTAGTTATTCTAGTTTAAAGCACACCAAATTCTAATACATCCTACAAAACACCCTGTATATGAACCAATTTTTTCTCACAATCATGTCGAAGTTTAATGGCCTTGGAACGTGTCTGACAAATTAAAGAATTTTCAGCATCCTAACAGACACGAAATCACCTTCGTTAAGTCAGCCCCCACTTGAACAGAATTGTCAAATAAATTGACATAACTCGAAAACAGTTGAAGATAGGGAGAGCATACTCTTATAACTTTTAACCTAAAATTAGATTAGTATTCTAAAAATGCAATAATATACAGGGTGTTCTATTTGAAATAACGATGTCTATATCTATTTACGGTGTAACCGGAAGTCCGCCATTTTGGAAATTATTTCCATTAAATAGAGCATCTTCGGAAACCCCCGTATACAAATCTTCAGCACTCAAAAGTGTTTATTTTCGGAAATAATCTAATACATTACTCGACGTGGGACAGCCTGTATATGACAATATGACAATATCACAATCGGTGGAAGTCATCTCCGACTACGTTTGCAAACACAATGGTGCGTAATTGAGGCTTCAGAGACTTACAAGACTGTTCACTTAGAAATACTCTTTATTGTTTCAGCTTTTGCAGTTTCTTGACCGCTTCATCAGGGTTACGATAATAAAAACAAAATTATCGGCACGCTTACTATACAAAAGTTTAGATAATAAAATACTTAAAGCCGAATAAAAGTTTAAGACTGCAGTTAGCAGTTGATCAAAAATAACATCCCAAAAATTCATGGTGGGTTTGTTTCTATTTTTTAGGATGTCATTTTTGATCAATTGCTGACTGCAGTCTTAAACTGTTACCCTGCTTTTACAAGTCTTTTATAAAGTTTCTATTTTTAACAATTTTAACGATCTCAACTTTTTGTACAGTTATAAGTGTGCTGATAATGTTGTTTTCATGATCGTAGCCCTGATGAAGCGGCCAAGATACTGCAAAAGCTAAGCTTGTGAAAATTAACCTTAATTGACAGAATAATTTTTCAAAAGGCCTCACATGGGGGAATGATTTGACAATTATAGCTAAGTGATATTTTAAATTGTCGTTTTTAAAACAATTGTTTGCGCCCTTTTCACGGGCTTTAGAAGTAGTAAAACGAAACCCACCATCAGTTTATTAACACTTAACTATGCCAATAAATTTAGTGAATGACTAATTGACAGTAATTTTTAAAATAATAAAAAATTGAAATGTTAATTACCTATCAATTACTGACCGAATAATCTGCTAATTAAACTCATCTAACAGAACAAGCTGCTAATTATGGTAAACTGACAGTTTGGAGTGTGAGTTAATTAAAATAATTCCTCGTGGCCTTTCCATAGATACATATTTTAATTAAAATTATTTAATTTATTACGTTTTGGCGTGTTTGATTCACAATATCTCAGATAAAGGTTTAAACTATTTTCTAAGGTTATATATACTTAAGGTTATTTCATCAGTGACTTAGTTTACAATTTGACCCGACGTATTTGGTAGGGTTTTAGACTTGAAAAATAAAAAAAAAAAAAAAAGGAAATTTAAGAAATATACTTACTAAGGAAAAATTAAAAAAGATTAGTTAGTTTTTTTATATTTCAGTACAGGTGATAACATATACATTTGATTTATTGTAGCCAAAGTAATTTTGCCTATTTATATAAATATAAAGATTTAGATTTTTAATGCTAATAAAACAAATGAATAAAATATTTACGATAAACTTATTGTAATTAGATTAAAACTGTTTTGTTACAATGTAGTTTCCTAAGTGAAATTTTACTTTTGAACTTAGTGTTGAGGATTTAGTTGAAATATATATTTTTTAAACAAAAAAATAAATTAGAGTGTGTTTTATTTTATTTCTTCTTAAAGAATGAAAAGTTCTTAACAGAATTATCCCTGTAGAAAAATGATATACAGCTAATATTTGTGTAATTTTTTACTTAAACAATTATGGACTAACTGCACAAAATGCTTAAAATATTTTGGTGAGTATTCTATAGTTTTTAATCTTTTAATAATTACTCTTTGAAAATTTCTGTCACAGATATTCCACCAGCCACATTCAACTCTTAACTTAATTTCAGCACAGAATACCAGATGTTCGATGAAATTGAAAGTTCTCTAATAAACAAACCTTGAGGGGGTGTGGTCTCTTACCCTGGTCGTGCGCTGGTCGTTCTCTTGATTAATCGACGCGTGATTTAGCTTCTGGACTCCTAGAGGCTGGCTCCACGTGCCACCACTGGCGTGACTGTCGGCAATGGGAATAACGCCCAGGCCTGATGGTCTACTAAAGTCTCGCTCCCTCTCTTCACAGGTAGTAGTGGAATTTTCCTTTACGTGATAGTAAAGGTTTTCCGCGCCCGAGGAGTTACCACCCTATGATCAAGGGGCCGGTGAAGTCCCAAGGAACGTTTCCGGTTCTGGTGTATGAGTCGGTTTCCCTTATAAGCAAAAATGATAATGGCTCCTCCTTGTGCAAAACATTCCGGAGGTAAAATACCCCTCCATTCGGATCTCCGGGAGAGGGGTGTACAGCGGGCGCCAACATCAAAAGTCAACCTATCCTTCTCGAATATATGTGGCCTCAATTCTAACCTGAACTCCGTCCACCATTTCCTCCAGGCTAATATGCCCCAACTCCTCTTCCTCACCAAAACCTAAATCAGTGCCAAAACAGCCACTAATCACCTTAATTTCCCGGGGTATGAGCTCCTAGATTGCATGGAGGCGTGTGCGCATACGTCCGTAGCAATCTACCCAGCACCAGACTCCCCAATTTAGAAGCTGGAAGAAAAGACATACTATGGATAAAACTCTCGCTCCCAGGGCTGCAACTAAATTCATCTGTTGCATTTACCAGTCACCTTCTGACAACAACTTTGTCCAGCTCTTTGACTACCTTTCTGAAAAAACCGACCATCTGATTTCTGAATATCCTTCCTCCAAGATGACTATTCTTGGTGACTTCAATGTCCATAATAAGGAATGGCTAGGATCTTCAAAAACCGACCCACAAGGGAGAGCAGCGGAGGCCTTTGCAGTCAGCAACTCTTTAGCCAATATGGTTCAGCAACCTACTTACTTTCCTCGCATCCCAACACACAGCTCAAATCCCTTGGATCTCCTTCTTACTACAAATCCTGAATGATATAAAATATCAGTCACCGCCCCCCTCGGTCGCTCAGACCATGGCATGGTCACCGCTTCCTGCGCAATGCAACCCGAGGTCACACAGACATCACACCCACGTATCGTTTGGCACTACAACTCCGCGAACTGGGACGAAATGCGAGATTACTTTTCCTCCTTTCCATGGGCGTCTGTCTGCTTCTCTCATCCTGACCCCTCTGATATCTCACAAAACGTCACTGAAGTTATCCAAGCTGGTATGGAATTAGTTATTCCACATACACAGAAAACCTCTTCAGCCACTCAAAAGCCCTGGTTCTCCAAATATTGTGACAAGGCCAGACTTGAAAAGGTCAAAGCTCACAAAACGCTTCTACACAATCCCAGTCAATAGAACAGTCAAGCATTTAACGACGCAAGAAACCCCTATGTCCGCATTCTTTCTGAGGTAAAAAACTCGTTTAATAACCACATCAAAAACAAAGTCCTCTTAAGTTCCAAGGACAGCAAACCCTTCTGGACTCTTGCTAAATCTATTGGGAATAATTTCTGCAAGAGCACGTTCCCACCTCTTGTCTCAGGGGATGAAATTGTTTCTACCTCCCTAGGCAAGGCAGAATTTTTTGCCTCGTTGTTCGCCGGCAATTCTACTCTCAACCCACCTCCAAATGTTCAGCCACCAACAGTCCCCAATGTTGCGCATAAAATGAGGGATATCATTTTCAAAACTAAAAAGGTACGAAATAAGCTCTCTTCTCTTAATACCAGGGGCTTGACGAGATCCCAGCAATTGTTCTAAAAAAATGCGCACCAGAACTTGCTCCTGTCCTGACTCGCCTGTTTCAGACATCTTATAATAGAGGCATATTCCTTAGTAACTGGAAAACGACTCGAGCACAACCCGTCCCTAAGAAAGGATCTAAAGCGCTTCCTAGCAACTACAGGCCTATTTCTCTCCTTTCAGTCATCTTTAAAGTGATGGAAAAGTATATAAACACCGAATTACTAAAATTTCTTGAAAACACAGTCTAATCCACGACAGGCAGTATGGATTCCGTCAGCGCAGATCAACTGCCGACCTCCTTTCCTTTGTCACCCATTCTTGGAACAAGTCTATGGAACTACACGGTGAATCCCAGATTGTCGCTCTAGACATATCCAAAGCTTTCGACCAGGTTTGGCACGCAGCGCTGTTTAATAAACTACCGGCCTATGGCCTACCACCAAAACTCTGTACCTGGACAGCAAACTTCCTATCCAACCGGAGCATTTCTGTTGTCGTGGATAGGCATTCCTCTAAACGGTATCCAATTAATGCAGGAGTTCCTCAAGGTTTAGCTTTAGCCCCTACTTTGTTTCTTCTCCACATCAATGACCTCCTCTCTAGCACATCCAACTTAGTTCACAGTTACGCGGACGACAGCAACCTCCACTCAAATATACAGTATTCTAAGCCTGTCTCTTTGGCCCAACTAGATGAGGATCGCAGACACATGGAGGGTTCTGTCTCCGTGGATCTCCAAAAAATATTAGACTGGGAAAGTAGAAATGTTGTACAATTCAACTTCACCAAATCTCAGTCTTGCTTTCTTTCTCATAAAATATACACCAGCCCTAGAACCATTACAATGAACAACCAAGTTATTCAAAGTAATGAGTCCTTTTCACTGGTTGGCATTTCTGTGGATCGAAATCTCAATTGGCACCAACATGTCACATCAATTGCAGAAGCGGCTGCTAAGAAATTAGGTTTCCCATCCGGGCTCGCAAATACTTTTCACCAGCTAATCTCTATACCTGATATACTTCACAAAAAAGCCAAACCTCGAATACTGCTCCCACATCTGGGGTGCTGCTGCCCCTTATACACTCGCTATCATGGACTCCATTCAGAAGAGAGCTATACGTCTCATTGGTGACCCTAACCTCACCCAAAGGCTGCCATCCCTTGCCCACCGACGTGCCGTTGGTAACCCCTCTCTCTTTTATAGATATCTGCACGGGCAGTGCTCAGAGGAGCTTTCTTCTTTCTTTCAACAGAGCGAATGCACTCTTTTACTGTCCAGGTCACCAGACATAGAACATCTTGTTATGCCCGCTCTTTTGTCCCGAGGACTTCCAAGTTGTGGAATTCCTTGCCGGCGCATGTTTTTCCTTCTCCAAACCTCCAAACCTTCAAGTCCAGAATTAACAAGTTGCCTCTTTTCTCCTTGTCAACACCCACGGTACTATAGTATTTAGGCTGTAAGCTCTCGTGGTGTGTTGTTGAAATAATATTTAAAAAAACGTTATATTACTTGAGTTTGATCGAAAAAATATCAATTTTCACCAAATTATCCTCATTCATCCCCTACCAGTTCGTTCTAGAGTTATCGTTGCTACAAACAAACTGACATACGAACAGACACAAAATTTGTGTTCCCAAATCATATTTTCTATGTGTTTTGACACTTTTTACGACGTTTAAGCGAAAAATTTTTTGAAATTTTTGTAACTGAAGCCATACTTCCACACGTATTGATGATGTGGAAGTAAAATTTGAGTTCTATTTGCGCTATTTGCGTCAAACGTTGACAGCTTATTAATAAAAGTTTATAGTTATTACACCATAGCAACTCGATTCAATTCTGCTTACTGGAAAATTTCTAGGCTGACTAGATATCAATATACTATCTTTCAAATGAGCAATAATACAAAAAACAAGTATTTATATTGACCGCTTAGATACAAAGAAAACGGCACTTGTTTTTACGTAGAATAAAAAATCAATATAAATACTTGTTTTTATGTAGAATTTTAGTTGGAATATTTATCCTTTGTTAAAGTTAACATAGTGAGGGAAACAGTGGTTTTGTTTTTTAAAAAAGTTGGGCGATTGTTATTGGTCTGTTCACCAGATGTGCTTGTCGGCGCTCGTCACGGGCTCCAATATTCACATAGTGAAATTTTAGATCAAAAAGAACGCGAGCTTTCTTAAATATCTCGGTACCTTTTATTTTAGGCCCATTATCCTTAAATTAGATAAAAGCTCATAAATTTGTCAACCAGAAGATTAAAGTAGTTCTTCTATCTCGTCCGTTCAATATTGACACAATAGACAAACGATGGGTCGCAGACTACAATTTTTACCTCTGATTAGTTCGTCTACCTAGATGCGATATAAATACACTGTAGCTGTTAGTTTAATTTATAATTTTTCAACCTCTGATGACGCTGACGTGGTCAGTGAAACGATCGTAAGGTCTTTAAAATATGTGTTGTGGTGATTTGGATTCTCTAAGTGTACTTATCAGTGTTCATCACAGGTTCCAGTTTTTACATAATCAGTGAATCGGATATATTCGAAGGCCTAGTTTACCAGGCGCCAACAGTTAATTAGTTGTATCAGCGTATGCGCTCACCCGCTCACCAGTCCCGCTGAGTTCCTACTCAACTGTTGCACCAAATTGTCAAAGCGTAACTCACCTGTAGCAAGCACCTAGGACTTTTAAAAGAAAACGGTGTGTTGGTATATTTTAAAAACTAAATAAGGTAGCTATATGAAAAATCCAATCGGAGTAGGTTGATAGTGAGAACGTGTTTAGTTACTTCGAGTTAAATAGAGGTGAAATTGTTGTAATCAAAGTTTTAAAATACTGCAGATATTTCACTAGAACTCGGTGAATGTGTTGAAGTTCAGTCTATAGAAGTTTCAGTAGCTGCATCAGCGTAAATATACTTCCAAATCTGTAAACAACAAGAAATGTATTTATTCTGTTGGTTGTTGTCTTAATATTGATAACACTATACAAATTACTCAGAAATTTTGAATTGCGGATAGGCAACGCGTTATGCACGCAGGTGTATTTGGAGTTGCGGATCTCTGCAAATGAATGAAGCACATACGTAATGTTTACATACCAAACAGGGATAACTAAAGGAACAGTGTTACATGCAGATGTTATAAATAAGTTATCTCACATAAGTACAATTTGGAGAACCCAATTCATCACAATACAGTTTTCTGACCCGACGATCGTTTCGCTAACAAAGTTAGCCTCATCAAGGGGATAAGTAAACTCAGTGAATAGAGACTAGAACTACTATTTATATCTTAGATGCCAAGCAGTTGCGAGCAGCGTCCTCTAGGAAGGTATACAGACAGACCCTCACTGTTGAGTCTTAAATCCCTGTGATTAAAACTGCATACCTGCCTTTGTTATGCTGTGCGTCGTTATTAAATATTCCTTCTAAGAAGGACACGGGGGGGTGGTGACTGGCATGTTTTGCCATAAAACTCAACTTTGTCACATCAAGTCCTTAAGGGTGGTAATAACAACCCTTATATTTTAAATAGGGAACATGGGTCGAGTGTTAGTAACATCATTTGAAAGCTCTTTATTTTCTGAATTCAGCACCCAAATTTTTTTGGAAGTTTTATCAAACTCGTTTAAAAATTATTTACAGTTGAAGATGCAAAACGCATTTCACTCATTCCGATAAGAAATCTGCTGATAGTGAATGTTTTGTTGGTTTGTAAACAAAAAATTGACTATCAGAACATTTCGTATCGGAATGAGAGAAATGCGGTTTATTGTTTCAGTTTATCGGTCGGTTTGATACTTGATAGTACTACCGAAAATTAATTTCACAATGGTGTATTCTGTAGAAGAAAGAGTTGAAATAATTACTCTTTTTCTCAAAAACGATGACTGTGGCAACCGTACCGCAAATTTGTTTAATGAACGACATCCGAACAGACATGGTAACAGAAAATACATTTTGGCGTTAGTTGCAAAGTTTCGACACAGTGGTTCAGTAGCCAACAAAAAACTGGATCCTGAACGTGAATTTCCGGTTATAAATGAGACTACTGAGATTGAAGTTTTAGGACAAATTGCTGCAGACCCAACTTTGAGCACGAGAAAATTGGCCACTGTTTCAAACACCAAAAGAAGAACTATTCAGCATCATAAAATTCACCCATATAAAATTCATTTTGTACAACAACTGAATGAAGATTATTTTGATCGGCGGGTGGAGTTTTGTGAAGTTATGACTGCACGAATAGCTGATAACAGGAACTTTCTAATCAATATCTGTTTTTCAGAGGAGTGTACGTTTTTATTAAACTCTACAGTCAATCGTCATAATTGTCGTTATTGGGCAGATAATAATCCAAGAAATTTTCACGAAGTCCACACTCAAACTCCACAGAAATTGAATGTCTGGACTGGCATTTTTGGATACCGTTTAATCTGATCAATTTTTCTTGATGGCAATTTGAGTGGCGAAACGTATTTGGAGTTACTAGACTACTACTAATTGACATTGTTGAAAATGATGATCGCTATCAAGAAAATCAATTAGTGTTTCAACAAGATGGAGCTCCTCCGCATTTTTCTCAACGTTTTAGGAAGTTTTTAAACAGAGAGTTTCCAGAGCAATGGATTGGGCGTAGAGGTGCTATTGAGTGGCCCGCTAGATCACCGGATTTAACTCCTTTAGACTTCTTTCTATGGGGCCATTTAAAGAGTAGAATATTTGCAACAGAACCGGAGTCTCTGGAACGATTACGACGACGCATTGTTGAAGAATGCCGTCTAATAACTCCACAAATGCTCCAGAATGTCAGAGCTCGTTTTGAACAAAATGTGTACTTTTGTATGGAAGCTGGTGGTCAACAATTTGAACACTTACTTAACTCAATATAGATTTTTGAACGTTTGGTTTTGTTTTTTAATTTTTTTTAACGAAAAATTGACTAAGTAGTGCATTTCTTATTACAATGTATGAAATACGTTCTTGCAACTCCAACTGTGAATAATTTTTAAACGAGTCGATAAAACTTCAAAAAAATTAGCGTGCGCAAATCAGAAAAGAAAGAGCTTTGAAATAATGTAACACTCGACCCATGTTCCCTATTTAAAATATAAGGGTTGTTATCACCATCCTTAAGTGGTTGATGTGACCAAGTTGAGTTTTATGTCAAAACCTGTCCCCCTCAATATTAAAATTGACGCGTGTCAGCGTTTCTTAAAAAAAATTGCTCTGGACGCAAATCGGTCTGTTTCGTTTTCAATGCGCCACCCTGTATATATATATATATATATATATATATATATATATATATATATATATATATATATATATATATATATATATATATATATATGTATAACCAGGAAAATCGAACCAGGTTTTCCCGGAAAATTTTGTGTTGTCTTTCTAAAAAAATTATATATCCATAAATAACAAAGTGAGGGCAACCAAATTTGGTACGCGTATTTGTACTATAAAGAGTGAACCATGTACCAAAATTTAGGTCTCTACGTTTAAGGACAAAAAAGTTACGGGCAGCTAAAAAACAAATTTTGGAGTTTTCCTCAACACGTCAAACTCGCAATTTAAAACGACAAAATTGGCAATGTTTAGGCAAAGAACGTGAAACAAATACGCATTGTAAAAACAAAATGTTACAACAAGTGTGTTCTGCGAACCCTTAAGTTTCAGATTCAATCGTCATTGCCCTTCATTTTACTAAAATATTTACCGAAAATTCATTTCAAATAGACCCTTCTTCTGATGCTTTGGCTGTCGATTCAGTTAAGTTGATGCTTTTTTTGTAGTTTTAGTGAAGTTTATTGTTTAACGGTCTATAATTTTTAGCTAATTTTCGTAGAACAAATTCGTTACTGCATTTTAGCATTTTTTATCGAAATATGATGCAAGTTTGTAAGAAAAAAATCTGGACGCAGTAAGTGCGTTTTGGTAGCGAATTTTCATAAAATCCTTCAAATTTCAATAACTCAATTTGCTATTAACGTAAGTTTTGTTGTTTACAAAACCAACATTTAACTTTATTTTTGGAAAATTTTTGTATGAACGCAGCAAGGGCGTTTTGGTTGCTAATTTTCTTTAAATGTTTCAAATTTCAATAACTCAATTTCCTATTAACCTAAGGTTCATTGGCTAGGGGGCCAGTTTTCTCGGAAACATTTAAAGCTTATTTTCGGAAAATTTTTGTACATTTTCAATTAATTATTTTGATAAAATATGGTACATTGTTCCTACTATATAGGTTATACCGGTAACCAAATTGATGCCTGCTCGCATTAGAGCGATATATTTGTAATTAAAAAGATTTTTATGAAAATTCACTTCCATAATGTACTTGCTGCGTCCAGACTTTTTTGTTTTTGTTTTTTACGCCATATTAATTCCCGTCAGCCTACCAGATGTTATATTTGATCTACCAATGTGTGTTGCCTACCGATTAGAATTAATTCGATACATGTTTCATATTTCAAATCAGTTATGAGTATGAGTTGCGAGTCCAAACGAATCAAATGATTATACCGAATGATTTTAACGAATAACGAATGATCTTCTCGTCATAATCGAATGATCGACTATACTGGCATAATCGATAAATTTCGATTATATGATTCATAATCGCCCATCACTAATATATATGTAATATAAAAATAAAAAAGAAGTGAAACAGCAAGTGAATTAATTTGCTTTAGTGCTGTATTCAATATTACCTGAAAAAGGCATTATAGGCGACGAAGTGGAATGTAATTTTTGTAAATAAACATTTAATTGCACATGGATGGTTTTTACAATTTTATAACTCTCCTTGGATGCATAAACCACAAGGCAAATTTGCTGCAAACCACCCCCAAGAAAGTTAAGCGACCAAGAATGAATAGGGTTGCTGGCGGGGAGGAAATATGAGCGGAAAATGCTAAAAAACCAATTAGTCGAACTTTGAAAAGATGCGTTTTTCATATTTTGCAGCAATACCTCCTTTAAACCCTGTCCACCCCGCACAACACCCATATTAGCCCAGATCCAGTACCTCTCTTGGCGGTTGCTTCCAAGAAATTTGTCCTCTGCTTTATGCTTTGAAGGTAGTTGTATGCATGAACAAGGGGAAGGAGAACCCCCCCCCTGTTTTTGGGCGAGGAGGCAGAAGCCCTCTTCCTCCTTGGGGTTTTTCTTGCCCTTCTTCATGCATACAATCACCCTCAATGCATGAACCACGGGAATTTTTTTTATGTTCAGCTTTCTGGTGTATTTTTTTATGGGTATATTTTATGTTTATCAAATGTTTTGTTTGGGTTTTGTATACAAATGTCTGTATAAATATTTATGTTAGAGATCATGCTTTTGCTCGTCCTTCTTTACCCCATTTTTTACTGATCCTAATTATATAAAGGAATGTTTTATAACTTTTAATATAATGCTAAATCACCATAATATATTTTTCTTATGAAAATTTACCACCATAACGGACTTGCTGCGTCCAGAACATTTGTTTTAATCGAACAACTGTTATATTGTTGCTTTTTTTTGCATTTTTTATCGAATTATAATGCATGCTTGTAAAAAGAAAATTGATAGCGCTCATCGTTTTCGAGGTATTTCAATTGTTTCAAATTTTTGGCACATATCCAAAATTATGATATGGTTTTACCAATACATAGTACAGTCCTATGAAAATGACGCAATCAGAGAGATTTTGGCTTCTTTTATTCGTGAACAAGATCGCGGTCCGTATACAATTTTTTGTGTTTCCGTGGAAAACATTGTTTGTAAAAGTTTTTTGAAATTCTGGTAATTAATAATAAATGCTAAATAAGTTATTGTAAAAAAAATGTTTTCTGTTTTTCGTGAAAAAATTGTTTGCAAATTTTCATAAAAAATTCTGTTGTAAATTTTAAGGAAAACCTTTTTGTGAATAATTATATCTTCGTAGGTGGGTGAATAGCTTGAGGAAGTTTGTTGGCTGAGTAAATGGGACCCGTTTTTTCGTCAATATTTTAAGTTTATTTTCAGAATATATTTTTTTATTTCAACAACACACCACGAGGGCTTACAGCCTAAATACTATCGTACCGTGGGTGTCGACAAGGAGGAAAGAGGCAGCTTGTTAATTCTGGACTTGAAGGTTTGGAGGTTCGGAGGAGAAGGAAGAACATGCTCCGGCAAGGAATTCCACAACTTGGAAGTCCTCGGGACAAAAGAGCGGGCATAACAAGACGTTCTATGTTTTGTGACCTGGGCAGTAAAATGGTGCATTCGCTCTGTTCCCCTGGTAGATCTGTTGGGGGCAGCAGGTGGAGGAACTATGGAAGAAAGCTCCTCTGAGCAGTGCCCGTGCAGATATCTATAAAAAAGAGAGAGAGGTCACCAACAGCACGTCGGTGCGCAAGGGATTGCAGCCTTTGGGTGAGGGTAGGGTCACCAATGAGACGTATAGCTCTCTTCTGAATGGAGTCCAGGATAGCGAGTGTAGAAGCGGCAGCAGCACCCCAGATGTGGGAGCAGTATTCGAGGTTTGGCCTTATTTGCGAAGTATATAAGCCATAGAAATTAGCTGGTAAAAAGTATTTGCGAGCCCGGAAGAGGAAACCTAATTTCTAAGCAGCCACTGCTGCAATTGATGTGCCATGTTGGTGCCAATTGAGATTTCGATCCACAGAAATGCCAACAAGTAAAAAGGACTCATTACTTTGAATAACTTGGTTGTTCATTGTGATGAGTCTAGGGCTGGTGTCTCTTTTATGAGAAAGAAAGCAAGACTGAGATTTGGTGGGGTTGAATTGTGCAAGATTTCTACTTCCACAGTCTAATATTTTTTGGAGATCCACGGAGACAGAACCCTCCATGAGTCTGCGATCCTCATCTAATTAGGCCAAAGAGACAGGCTTAGACTATTGTATATGTGAGCGGAGGGTGCTGTCGTCGGCGTAACTGTTAATTGGGTTGGATGTGCTAGAGAGGAGACCATTGATGTGGAGAAGAAATAAAGTATGGGCTAAAGTAACTCCTTCATTAGTTGGATATAGTTTAGAGGAATGGCCCTCCGCGACAAGAGAAATGCTCCGGTTGGAGAGGAAGTTTGCTGTCTAGGTACAGAGTTTTGGTGTATATACTTTTCCATCACTTTAGAGATGACTGAAAGGAGAGAGATAAGCCTGTAGTTGCTAGGAAGCACTTTGGAACCTTTCTTGGGGACAGGTTGTACTCGAGCAGTTTTCCAGTTACTAGGGAATATACCTCTATTGTAAGATATCTGAAACAGACGAGTCAGGATAGGAGCAAGTTCTGGTGTGCATTTTTTTAGAACAATTGCTGGGATCTCGTCAAAGCCATAGGCTTTCCTGGTATTAAGAGAAGAGAGCATCTTTCATACCTTTTTAGTTTTGAAAATGATATCCGTCATTTTATGCGCGACATAGGGGACTGTCGGTGGTTGAACATTTGGAGGTGGGTTGAGAGTAGAATTGCCGGCGAACAACGAGGCAAAAAGTTCAGCCTTGCCCAGGGCGGTAGAAACAATTTCATCCCCTGAGACAAGAGGTGGGAACGTGCTCTTACAGAAATTATTCCCAATAGATTTAGCAAGGGTCCAAAAGGGTTTGCTGCTCTCGGAGATTAAGAGGACTTTGTTTTTGATGTGGTTATTAAATGAGTTTTTTGCCTCAGAAAGAATGCGGACCAAGCGGTTTCTTGCGTCTTTAAATGCTTAACGGTTTTCTTGACTGGGATTGTGTAGAAGCGTTTTGTGAGCTTTGACCTTTTCAAGTCTGGCCTTCTCACAAGATGTAGAGAACCAGGGCTTTTGAGTGGCTGAAGAGGTTTTCTGTGTACGTGGAATAAATAATTCCATGCCAGCTTGAATAATTTCTGTGACGTTTTGTGAGATATCAGAGGGGTCAGGATGAGGGAAGCAGACAGACTTCCATGGAAATGAGGAAAAGTAATCTCGCATTTCGTCCCAGTTCGCGGAGTTGTAGTGCCAAACGATACGTGGGTGTGATGACTGTGTGCCCTTGGGTTGCATTGCGCAGGAAGCGGTGACCATACCATGATCTGAGCGACCGAGGAAGGCGGTGACTGATACCTTATAGCATTCAGGATTTGTAGTAAGAAGGAGATCCAAGGGATTTGAGCTGCGTGTTGGGATGCGAGGAAAGTAAGTAGGTTGCTGAACCATATTGGCTAAAGAGTTGCTGACTGCAAAGGCCTCCGCTGCTCTCCTTTGTGGATCGGTTTTTGAAGATCCTAGCCATTCCTTATTATGGACATTGAAGTCACCAAGAATAGTAACCTCGGAGGAAAGTAGTCAAAGAGCTCGATAAAGTTGTTGTCAGAAGGTGACCGATAAATGCAAGAGATGAATTTAGTTGCAGCCCTGAGAGAGAGTTTTATCCAAAGTATGTCTTTTCTTCCAGCTTCTAAATTGGGGAGCACACGCCTCCATGCAATCTAAAGGAAGTAAGGAGCTCATACCCCGGGAAATTAAGGTGATTAGTGGCTGTTTTGGCACTGATTTGGGTTTCGGCGAGGAAGATGAGTTGGGGCCTATCAGCTTGGCGCAAATGGTGGACGGAGTTCAGATTAGAATTTAGCCCACATATATTGAAGGATATGTTAAATCTTGATGCTGGCGCCCCCTGTACACCCCTCTCGCGGAGATCCGAAGGAAGGGGTATTTTACCTTCGGAATGTTTTGTACAAGGAGGAGCCAACATCATTTTTGCTTATGAAGGAAACCAACTCATACACCAGAACCGGAAACGTCCGTTGGGACTTCACTTGATGCATGGGGTGGTACCCCCTCGGGCGTGAAAAACCTTTACTATCACGTAAAAGAAAATTCCACTACCACATGCTAAGAGAAGGAGCGAGACTTTAGTAGACTATCAGCCCTGGGCTTTATTCCCATTGCCGACAGTCATGCCAGGGGTGGCACGTGGAGCCAGCCTCTAGGACTCCAGTAGCTAAGTCACGCGTCCATCAATCAACGGAACGACCAGCGCACGAGCAGGCTAAGGGACCACACCCCCAATACCTTATCAAATAATATAGTTATTTTGATAAAATATGGTACATTGTTTCTACTATATAGGTTATATTGGTAACAAAATTTAGTGCGTGCTTTATTTTAAAAAAGACATGTGCTATTAATTTTTTTTAATGAAAATTCACTACCATAACGCAATTGCTGCGTCCAGACTTTTTTATTTTGCTTATTTTTTGTAATTAAAATGTCAGGCAGAAGTTACATAAGTAACTTCTGTGACAAGCTAAACATATGGAAACCTGACAATTTTGTAGATTAGTCTTATATATCGTCATGTTTATTATATTGTATTTAACTAAATAATAATAATAAAATTCTATTCTATTCTACTCTATTCTATTCTATGTTTGAAATTTGACATAAAATCAACAAACGTTTGATATCAATTCTAGTGATTAGTTAAATTCGGTGAAAAAGAAGCAGCAAAAGTAAAAAATAATGTGTAAGAGATCTTTATTAATGTAAGTATAATTTGCTCCTATTTCTAAATAATTAGGAATAAAAACATTGCTCTAAACGCAAGGATCCTTTCACTGCCTGTGTTTATCGCATATCTTTAAACGTGAATTTTATTATGTGTAAATGCGCATTTAAAGAATTGTAAACGCCGTCTATAATTTGCCAATGGAAGAAACGTAAAAAAAAACAACGAAAAAGCAGTAAAATTACCAATGAACGAGGTGTTTAAAAGAATCACTGCCAACCTAACACAAAAAAGTAACAAATGTCATTTATATTATGTACTGCTCAAACCAGAGGACAGTTGCGTGAACATAATACTTAATTCCATAACGTAAAATTATTACTCTATGATATGAAAGTACCACCAGGCGCCAACGGTTGAGTTTCAGCGCTCAAATGTTGATTTTGATACAGGGCAGCGGTAGAAAATTTTAAGCAATATTTTGAAATTTGTCATTTTACAACTACGCGCTATAGTCTTTAGTTATAACCCCAAATCAGAGCCAAATTAGGAAAGTCTGGACGCAGCCAGTGCAATATGGTAGTGAATTTTCATAAAAATGCTTTTAATGGCAGGTCGTTTTTTTAATGAAAGTCTTCAAATTGTGTACCTATAACCTTTATAGTAGAAACAATGTACCATAGTTTATAAAAAATAACTTTATTGTTTAAAAAAAAATGTAAAACGTAACAATGTAAAAAAGTTATTTATTTAACTTGTCACAGAATTTCAAACAACGTAAAACACTTACAAACACTTACAAATTTTACAACTTTACAACCAAGGTGGGGTCTCTCGGACCTTCAGGTACTTTGGCGCGTTGTTACTCGACTATACCGTAATCATCATCTATCTTTTTCATTAAATTTTAAAGTTATGTAATATTATAACGACATCTCAAGCACATTTTGAGCGAATATTCGGAATAATAATCTATTCAAATATTCTCAGTATATTGATGAAGAATTTTCTTAGGATGCGATTGAATGAATGTACTCAGAATATTCAAGATTGAAGTTTGAAATTCCATAAATGTTATTAGAACATTCCGAAACAAATATTCTGAAAAAAGAATGTTCTCACATTGTGAGAATATCTTGTGCTGTATGGGTATATATATATATATATATATATATATATATATATATATATATATATATATATATATATATATATATATATATATATATATATATGTATTTGTATATTGTAGTAGTATTGTATTGTAGTAGGACGCTTTTAGTGTAGTGCTGTAAAAATTGTGAAATTTTCGAGGAAACAGATTAAATTAATAATTGAAAATTAGCTGAATTTGTTGGGTATATACTGCTTCAGTGGATAAGGTGCTTTCCTTGTTGTATTGTCTGGGGATGTCTTAGAAAACAAACGAATTAGTTTGTTAAAATTGAAAATACACACAGGTATTGGTACATTATTGTTATCGGTTATCAATACTTGATAAAGTGGTAACCTGGTAGAAGTGCTTATTTGTATACTGCTCAAGAATATTGTGCATACCAAATGACGGCAGATGATTCTATAACAAACAAACAAATATATGATATACTTCTAAAACACCAAGACGAATTGAAACATATTCATGTGTCATTTAGAGAGGAGCTAAAGCAAAGTCTAGAAAAATTGGAGATAAAGTTTGAAAGTTACTCCGCTGAAAGAGAAGAAAAGATAGCCGAACTAGAAAGAGAAAATAAATTACTGAAAAATCAGGTAGAGATATTGGAGAGGAAATCAAGAAAAAATAATCTTGTACTATTCGGAGTAAAGGCTGAAGAATACAAAGATAAAGATCTGTTTAATTTTGTGCTGGACAAACTAAATGAATTGTTGGAGGTAAATCTGACAGTTACTTCAATCAGCCATGTGTATCTCATTGGAAAAGATAAATTAAGCAGACCAATTATAGTGGAATTCGCTCTTTTTGTAGAAAAACAGAGGATATTAAAGTCTGCAAGCAAGCTAAAGGGTACCGGATTATTTATTGCAAACGATTTAACAAGTTATGAGCAGATTCAAAACAGAAGTCTGAGATCACATTTGCAAAAAGCTAGAGAAAAAAATTATAGATCTTTTATCAAGGGCAACAAGTTGTCTATAAATGGAGAGTTGTTTACTATACAGCAATTGGATGGTGGGGTAAACGATGAACCCATGGATTCGATCTACATTGGTTTTGGAGAGGAAGTTGACAATTGTCCCGCAACACTCAACTTAGGTCAGTTTGAACAACAAGTTTTCCAAAATTCGAAAACACCGGCGAAATGTGGCTCTGAGAAGGAAAAGAAGGCTCCAAACACTGAGGAAGACAGTCTCAGGAAAACTTTGCGAAGTAATTCAGCGTCAAGTGCGAAGATCACACGAAAGGAGGAAATAATTCAGGTGAGAAAGGCAACGGCACAACCCAGGGCTGCCAAGGTGGATGATAAGAAGCGAAGCTAAGGGTGAGAAATATAAATTAATGTGAATTACTATTTGTGATCCTCGATGTTTTCGTGCAGTGTATATGAATGTGTTTGAGTTGATTTATATTGATTGGGAGCATTTATCTGCATCGGTTATCATCTGTGTGATATGTAAATGTTTACAATTCTTTGTTTGCATATCTCAATTCGATTTTTCTTATTTTTTGATGTAATAGATTTATTTTATGCACATTCTATAATTTATTGTATAATTGCCTCTGAGTGTATGGTGAATCATTGTATAAATCTTAGGTCGTTTTGATTGATTATTTTGTACATATATTTTGTTTTTCAGTGGTTGTTTTAATTTTAATGTGTCTATGAGTATATATAATAGTTAGGATTAAGTGGCGCATGGTTGTTTTTAGTCATTTTATCTGCAGAATCTGCGTGTGATTTTTAATGTGTGTTATTTGTGTAACCCTTTTGCATTAGCTATTTTATTTACATTCTTGTTGTAAAAATTTTATCCAGCTGATTCTTTATGCTTTTATTAGTTTGTAGGTTTTAATTCTGTAAAAATATTTGCGCTGTTATTGTAGCCTTGTTATGATTTAATGAATGGTTAGTTGTGTATGGATGTTATTAGAGAGAAAGAGATATATATATATGTGTGTGTGTGTATATGTATGTATTAGTGTGTGTATATATATAGAGAAAGAGGTAGATAGATTGCGAGGACTAGTTTGAATGGATATATGGCGTGAGAATGGAAGCATATGTAAAAGATTTCGAGATCCAGGATGTGGTGACAGAATATGTGGAGACGGAGACAGAGTGTGGGAGCGTACTGAGAATAAATAGGGAAAATTCTTCATTGAATATTTTTCATACTAATATTTGCAGTTTAAACAAAAATTTTGATGAAGTAGAGGAGTATTTGTGTGGTTTCGATCTAAATTTCGATGTTGTTGTGTTGACAGAAACATGGCAACTAAAGAATGAGAATTTGTTCAGTATGCGAGGATATGACATAGTATACAGCAATGGTTCTTACAATCAGAACGACGGAGTGGTGGTGTACGTGAACACCAACCTGACACACACTTCATCTGTTGTCAGGATTGGAGAGGTAACTGGATTGAATGTACAAATCAAAAACAATGTTACACACAATATACTTGCAATTTATAGATCTCCAGCTGGTGATACTAGGGAATTTAATAAAATGTTGCACCAGTATTTTAGTAATGCACCACCGAACGCGGACATTAACATGTTGGTTGGAGATGTAAACATTGACATAGGGGATGCCAGCAATGAACAGGTAGGAGACTACTTAAATGTAATGGCGGAATTTGGCTACAAATCAATGATTAATAGACCAACTAGGATAAGAAATAAAAGTTCATCGTGTATTGACCATATATTTTTGTCAAGCAAGATCCCTAACATCGAAGACGGTGTTCTGCCAATAATCGTAGGCAGAACAATAACCGACCATATGCCCACTGTGCTACAGGTGGTCCTAAAGAATGCGCCAAAAAAGGAGATAAGAAAAGAACGATGGAAACAGTATATTGATTACACTCACTTGAAGGAAGAACTACAGACGGAGACATGGAGAAATGTTTATGGTGCGGATGATGTACAGGAGGCAACAGCAAATTTTATTGAGGGAATAGTGTACTATATACGAAGGCATACAAAATCCGTAAGGCTAAAGAGTGGAAATGTGAAGAAGAAGGAGTGGATGTCAAGTGGAATACTAAGGTCCATACAGGAACGAAATAAATTGTATAGAAAGTGGCGGGCGACACAAGATGATGAAGAACTGAGACAAAAGTATACTTCTTATAGAAATAGGTTGAATGATTTAATACGCCAGGCAAAAATAAACTTTTATAAGAGAGAAATTGCTACACACAACGATGATAGCAGAGCCCTATGGAGAACAATAAATAGACATATAAAAGGTTATAGAAAACAAAATGAAATGAATGAAATTTTGGATGCAAATAGCTCGCTAAAAGCAGAGAGGAAACAGATATGCGATGAATTTAATAGGGCATTTATAAATGTGGGGCTAGACGACACAGAGAATTCAGGAACTGAACCAGACCATAGACGTTGTACTGCTGTGAATCGTCAGTCATTTTACTTGTTTCCCTGTGACGCGGAGGAGATTACGGGTTATATCCGTAGGCTTAAAGAGGGAAAAGCTCCTGGAGTGGATGGGATAAGGGCAGAGTTAGTCAAGAAAATTAAAGATTGCATCATAGAACCACTTGTTTATCTGATTAATTCCTCATACGAACAGGCTGTCTGCCCAAAGGAATTTAAAATAACAGTGGTAAAACCCGTACATAAGAAAGGTGATAGGTTGAATCCTCACAATTATAGACCAATTTCCTTAGTCACAATGTTTACCAAGGTATATGAGATGGCCTTAAAGGCAAGAATCGACAGATTTGTGGATAGGCATGAAATCCTGTCAGATAGACAATTTGGTTTCCGGAATAAACGTTCTACACAAGATGCAATAGAGGCAGTGACAGGCGAAATTTATGCATCATTGAATGAAAGTAAACCTTTGATAGCAGTATTCCTGGATCTGTCTAGGGCTTTCGACACGGTATCGAGAAAGATATTGGTTGATGTTTTAGAGGGCATGGGCATTCGGGGATTGCCGTTGGAGTTGCTTCGGAGTTACTTGAATGAGAGGAAACAATGCGTAGAGATGGATGCTGTTAAAAGTGAGTTTGAATATACAGCACATGGTATCCCACAGGGCACCATACTGGGACCACTACTGTTTAACCTGTATGCGAATGCGCTGTATGCACTTGATTTTCGGGGAAAGGTCTATGGATATGCCGATGATATCGTTTTAGTTTGTAAGGGCGAGACTTGGGGGGAGGCCAAGGGAAAGATAGCCGAGGATCTGGGAAAGATGAAAATATTTTTGGACAGCAGAAAATTAAAAATTAATGCCGATAAGACAGTTTTCGTTCCATTTTCCTCCTACGTGACGGGGCTGCCACAGTTCGCGGAGATAGCGACAAATGACAGGAGTACATCCTTAAAAGTGCTGAGAGCGGAAACAGTTGAATATCTGGGTGTTCGAATTGATAACAATATGAGGTGGCACGACCAGATGAATTTTATTACAAGGAAGATTCGTTCACAGTACAGTACATTTCGACATCTATCAAGGATATTAGATTTTAACACACTGAGACAAGTTTACCGTGCGTTAGTAGAACCACATATCACATATGGAATTATAGGTTGGGGAGGTGTAAGAGATGTTCATTTGAGTAGTCTAAATGTGGCACAGAAGCATATACTTAAGATAATTGGGCATAAGCCATATACATACCCAAGTGATGCAATTTACGCGGAATCAAACATAATGGATGCTAGACAAATGTTCTTCTTTAGATGTGTGACAAGACAGTTCTCCGAAGGAAAAGGGTATTCCAGGTATGCCTACAACATGAGAAATACACATAGGATATTATCTGTCCCTCGTATGCAGAAGGCAGTAAGTCAGAGGTCGTATATCTATCAAAAACCTCGAATGTTCAATAAACTTCCAGAAAGAATACGTACTGTTGACACATTGAGACGGTTCAAGAGAGAAGTGAGGGAATATATTATGGGGACTCCTAGGCAGGAGATTCATTCGTTTGTTAATATAGAGACATAGAATGAAATCAGGTTTTTACGTGCACGCGTGTGTGTTGCTGTGCGCTTATATGAGTGCGTGTATGTATGTGTGTGTGTGTGTATAAGAAAGAGAGAGAGAGAGAGAGAGAGATAAGTATTGTAAGTGTGAGATGGTTGTATGTGTGGGGTGAATAAGAGAGATAGTGTGTATAAAAGTAAAGAGTATATGAGTGCATGCATGGATGTGTATGTGAGAGAGTGAGAAGTATTGTAAATTAATTTAGGACTGTATATCCTTCTTATAGGCTACTAATATTGGAAAGATGCAAAGTACTAATTGTGTTGATGTTCTTTATTACTATTTGTAAAGTCGCACACAAGGTATTACCTTTCGCGACTATAATATTATAGGTTTATTATTGTTATTATTGTCATCATGATACTAAATTGAATGAAATTGAAATGAATAAACTTTATTATTATTATTATTATTATTATATATATATATACAGGGTCCGGCAAGTTGAGAGGATCACATAATTATCTTCAAAACCGCTCTACCTAGAAATGTCAGATTTGGTCTCCATGGATATACCGGTATTTCGCATAACCGGAAATTAGTTTCATGTATACAGAGTGGTCAGTTTCCCTGTGCCACACAAAACTTAAAAATTTTTAAATGTGACAACCTATATTTTATTTTATTTTTTGGTAAAGCACTTCATGGCGAGTAAAACGATGTACCACAATAGTGGCCTGGGATCAACGGTTTAGAAATTATGCAATTATTTGTCCGAAACTTTATTCCGAATCAACACGACATTGCTGCCATGTCGTCGCAAACCCTGTCAAGATCTGATATTACCATGACTCTTGACTCAATGTAGCATAATAAAATATGGTTATATAGCTGGCCGAAATATCCACGTATACAGGGTGTTACATTTTACAAAGCTCAATTTTTCTTGAAAATTTCAAATGGAACACCCTTTATATGACTAAGGCATCAGATAGCGTGTTTAGTAAGCTTTCTCTCAATGCTATATTTGCTAGGGTTCAATTGGCTGGATCAACACAAACTGATGGATCAGTTGTAAACGTCTGGGCTTTCTTCTTTCTAAAAGTGAATTATAATTTGTACAGGCTTTTAATAAAAATCATAGACATGGCATTTTTTTGGTGTAAATTGTTACATAGTTTTTAGATAATTGTATGGTGAAATTGATTTTTAACTTAATTTATAAACAATAAAAATTAAATAAATATAATAGTACACATTAATTTACTACATAAATGAAATAATCAAGAATGTATTAAAATAACAGTTTTAATAACAAATCTCAAATCAGATGCTCGAACACGTTCCCCCCTTGCTGAACGCAAAGTTCTAATCTTTCCATAATTTGTCTATGCGTAGCAGCATGGATCATCTCCAGATCAACATTCCGACATGCATCTAATATCCGTTGTTGTAGATTGTGAACGCTAACTACAAGACCTATGCCAAAATCTGAATAGACTTGATCCTTGATATAGCACCAAAAACATAGTCCATGGGAGTCAAATCTGGGGACCTTGCAGGTCATCGTATTTGGGCATTTGTACCTATATAATTAGGGCCAAAAACTTGGTCCAAATGGTCCACAGCTATCCTGCTGTTGTGAGCTGGACAACCATCGTGCTGAAAAATAATCCTAGATAGGGCATTTAGTGAAACATCATCCAATCGTCCAGATGGGTGTTTAGGTGATTGAGGTAAGTCGTCTCGTCTAAATTTTCTTCAAAAAATACGGGCCCCATCAGTCTATTATCTAATAGCCCACACCATACGTTGGTTTTATATTCAGTTTGGTGGTTCCTCGAAAAAACCCAGTGTAGATTTTCCGTTGCCCATCTTACACTGTTATGCTCATTCAACACACCATTATTTGTGAATTTTGACTCATCCGTCCAAAGGATATGGCTTAAAGTAATCTATATTTAAAGCTTCATTCGCCCAATACGAAAACTCTAAGGGGCTCACATAGTCGCCATCTCTGAGGCCTTTGACAAAATAACACCAGTAAGGCTTATAATTATACATTTTCATTATCCATCTTACACTGTTATGCTTATTCAACACACCATTATTTGTGAATTTTGACTCATCCGTCCAAAGGATATGGCTTAAAGTAATCTATATTTAAAGCTTCATTCGCCCAATACGAAAACTCTAAGCGGCTCACATAGTCGCCATCTCTGAGGCCTTTGACAAAATAATACCAGTAAGGCTTATAATTATACATTTTCATTATCCATCTTACACTGTTATGCTTATTCAACACACCATTATTTGTGAATTTTGACTCATCCGTCCAAAGGATATGGCTTAAAGTAATCTATATTTAAAGCTTCATTCGCCCAATACGAAAACTCTAAGCGGCTCACATAGTCGCCATCTCTGAGGCCTTTGACAAAATAATACCAGTAAGGCTTATAATTATACATTTTCATTATCCATCTTACACTGTTATGCTTATTCAACACACCATTATTTGTGAATTTTGACTCATCCGTCCAAAGGATATGGCTTAAAGTAATCTATATTTAAAGCTTCATTCGCCCAATACGAAAACTCTAAGCGGCTCACATAGTCGCCATCTCTGAGGCCTTTGACAAAATGACACCGGTAAGGCTTATAATTATACATTTTCATTATTCTGCGAACGCTTCTATTTGAAATATCGGTTACTGAAGCTAGTTGTGTAACTAATAAACCTGGGTTTTCTTAAAAATGAAGTAAAGTATTTTACGAAAATTCTTCATTAGTAATTGGCTTTACGTGGGTTATTGGCTGATTTCCTATTACACTTCCGAATTGTGAAAATGTATTGTAAATATGGTATTGGGAGAAAGCTTACTAAACCCGCTACCTGATGCCGTAGTCCCATATAGGCTGTTCCATTTGAAATTTTCGAGAAAAATTGAGCTTTGTAAAATGTAACACCCTGTATAAGCGGATATTTCCGCAAGCTATATAACCATATTTTATTATGCTACATTGAGCAAAAGTCATGGTAATACCAGATCTTGACAGGTTTTGCGACGACATGACAGCACTGTCGTGTTCAATCGGAATAAAATTTTGGACAAACAATTGAATAACTGCTAAACCGTTAATCACAAGCCCCTATTATTTACTTGCCGTGAAATGCTCTATTAAAGAATAAAATAAAATATAGGGTGTCCTATTTAAAAAATATATATGTTTGGTGTGGCACAGGGAAACTGATCACTCTGTATACATGAAACTAATTTCCGGTTATGCGAAACTCTGGTATATCCACGGATACCAAATTTAACATTTCTAGTTAGAGCGGTTTTGAAGATAATTATGTGATCCTCACAACTTGCCGGACCCTCTTTATATATATATATATATATATATATATATATATATATATATATATATATATATATATATATATATATATATATATATATATATATATATATATATATCTGTGTGCAAATGAAAACTGACCCAAGATATGTGTTCAAGGGGGCCTAGTTCTCGCTCATTTAAAGAAATATTTACAGAATCTCCTTATTAGTGATTTTTTAAAATCTGTTCAAGAAACGTGCCCAGTGAGTTTAGGAAGCGGAAAAGCATTACTATTCCAAAAACTGTATTTATTTAAAGAGCCAACAATTACAAGTTTCATTAAAATAACTAACTACTCTCCGTTTGTTTTTTCGACGACCCATAGCGTGCCCGTTAAACCAAAAAGTCTCTTTAAATACCAATTTAATATCATAATTGTACGGCTCCACTGTGCCATTATTTTCTGAGAAGGAAAGTAGGAATTCAAACGTTTCGTAATTGAATAACACCACTATTATATGTAACTATAAGCAAAACCAAATAACAATAATTACTGATACAGCAGCTCAACACTGTCTATTACGTGTATAACACAGTACAAAGTGAACTGTAGTGAAGTGACTTTGCAGACTGCCCCACTAAAAGATACGACTAACTACAAACACACCTGTGTGTTCACCTGAACTGAACGTTGGTGACTGGGACTGAAGTCCAGCAGTACACAACCTGCTTCTCTTAATGCAGGACTGACAACTCGCTGCGCGTTCTAAACACATATGCACTTTTATTATCAATATATACAATACTAAGTTTATATACATGTAGTTCGAAGGGTCCGGTCCTCCAATGTCTTCTACGAGTGGAAACCTAGTGCGACTAAGCTGAAATACGGTCCTTAAGTGAGGTGCTGTGTGATTGTGTTGTGCTTTAGGGCCTAGGCCCTCTGTGATAATAATAATAGTAATTTTGATACAATGACCGTTACATACACTGGCCGTGTTCCTAATGGAAGTACCTTCGGGTGTTTTTGGAAGGTTTTAGGAATGTGAGTTCAAAAATATTTAATTATTTTGACGTTATAATTGATAATTATGAATATTAGTGAATTTTCTTAAAAAAATCACTAATGTGGATATCCCGATTTTTGAAAAAATTTCTTCAAATGAGCGCTCTTTAGGACCCCTTAGAACATATCCGTGGTCAGCTTCGATTTTAGTGAATTTTCGTAGAAAAAATTCACTAATGGGGAGATCCCGACTTTTGAATTTTGAAAAAAAATTTGCAAATGAGCGCGAACTAGGCCCCCTAGAACCCATATCCGGGGTCAGTTTCAATTTTTATATGTTTATATATATATATATATATATATATATATATATATATATATATATATATACATATATATGTATATATATATATATATATATATATATATATATATATATATATATATATATATATATATATATATATATATATATATATATATATATATATATATGTATCACACCGATAACTCAAAAAATAATAAGCCGATTTTGATAAAATTTGGCATGTACGTTTCTTTTGTAAATAGCTTGTATAAGTTCGTTAGTCAGGAAAATCGGACGAGGTTTTCCGGGAAAATTTTGAGTTTTTATTCGAAAAAAATTCTTATCTCAAAAAGTAATAAGCCGATTTTAATAAAATTTCGCATATACCTTCCTTTTGTAAATGGCCTTGACAAGCTTGTTAGTCAGGAAAATCGGACGAGGTTTTCTGGGAAAATTTTGAGTTTTCATTCGAAAAAAAATTTTATCTCAAAGAATAATTAGCCGATTTTGATAAAATTTAGCATGTACCTTCCATTTGTAAAAGACTTTAATAAGTTCGTTAATCAGAAAAATTGGACGAGGTTTTCCGGAAAAATTTTGAGTTTTTATTTGAAAAAAATTTTATCTTAAAAAATAAAAAATCTATGATAACCAAATTTGGTAGGTAGGTTTACGATATAAAAAGTAAACTATACACCAAAATTTAGATTTCTATGTTACAAGAAAAAAAAGTTATAATAAAATATTTTGTGCTAGATCATTTCTATGAAAATTCACTACCATATCGCACTTGCTGCGTCTTTGAGTTTTTTAAATGTATATATATATATATATATATATATATATATATATATATATATATATATATATATATATATATATATATATATATATATGTATCACACCGATAACTCGATTAAATCTGGTGAATATCTTCCTTTTGCAAATGGCTTGGATAAGTTCGTTAGCCAGGAAAATCGAGCCAGATTTTACCGGAAAATTTCGTGTTTTCTTTCGAAAAAAATTTATATCTCCGAAAATAACAAAGAAAGGGCAACCAAGTGCGGTACACGAGTTTATACAATTATAGGTAAATTAGCTACCAAAATTTAGCTTTGTAGGTCAAAATACAAAAAAGTTATATTCATTTAAAGAAAAATAAATTGGGGTTTTCCTCAAAACGTCAAAGTCGCGATTTAAAACGTCAAAATTGGCAACATTTAGGCAAAGAACTTGAATCTAATACGGGCTATTGAAAGAAAATGTCTCAAGAAGAATGTTTTACAAGTGAGTGGTAGACACGAAGCAACGTGCCGCCACCTAGTTGCGGAACCATGTAGTATGTTGTCATGCCACACAAAGTTTTAAAAAATAGAGACTGTATACAACCGACTAAAAATTTAGTAAATTGTCAGCCCTGGGCCATTTCTACTCTAATATAGGGACAAAGTATGTAAGGCTAGATGCATTCTCACAACAATTAGAACCGTAGACCGGTTTTGCTCTAATTAGAGCTCGTCAGTACGGCATACTAATTGTAGCGAAAATACACCTATAGAGTAATACGGCTATGGTAGCCAGCCTTCCAACACTAAGTGGTAGACACGAAGCAACGTGCCGCCACCTAGTTGCGGAACAAAGTAACTGAACCCTGAAGTCTTAGTTTCAACCGTCATTGTCCTTCATTTTACTAAAAGATTTTCAGAAAATTCATTTCAAATAGACCCTTTCTCTGATGCTTGGCAGTAGTCTTAGCTATAGACTTTATCGTTTAATGATATATAATTTTTGTCGAATTTTCGTAAAAATTAAATAAAGCTCAATATATGCGTTATTATACAAGATATTAAAAAATGGTATATATTAATTATAGGGTGTCTTGAGCTAGATCTTAAAAAATTATTTCTATAATCACAGGCTGGCCCATAAGTCGTTAGTGATACAAATTTTTTTTTTTTTTTAGTCGAACACGCCTTATTTATTGCATTTGTGCATTTTCCATCGAAATATAATGCATCTTTGTAATAAAAGAAATTTTGGACGCAGCAAGTGCGTTATGGTAGCGAATTTTGATCAAATGCTTCATATTTGAATAGCTCAATTTGCTATTAACCTATAAGGTTGACTAAGAAACGAGTTTTTTCGGGAACATTTTAAGTTTACTTTCGGAAATTTTTGTACATTTACAAACAACAAAGTTATTTTGATGAAACATGGCACATTGTTTTTACTATATAGGTTATACTGGTAACTAAAATTGCATTGATGCCTGCTTTCTTAAAAAGAAAACACATATTTGCAATAAAAACATTTAAATTAAAATTCACTACCATAACGCACTTGCTGCGGCCAGACTTTTTATTATCTTAAGAAATGCATAAATTATATGCTGAAAAACAATAGACAATACGGTACTTATTTATTAGCAGATTAAAACATTTAATTTGTTACTACTGTGTGGTATTTGAAGGATTATGGTATTGTTTGTTGTAGTAGGTATCATGGTAATAATTTCAGGGTCTAAAAATATCTGGATGCAGCAAGTGCGTTATGGCAGCGAATTTTCATAAAAGTGCTTTTAATAGCAAATATGTATTTTTTTATTGAAAGCAGGCGTCAAATTTGATAATCGGTATATCCTATATAGTAGAAACAAGGTACCATACTTCATCAAAATAACATTACTGTTTGAAAATGTATCAAAATTTTCCGAAAAAAACCTAAAATGTACCAGAAAAAACTGATTTTCTAGCCAACCAAGAAGAACCTTTGGTTAATACCAAACTAAGTAAGTGAAATATGAAGCATTTAATTAAAATTCGCTCTAAAAACGTACTTACTGCGTCGCGGATGTTTCTCTTACAAACATGCATCATCTTTCGTTGAAAAATGTAAAAATTGCAATAACATAACGAGTGTTAAATTAACATATATATTTTTCTCGTATCTTGTATAACAACGGATATATTGAGCTTCACCGTAGAAATGCGTCGCCTTGTTTATACCGTAGAAACCCTCTCTCCAACATGATTTCCGGAGTTAAAAAACAATTTAAACAGCTGTCATAACCTTATTACAAAAGACTTAGGAAAGAGTTACAAGTTTCAAATCCTAAAGTTCCTAAAAACTATTGACTCCCGAAAATCCACAAACGCGGAAAATCGGTGAGACCTATTGTTTCAGTTATATACTTCCCGACATACAATATAGCTAAATGGTTAATAAACGAATTTAAAGGCTTGCCTATTAAATAAAAAAGTTTTTCGGTTTAAAATTCACTTGAATTTATTAATAAAGTTAAAAATGTTAAGTTCGTGGAAGGCGAGGTTCTAATATTGTTTGATTTGACCTCGTTGTTTCGCAGTGTTCCCATAAAAGAAATGCTAACGTATTTAGATCTTTTGTTAAAAATGCACAACATAGATGAAGAGGCCTGCAAAGAATATATACATTTAACAAATCTTTGCACGAATCAGAATATTTTTCAATTTAATAATGAATTTTTTCTTTTCCCATTCATTGCAGACGTTTTCGTAAGTAGATTTGAAACAGATTCAGTAAACGAAAATGTCTATTTTCCTAGAGTATGGTTTCGTTATGTGGACGCTGTTTTTGCAGTATTTAATACAAATGTATGCAAAGTAGATGCTTTTATTGCCAAATTAAACAGTAAATTTGACTCCATTAAATTCACGCATTAAATAGAAATTAACAAGCAATGACCCTTTCTTGATGCATTAGTTATTAAAAATGGAGACACCAGAACTTGACATCAACAGAAAGGAAACCACTACTGTGACTTACATTTCGACTGACTCACACAATAGTTTCCACAAAAATTCAGCTAGTCTGAATTTTCTAGTTCATATATTACTACAGTTTCCCTTAAATAAAGAAAGATATAACAGAGAAATTGAATATATTAGCTAAGTATAATGGTTGCCCTGTCAGCTTAGTGGAGAAACTAGTCAATAAACATAAAACAACCATTTGAACCGCGAATTACGAGATATTTTAATAGAATTTTCCAAAAAGCCAATTTGCAGCTAACATTTTTTTACAAAAAATACATAAAAAATTTCTAGGTAACCCAACGAATAAAGATAAAACCACAGACGTGTAGGGTACCTGTGAAATAGGTTGTAACGATTGTGAACTTAAATATTTTGTGCAAACTAAAAGAAATATTGAAACTAGATTTAAAGAACATTTAGGGCAACTGAGATATGACACTATTGACAACTCATGTATTGCTCAGAATATTTGGGATAATAGTCATCATGTAGATAAAGAAAATCTCAAGCTGATAAAAAATGTCAGTCAGTTAGATGTTTTTAAAATGTTTCGATAAATAGAGTAGGTCTAGTTCTATGTACTTCATTGTTCGAACTGTTATCTTAATAACCAGCGTGTTCTTCTTAGAAGGAATATAAGATGACGTCGCACAGTACAACAAAGGCAGGTATGCATTTTTAATTACAGGGATTTAAGACTCAACATTGGGGGGGTCTGTCTGTATACGATCCTAGAGGGCGCTGTTCGCAACTGCTTGGCCACTAACATATAAATAGTAGTTCTAGTTATTATTCACTTAGTTTATTCATCCCTCTGATGACGCTAACTTTCTTAGCGAAACGAGCGTCAGGTCAAAAAACTGTATTGTGATGAATTGGGTTCTCCAAATTGTACTTAACTGTATTATTTACAGTTCAATAGATTCTGTAGGAAATAAAGACGACGCCATTTATTACCCAGTAGAATTTTTTAACCAATCTAACCCCCTGGTCTTCGATACCATCGGCTCTTGTTACGTGTGGGCACACCCACAATGTTGCTTAGAAATTTAAAACAACCTAAATTTAGTAGAGGCAACTATTATAACCGGGTCTGATCAAGGAGAAATTGTATTTATTTCGCGTATCCCTTTGATTCCAAATGATCTCCCTTTTGAATCCAAAAGACTGCAGACATATTTTCAAAATTCAAAAGTCGCAGTCTTCTCAATAACGAGTTTTTTTTACGAAAATTTGCTAAAATATATAGACTATTAAAGCACAAACTCTATAACTGAAACTACCAGAGAAAGGGCCTATTTGACACTAATTTTTGCAAATATTTTGTAAAATAAAGGACAATGACGGTTGAAGCTGTAACTGAAGGGTTTGTAAAACACACTTATCACATATCTTCCAGTAACCAGGTTTTCGTTTCAAAATTGCAAATTTTGACGTTTCAAATCGCGATATTGTCGTTATAAATAGAAAAATTATAAAATTCTCAAAGCTATTTTTCTAATATTTCATGACGTTTTTGCGTTAAGAAAACTGAATCTTTGTCTATAATATACAGTAGATTTTGCTATCCACATAAAATATGTTCGTTTTCTGATTTTGTCTGGTCATCAGTAGTACCCAAGTTTTTTTCCCTCAAATCGCTATGATTTTTTTTCCTTTTAATCTAGAGATTATTTTGGCATGTAGGGTAAGTTTGATAGTGTAAACTTAAGTACCAAATTTGGTTGCCATAACTTTGTTAATTTAGGATATATATATATATATATATATATATATATATATATATATATATATATATATATATATATATATATATATATATATATATATATATATTACGTGTCCAAACATTAAAAAAAAACAGCCATATTTCATAACCTCAATTTATTGTAAGTTACAAACTCGCACTGTTTATAAACGTATAAAAGTCTTGACGCAGCAAGTACGTTATGGTAGTGAATTTTCATTAAAATGTTTTTAATAGCAAATATGTGTGTTTTTTTTAAAGAAAGCAGGCATCAAATTTGGTTACCAGTATAGCCTATATAGTAAAAACAAAGTGCCATGTTTCATCAAAATAAGTTTATTGTTTGAAAACGTACAAAAATTTCCGAAAGTAAACTTAAAGTGTTCCCGAAAAAACCGTTTTTTGGTCAACCTTATAGGTTAATAGCAAATTGAGCTTCTCAAATATAAAGCATTTAATCAAAATTCGCTACCATAACGCACTTCCTGCGACCAGGATTTCTTTACTTACAAACATACATTATATTTCGATGGAAAATGCAATAACATAAGGCGTGTTCGACTAAAAAAATTTATTTGTATCACCAACAAGCCTGTGATTGTAGAAATATTTTTTTAAGATGAAGCTCAAGACACCCTATAATTAATCTATACAATTTTTTTTCATATTTTGTATAATAACGGATATTTTGAGCTTTATTGATTTTTTACCAAAATTCGACAAAAGTTATATACCATTAAACGACAAACTCTATAGCTAAGACTACTGCCAAGCATCAGAGAAGGGGTCTATTTGAAATGAATTTTCTGGAAACATTTTTGTAAAATGAAGGACAATGACGGTTGAAACGAAGACTTCAGGGTTTGTAAAACATTCTTCTTAAGACATTTTCTTTCCATAGCCCGTATTAAATTCAAGTTATTTGCCTAAATGTTGACAATTTTGAAGTTTTAAATCGCGACTTTGACGTTTTGAGGAAAACCCCAATTTATTTTTCTTTAAATACCTATAACTGTTTTGTCTTCTGGAGCTCAATTTTGGTAGAAAACTTACACATAGCGATGTAAACCCGCGTACCAAATTTGGCTGCCCTTACTTTGTTATTTCCGGAGATATAATTTTTTTTCGAAATAAAACACAAAATTTTCCGGGAAAACCTCGTCCGATTTTCTTGGCTAACGAACTTATCCAAGCCACTTGCAAAAGGAAGGGATTCACTAAATTTAGTCAAATTCGGCCTATTATTTTTTGAGTTATCGGTGTGATATATATATATATATATATATATATATATATATATATATATATATATATATATATATATATATATATATATATATATATATATATATATATATATATATATATATATAAACATATACAAATTGAAACTGACTCCGGATATGTGTTCTAGTGGGCCTAATTAGCGTTCATTTGAAGATTTTTTTTCAAAATTTACAAGTCGGGTTCTCCTCATTAGTGATTTTTTTAAAAGAAATTTCACTAAAAATTGAAACTAACCCCGAATATGGGTTTTGAGACCCAGTTCGCGCTCATTTAAGCAAATTTTTTAAAAGTCTTAAAGTCGTGATTTCCCCATTAGTGATTTTTTCGTACGGAAATTCTAATATGTCGTATTGGACAGACGTTTGGAAAACAACTTGCAGTAGATAAGATCCTAATCACACATAAAATCAAAGTGTAATCAAAAGAGGAAATAGATTTTAATGGAAATCCACCGTGTCATTGACAGCATATCAGACGTTAGAGATTATATTCTCGATTGTGAGTGCAGTGGTTCAGAAAATATGATTAAGTTTACGATTTTAACACGTCATTTCACAGAACTCATATCACATTAGGAAACTTTACGACCAGCCAATGCAATATTCGTTACAAAGACACAAACAAAGAGAAATTTCAGATTACGCCTGCAGTTTTATGATTCGTCACAAATCTAATGCAATTTCGTACTGGTCATGCATTCACTTTTATTTCTCAACCAATTATTTGTTGTTGTTTACTAATTTTTTTAAATTAGTTCAGCAATAAAATATGTTATTACTTTTGCTTGGTTAGAACTACAAATAACGTCTAAAATTAATTCAATTGTTTGATAATAGCGCATTGACCAATCGGATTTAATTCCGCATCGTTCTAAACTATGGCAGCCAGTGGTTTTACGAGTTATTATCAAAGTTGTGACGCAGCAAGTGTGCTATGATAGCAAATTTCAATGAGAACTTATCGCTTGAAACAATTAAAATTATTTTAGTTTTAAAAATTCTATATTTTGGTAAAGAATCGGGGCGGGCAAGTTCTGTGGGTAGTTTGGATACACCGAGAAAGGATTCAATTTAATTCATTAAATGTTGTTGGCCTTACTTGGTGAAACCGCTCCGTACTACATACAGGGTGGTGCATTGAAAACGAAACAGACCGATTTGCGTCAAGAGAATTTTTTTTTAAGAAACGCTGAAACACCTCAATTTTAATATTGAGGGGGACATGTTTTGACATAAAACTCAACTTTGTCACATTAACCCCTTAAGGGTGGTGATAACAACCCTTATATTTTAAATAGGGAACATGGGTCGAGTGTTACATCATTTGAAAGCTCTTTCTTTTCTGAATTAAGCACACAAATTTTTTTGGAAGTTTTATCAACTCGTTTAAAAATTATTCACAGTTGGAATTGCAAGAACGTATTTCATTTATTGTGATAAGAAATGCACTAATTAGTCAATTTTTCGTAAAACAAAAATAAAAAACAAAACCAAACGTTCAAAAATGTTCATTAAGTTAAGTAAGTGTTCAAATTGTTGACCACCAACTTCCATATAAAAGTAAAAATTTTGTTCAAAACGAGCTCTGCCATTCTGGAGCATTTGTGATGTTATTAGACGGAATTCTTCAACAATGCGTCGTCGTAATTCTTCCAGAGACTCCGGTTCTGTTACGTAAATTCTACTCTTTAAATGGTCCCGTAGAAAGAAGTCTAAAGGAGTTAAATCCGGTGATCTAGAGGGCTACTCAATAGCATCTCGACGCCCAATCCATTGTCCTGGAAACTCTCTGTTCAAAAACTCCCTAACACGTTGTGAAAAATGCGGAGGAGCTCCATCTTGTTGAAACACTAATTGTTTTCTTGATAGCGATCACCATTTTCAACAATGTCGATTAGTAGAGGGTAAACAATATCTTCTAGTAACTCCAAATACGTTTCGCCACTCAAATTGCCATCAAGAAAAATTGGTCATTTTAAACGGTCTTCAAAAATGACAGTCCAGACATTCAATTTCTGTGGAGTTTGAGTGTGGACTTCGTGAAAATTTCTTGGATTATCTACCCAATAATGACAATTATGACGATTGACTTCACAAAATTCCAGCCGACGATCAAAATCATCTTCATTCCGTTGTTGTACAAGATGAATTTTATACGGGTGAAATTTATGATGCTTCAATATTCGCTGAATAAATCTTCTTTTGATGTTTGAAACAGTGGCCAATTCTCTCGTGCTTAAAGTTGGGTCTGCAGCAATTTGTCCTAAAACTTCTATCTCAGTAGTCTCATTTCTAACCGGAAATTCACGTTCAGGATACGGTTTTTTGTTGGCTACTGAACCACTTTATCGAAACTTTGCAACTAACCCCAAAATGTGTTTTCTGTTATCATGTCTGTTCGGATGTCGTTCATTAAACAAGTAGTCCTATCAAGTATCAAACCGACCGATAAACTGAAATAATGAACCGCATTTCTCTCATTCCGATAAGAAATGTTCTGATAGTCAATTTTTTGTTTACAAACCAACAAAACATTGACTATCAGCACATTTCTTATCGGAATGAGTGAAGTGCATCCTTAACTGTGAATACTTTTTAAACGTGTTGATAAAACTTCCAAAAAAATTAGTGTGCTGAATTTAGAAAAGAAAGAGCTTTCAAATGATGTAACACTCGACCCATGTTCCCTATTTAAAATATAAGGGTTGTTATCACCACCCTTAAGGGTTGATGTGACAAAGTTGAGTTTTATGTCAAAACATGTCCCTCTCAATATTAAAATTGACCTCTTTCAGCGTTTCTTAAAAAAAATTTTCTCTGGACGCAAATCGGTCTGTTTCGTTTTCGATGCGCCACCCTATATATATATATATATATATATATATATATATATATATATATATATATATATATATATATATATATATATATATATATATATATATATATATATTTGTTTATAGACTTATTCTCTAGCTTCACAAGTGTTTGTGTGTGTGTGTATTTATATCAAACAAAATTCACATTTTATATATATTCTCTACCGCAAGAAGAAATAATAAAAGTCATAAAAGTATGTGGCAAATGGACTTAACGGTCCCAAGCCAAACAAAAATAACAACAACAATAATTCTCTATATCATATAATTCACATTATATAATATAAAGCCGAGTACCAAATTTGGTTTCCATATTTATATGTTATTTCCAGATGTATAAAAACTTTCCAGGAAAACTGGTCCGATTTTCCTGACTAACGAACTTAACCAAGCCACTTGTGAAAAGAAGGTACTCACCAAATACGATGAAAGTCAGTCTGTTATTTTCTGCGTTATCGGTGTGATATATATATATATATATATATATATATATATATATATATATATATATATATATATATATATATATATATATATATATATATACATGGAAATGTGTTCTAGAGGACTCAGCTCTCGCTCAATTAAAGACATTTTTCCAATTGCAAAAGTCACGGTCTTCTTATTTTAATGAATTGTTTTAAGAAAATTCACTAAATAACCCGATATTAAAATGACTATAGAAACAAAAGAAAAATCACAAAGATAAAACATTATGTTCAGTGAAAATTCACTAAAATCCTAACGTAACGCTCAACTACTTCATTAAATTTGTTGTTGCTTTTTTACGAACTAAAAAATTGGAGTTTAATATTCAGTACGAACGTTTGAATGCATTCATATACATCTTTCCCCGATCTTTCACCGAAAAAACTTAAGCGTAAAGGCTGATTAACGAACTAGATCTTGGTTTTCGCCCGAACAAGTATGATTGAAATCAGTTTAGTATTTTTTAAATTTATCGCTCGAATACATACATATATATCTATATAAACATATAAAAATTTTAACTGACCTTGGCTTCAGGTTCTAGGGACCCAAATTCGCGCTCAACCGAAAATTTGTTTTCAAAAGCTTTTCATCGCGACCTCTCTATGAGCGAATTTGTCTTTATGAAATTTTTGTAATGAAAATTCGCTAATAAAAAAGAAATGAAAATGCCAGTGAATCTATTTGATTTAGTGGTGTATTCTATATTATCTGAAAGATATATTATAGGCGACGAAATTGAATGTAATTTGGGTATTTTTCCAGTTTACTGCACGGTGGGTTTTCAGAAGCTTTTTTTCAGAAATATGCCTAGAACTCCTCTTGGATGCCACAAGACAAATTTGTTGCAAACAATCTCCAAGAAAGTTAAGGGACCAAGAATGAATAGGGCTGCTGGGCGGGGAGGAAGTATGAGCGGAAATGCTAAAAAAACCATTTTGAAAACATGGGTTTTTCACATTTTGCAGCAATACCTCCTTTAAAACCTGTCTACAACGCACAACACCCATATTCGCCACAGGCCCCATAATTTTCTTGAGCGTTGCTCACAAGAAAATGAGGTTACCCCGTCTTTTTGGATAAGGGGGTGGAAACCCTCTTTATTCTGGGGGTTCTTTTTTCCCTTCTGCACGCATGCAATCACCCTCAATGTATCAATCACAGGAATTTTTTTATGCTCAGCTTTCTAGTGTATTTTTTTGTTGAGAGTATATTTTATGTTTATTAATTGCTTTGTTTGAGTATTGTGTCCAAATTACTGCGTAAATATTTATGTTAAAGGTTATGTTTTTGCTTGCCCTCATTTACCTTATTTTTTACTGTTCCTAATTAAATAAAGCAATTCTTTATAACTTGCAACATAATGCTGTATCATTATGTATTTTATATTATTCTTATGAAAATTCACTACCATAACGCATTTGCTGCGTCCAGAACTTTTTTTCAGTCTTAAATAAAGGGGCGTATGGAGTTCTAAATAAGATACTATATATATATATATATATATATATATATATATATATATATATATATATATATATATATATATATATATATATATATATACAGGCTGGCCAATTAGTGCGATAAAGCTCAATATCCCCTGTACCATTAAAGTTAGGGGAAACTTTTCTGGGGAAGTTAAGATATGCACCTTCTACAATTATTTTAGACTATACAGGGTGCTCCAAAGAGGCGATGTAGGAACAAATGCATGTTTTTTAAATGAGACACCCTGTGTATTTTTACATATTTCGATTTACCGTAAAATTCTGTACATAGCACCACAATTTTCATTTTTGAAACGTTGCTAAACAGATTGGAAAATTCCCATAATTTGTGAAAAAACATGGTTCAATTAAACGAGTAATATTTCTCAACTTATAATAACTAGAAACAAGATATTTTTATAATGGAAAGAGGAATGATGAAAAAAGTCCTCTGATGCAATACGGATTGATGTTTTTGTACAGGGGGTTTTCTATGGCCATGCCAAAATTACGAACTTTAAACCTAATTTTCGTTAGTTTTTTAAATGCAACACCCTGTATTTGATTACTTTCTATTGTAGATATTTTGATTCTCTCTTAACTATTGTCCAGGTCATTCTGTGTCTATCTTTGCTACTTTTTGCGTTATTTCAATTCTAGCAAAAAACTGGATGTTTTTCACCATTGTCGTTTTTCTAGTCGCCTATGACACATAAAATAGCGAATAACTGCTGTGATTTTACATAAAATGTCAGTTTGGTTGCTGTTCTATTAAATATCATAGATAATAACATCAAAATAATTTATTCATAATGCTGGATACGTGACAAAAGCATCTCAGCGATTTAAGATTCCATACAATTTGTAAATTGATTCTTTACATAATTAACCGTACAGTTCATAGAGGCTACTATTAACATGAATTCACAACTCAATACGTTTCTCAAAAAAATAAGTTATGCTATTTACAATTTCTAAAGTAAATTACTACGCAATTAATTGATCAAAGTGGCCACCATTCACTTGAGTGCATAATTCAATACGTTTTTCGAAAGAATGTTTATACACATTTCCCGAGTGATACTTCGTAAACAGTTCCTAATACGAAATTTCATATCAACTCTTGTATTAGGGTGTGTTTTATAGACGTGATCTTTTACAAATCCTCATCCACTGAAAACCATTTTTGTTAGATCTGGTGATCTAGCTGGCCATGATACTGGCGCTCCTCTGCCAATCCACTGCTGGCCATATGTTTCATTTAAAAAGGTAATGTATAATGCACGGGAGGTCTGTCATGGAAAAACCAAACACGTTCACGAATAACATTTGGTATTTGGACCATTAACTGTGGTAAATCGTATTGTAAAAAATCCAAATATACTTGTCCAGTTACTATTTCATCAAAAAATGCGGTCCAATAACATATTCTCCCACAACTCCGCCCAACCGTTTAAGGAACATCTGTTTTGTGAATGAGTTCTTATAAAATGGGGATTGCTTGTAGCATAGTAATGGAAATTATCCCTATTTACGATTCCATTTTTATAATGGGTTGCGTCATCACAAAACAATATTGAATCTACAAAATTCCGTTGTTGTTTCGTTTTTTCCTGTACCCATGCACAAAAATTTATTCTCCTCTAAAAGTCTTCCTCATTAAACTCTTGCAATAACTGGATATGATAAGCATGCATTTTGTTTTCTTTCAGTATATTCGTCCAATATCTAATTGATTCGTTGGCCAATGTGTGGATTTTCAATTACTGCTAAAAGAATATTTAGTTGATTTTCTTTGGTTGAAATATGTTTTCTTCTTTCATTTTTCTTATAGGCTACACTTCTCGTTGTTTGAAAACGCTCCAATACCTTCTCAAACGCCATTATATTGGGTTGTCTTCGGTTTGAATTTTTGATGATATATCCTCGTAGCTAATAAGCAGTTTTTGTCGCTAGCTCCCAATGCAAAAATCATATCCACCAATTCGTCATTTGAAAAATTCATTTTAAATAGTTTTGCTACAAAGAACGCACTAAATCTCTTCAATTATCACCAAATTGTTGATATAATGTTGATATTAACCTTGTCAAATAGAACAGCAACCAAACTGATATTTTATGTAAAATGACAATAGTTATTTTCTATTTTATTGTCATAGGTGACTAGAAAAAGGACAATGGTGAAAAACATCCAGTTTTTTGCTAGAATTGAAATAATGCAAAAAGTAGCAAAGAAAGACACAGAATGACCTGGACAAGACAAGTTAAAGAGAATTAAAATCCCTACAATATAAAGCAATCAAATACAGGATGTTGCATTTAAAAAACTTACGAAAATTAGGTTTAAAGTTCGTAATTTTGGCATGGCCATAGAAAAACCCCTGTACAAAAACATCAATCCGTATTACATCAGAGGAGTTCTGCCCTCATTCCTCTTTCAATTATAAAATATCTTAATTCTAATTATTATAAGTTGAGGAATATTACACGTTTAATTGAACCATTCTCAAAAATTATGGGAATTTTCCAAGCTGTTTAGCAACGTTGCAAAAATATGTCATGAAAGTTGTGGTGCTATGTACAGAATTTTACGGTGAATCCAAATATGTAGAAATATGCAGGGTGTCTCCTGTAAAAAATATGAATTTGTTCCCACACCGCCTCTTTGGAGCACCCTGTATAGTCCAAAATAATTTTAGAAGTTGGATATCTTAACCCTTAGTAACTTCCCTAGAAAAGTTTCCCCTAACTTTCATGGTACAGGTGATATTGAGCTTTGTCGCACTAATTGGCCACCCTCTGTATATATATATATATATATATATATATATATATATATATATATATATATATATATATATATTGCTATGGAATGCGATAGGCCAATAACTATGTTAGTTCAATAATTATTGTTTAAAACACAATGTTTGAAAATCTATTCATCGATAATTTTCTATTACTAAAATTATATATAAAAAAAGGTATATTCAGATAAGTTACCATTTACATGTAAACTGACTAATTAAAATAATAGATACTTTAAAACAGCCTGTATATATGTACTGTGCCAAAAAATAGAGCAAGTAATAGATGAAATAGTTTTATTATAAGCGAGATAATCCAGGTTGTCAAGGAAAAAAGTCAACAAAAAAGGAGATTTTCGAGAGAGGTGTCAGGGGAAAAAGGAGATGTCAAGGAATTTTTAGGAAGCTTGCAAATATAAGCGTTTGGTTTTCTTTATGAAGATAGATAGAAGGAATTTTGATAAGATTTTAAAGATAAAGTGTTTGGTTTTGTTTATGAAGATAGATTGAAGGAATTGGGAACATTGCAAATATAAGTTTTTGGTTTTTTTATAAAGATATATTGAAAGAATTTGGAACGTTGCAAATATAAGTGTTTGGTTTTCTTTATGAAGATTGATTGGAGGAAGTTTTAAAGGAAAACATAAGAATGTTAACCAGTATTCGAGAGTTTGTAAAGTTGAAAGCAAAGTTATCTAGACAGTTTTGAACAAGAAGTGAAATTTGATAGGAACATTTTCAAGTTTTGTTAGTGAAGCCAGTGTCACAAACAGCGTTTAGTACAGTTTTGAAACTTAGGTCCGACGTCTATAAAGGTTTTTCTTGGTGCCACAGTTGATACAAAAGGTTACTAATCATCATCATGATTAGCCTTATAGAAGCAGAAAACAATTAAAAAGGTCAATGGTAAAGCAGATTAAGAAGAAAAATATTGAAATAAAATAAGGGTACCATCATTAAGTAAGTAGTATTTAATTATTTAAATTTATATCGAATTAGAAAAAGTGCACTTTGTAGTGTGGATGTGTAAATAATATAGTGTAAAGTAAAGTTGTTTGAATATATATAAAAAAATTGTTAAATTTTATAAGTAATTATAATTGATTTTGAATATTCTTTTGTTTTGATTTCACTTTGATAAATTTAAAAAGTAAGTACCTTAAAGCACCCCTGAGCATTAAGAACTTATAGCTCTGCTAATAGTATAATATATATATGTATATATATATATATATATATATATATATATATATATATATATATATATATATATATATATATATATATATACATACATACATACATACATACATATTGTTTTAAAAAAGTGTAAATCATTTCTATTAAAACTCGCTACCATAACGCACTTGCTGCGTCCAGGCTTTTTTAAAACCACACAAGCCTAAAACCGTTACTTGGATACTAATATTGACAATCCTTTTACCAGTGATTAACTGTTAAAGAATGTGGCATTGTTAAGAGTAAAGACATCAAACTATGTGAATACATACAACAAACATTACGTGATGTCTTTGACTTACAGACGATTCTATAATCAACATAGGTGTTAAACATGTATGACTATAGGTTGAATGTACATAAGAGTCGGCTTTAGAATTATCCGCTGTTGATTTAATATTCTATAGGCATTACCAGTGTGAGCGAGTTAGGTGAAGTTGACCACAAGACTCTATTTTCATGTTCTAAATAACGATTTGTTAGACAGGTTTGACATGCATGATCAGTTATTAATTAATTATGTTCAATAAAAATATTATCAGTCAAATATATCCCACGTTTTAACAATGTCTCTAAATAGGACCCAGAAATGAAAAGTCTGGAGGCAGAGTGTCGTGAATTTTCATTAAAATGTTTTTAACAGCAAATATTTCTTTAATGCAAGCAGGCATCAATGTAGTTACCGGTATAACCTACATAGTAGACACAATGTACCATATATAATCAAAATAACTTATTGTTTGAAAATGTACAAACATTTTTCGAAAATAAACTTTAAATGTTTCGGAGCAAACTGGTTTCCTAGTCAACGAACCTTGGGCTAATAGCAAATTGAGTTATTGACATTTGAAGCATTTAATGAAAATTCGCTACCATAAAGTACTTGCTGCATCGAGGTTTCTTTTCTTACAAAAATGTTTCTGTAAATGGAACAAGTCCAGTCATATGCAGTTCATTGTTCGAGTGGTTATCTTAATAATCAGTGTCTCCTTCTTGGTAGGAATATTTGATAAAGCAATGCGATTAGCAGTAATAAGAACCTCGGTGGTTCAGAGGTAAGAACGTGAGAATCTGAACCGAAGGGTACTGGGTTCGATCCCAGGGTTCGCCTTTCACTTTTTCAGTACAAACTGTAACATTAACATCAACCGAGGTTCTGGCATTCTATTTGAGCAAGTTGAATGTCTGCACGCTCCGCCCTTCGGAGGGGGCGTAAAGCCGTTGGTCCCGTGTCCATGCGATGTTGGACATTTAAAGATATCTACCCTCCTTACAGCAGGGCAGGGGTTGGGTAAAAGTTCCAGGATGGTGAGGTGAAACTGCTCCCTGGCGTCGATGATTGGCCATAGTCGCTGAAATAGGTCGACGTTAAAGAAACAAAACACACAAAAATAGGAATGGAATATTAATTACAGGGACAAAACAGTGGGGATTTTCTGTATACCTTCATAAAGGAGGCTGTTCGCAACTGCTTGTCAACTATTCGCTTAGTTTATTTATCCAGGTGACAAAGATAATTTTGTTAGCAAAACGATCGTCAGGTTGTCTAAAATATGTTGTGGCGGTATGGGTTCTCCAAGTGTACTTACTACTTAGTTATGTTTAACAATTTTTTTGACAAATATTAGATGAATCTTCAAATTGATAGACTTGATAATCTAAGTATTTCTGACACTTTACGAAATATAAATATAAGAGGTTACCTTGGCGGTGCAGTCGAGAACTTTTATATATTTTTGTATTAAATGTTTATTCTATAATAAAAGCTTTATTATCGAATAAACACTTGACTGATTGTAAGGCTTGATATATTCTCACAGTAATTAGAAACACAGACCGGTTTCACTCTAATTAGAACTCGTCAGTGCGCTATACTAATCACAGCGAGAACACACCTATAAAATAATACGGCTATGGTAGCCAGCCTCCTAGATCATTGAGAGACGTACCACAGGGTCGCCATGTTGGTGCGGAACTAGGTAGTATGTTGTCACGACAGTTCTAGTTCACACAAAATGTTATAGATAGAGGCTGTGTATAACTAACAATTATATAAATTATCCGCAGTGGTCCATTTCTTCCCTAATACATAGACAATGTATGTAAGGCCAGATGTATTCTTATCGTAATTCGAAACGCAGACCGGTTTCGCTCTAATTAGGGCTCCTCAGTGCGCTATACTAATCACAGCGAGAACACACCTATAAAGTGTTACGGCTATGGTAAACTATTGTGAGATGTACGACAGGGGCACCATCTCGGTGCGGAACCAGATAACATGTTGTCACGACAGCTCTAGTTCACACAAAATGTTATAGACAGAGACTGTGTACAACCAACTAACAATTTTATAAATTGTCAGCCCTGATTGATTGCCGACATCCGTTAATTGGAGTTAAGAAACGTCGGGCACGGTCAGTTTCTGGATGGGTGACCGGTTTGTGAATTTAGTAAATTTTCGTAGAAAATATTTTTTTAGTTTGCGTAAATAATTTTTGGAGATGTTTTTCTGCAAAAATATTTTTTAGTTTATTCAAAAAATGTTCAATCTAACTGAGTTTACGATAATATTCTTTTACATTTTTCTTCAAATTTTAATAACCTAGTTTCCTATCAACATGAAAATTCAATTTTGGCATGTAAAAAAAAACTTTAAATGGGGAACATGTGTGTTAATGTTACGAAACCACCTTTATTATTTTGGAAGACATTTTTTTAAATTTATTTTTATTTGGCAGATATATAATTAGTAGAATCTTCCATACATTTGTTGACCTGCAGATGCAAATTATAAAAAATCATTCCAAGTCGTATGTTTACTTAGATACTGAAGAACCTCGGTGGTTCAGGGGTAAGAACGTGTGCCTCTGAACCGAAGGCTACTGGGTTCGATCTCAGGGTACTCCTTTTACTTTTTCAGTACAAACTGTAAAATTAACATCAATCGAGGTTCTGGCATTGTATTTGAGCAAGTTGAATGCCTGCACGTCCCGCCCTTCGCAGGGGGCGTAAAGCCGTCGGTACCGTGTCCATGCGATGTTGGGCACGTTAAAGATCCCTACCCTCCTTACAGAAAGGGAGGGGTTCGGCAAAATTTTCAGGATAGTGAGGTGAAACTGCTCCCTGGCGCCGGTGATTGGCCATAGTCGCGGATATAGGCCGACGTTAAAGAAACAAAACACACAAACACTTAGCTACTGTTGTTAATAAATTTCGATATGATATAATTATTACTGTTACAAAATTACACTCTTGCAGGTTTCGTTACCTAATAGAGCATAAATTATTTTCTAAAATTGTTTCTGTTCACTGACTAATCTCGCGTATACAATTCACCAATAATAAGGTATTTAAATTTGTTCTAATTTATGTTTTTGTAATAAATACTCTTGGTACATATGATAAACATATTTTACTGCTCAAAGTTACCTATGGACACCATGCTATGGTTTATTGCCAATAAAATTAACAAGAATATTCATTATACAATATTTATAATTAACTCCACAATAAGTACACTTTGAGACACCAATTTACCTGTAGATTTAGATTTTCGAGCACTCAAATAGTATGGCACCTAATATGCGAATCCTCTTCAACTTTCCCGAAATTTGATGATTAAAAAAGTCTGGACGCAGCAAGTGCGTTATGGCAGTGAATTTTTATAAAAATGCTTTGAATATCAAATATGTCTTTTTAATGCAAGCAGTCATCAATTTGGTTACCGGTATAACCAATATAGTAGAAACAATGTGCCATATTTCATCAAAATAACTTATTGTTTGAAAATGTACAAAAAATTTCCGACAATAAACTTTAAATGTTGGTTTCCTAGCCAACAAACATTAGGCTAATAGCAAATTGAGTTATTGAAATTTGAAGCATTTAATGAAAATTTGCCACCAAAACGCACTTACTGCGTCTTGTTTTTTTTCTTACAAACATATTTCGATAAAAAATGCAATAAAATAAGGCTGTTCGAAAAAAAATAATTATAGGGATCACCAACGACTTATGGGCGATCCTGTGATCGTCAAAATAATTTTATAAGATGCAGCTCAAGACACCCTATAATTAACATATACAATTTTTTCTCGTCTCTTGTATAATAATATTTATATTGAGCTGTACCGTAGAAAGGCGTCACCTTTTGATGTAAACAGATCAAAACTGAACGTAAATGGATTCCAGGGGGTCTAGTTTGCGTCATTTGAAGAAATCTTTTTAAAATTCGAAAGTCGCGGTCTCCTCACGAATTTTTTGTGCGAAAATTAGCTAAAAATTATGGACCGTTAAACCATATACTTAACTAAAACTACCGCCAAAGCATCAGAGAGAAAATAACTAACCTGTTGTATATCAGCCCTTTTTTTAAAACTTCGATCCTTTATATGTGTTGATAAAACATAACAAACACTGTTTAGTCCACCCACTAACATTAATAAAAGCATAAAGGAATAATTTGCACTTGTATATAAAAATTACCAAATCTAATACCATACGATAAACGTCAGTTACAGCGTGTAACAGACCCGCGCAATAATATCAAATGTTCCGTTACCAGGCAACGCTTAGACATACTTGATCTCATATAACCCAAGTTTGCCATTGTCAATGAAACGCAGTGATATTAAAAATAAATGTTTCAAATTTGAATAGCTCAATTTTCTGTAAATCTAGAAAGCTGAATTTTGGTACATATTAGGTCTTTCCCAACGCAACATGTGCACCAAATTTCATCGAAATAGCTTTGTAATTTTCGAAGAAAAAATTTTTTTTCGAAAGAAAACTCAAAATTTTTCCGGAAAACCAGGTCAGATTTTTCTGGCTAACAAACTCATCCAAGCTATTAATAAAATAAAGGCACTTGCCGAGTTTAATCAAAATCGGTTAATTATTTTTTGAGTTATCGGTTGGATACATACACACAACTAATTGTTGTTGCCTTTACTCGGTGAAACAGTCTCATATTAATCCACACGTAGGGACTTCTACTCTGACTTCTTGACGATATCTTTAGAACTAGCGAAATTTCATTAACAAAAATTCGCCAATAGAGGGGTCACGGTGAAAAGCTTTTAAAAAATTTCTTCAGATGAACGCGAATTTGGATCCCTAGAACCCAAAACCAAGGTCCCTTAAAATTGACCCCGGATCCATTTGGCAATTTGGCCAAATTCTCGCTCATTTGAAAATTTTTTTGCAAAATCTCACCATCGATACCTCTCTATTAGTGAATTTTCATTAAGAAAAATTCGCCAATAGAGGGGTCATGGTGAAAAGCTTTAAAAAATTTTTTTTACTTACAGTTGCCCAAAAAGTTTAGGTTTTTATGTAGTCTACAATCTAAAACATTGCTTTAGATTGAGGAACTAAGACACGTTGTTTTTCTCGTGGAGAGAGTTTACAACACCTCAAGTAATCATTCCAAATTACTCAGAACATCAAAATATTAGCTTGAATATCTTTCGTAATTACTGAGAACCATATACAGATTATCTACAAATTTATACAGATGGTTCCAGAAAGAACACACAGGTTGGAGCGGCTTTCTATGTACCAGTTCAATACGTACAGTCTCAGTGGACTACATCCAAATTGTTTAATTTATAGTGCTGAATTATCGGCAATAAAAAAAGCACTTAATTGGGTTGAAAGCAATAATATACCGAGAACTCTCATCATAAGCGACTCGCAATTAGCACTCCAAGAGCTTAGCAGGGCCAAATTGACACACAATACTAACTTATTGGTTTCATTTCTCTCTCTCTCTCCCTCTCTCTCTTTTGTAGATATCTGCACGGGCACTGCTCAGAGGCGCTTTCTTTCATAGTTCCTCCACCTCCTGCCCCCAACAGATCTACCAGGGGAACAGAGCGAATGCACCCTTTCACTGTCCAGGTCACCAGCCATAGAACATCTTGTTATTCCAGCTCTTTTGTCCCGAGGACTTCCAAGTTCTGGAATTCCTTGCCGGCACATGTTTTCCCTTCTCCTCCGAACCTCAAAACCTTCAGGTTCAGAGTTAATAAGTTGCATCTTTCCTCCTTGTCGACACCCACGGTACTATAGTATTTAGGCTGTGAGCCTTCGTGGTTTTGTTGAAATTAAAAAAATTCAAACCCTATTTACAACTGAACATCAAAAATGCTACAATAATAATCTGTCTCTTGTGCAGGACTTTTTTTCTTATAGTTGCCCAAAAAGTGTAGGTTTTTATGTAGTCTACAATCTTAAACTTTGTTTTAGATTGAGGCACTTGACACGTTGTTTTTCTTGGGGAGGGAGTTTACAACACCTCAAGTAATCATTACAAATTACTCAGAACATCAAAGTACTAGCTTGAATATCTTTCGTAATTACTGAGAACCATATACAGATTATCTACAAATTCATACAGATGGTTCCAAAATAGCACACAGATTGGAGCGGCTTTCTATGTATTAGTTCAAAACGTACAGTCTCAGTGAACTACACCCAAATTGTTCAATTTATAGTGCTGAATTATCGGCAATAGAAAAAGCATTTAATTGGGTTGAAAGCAATAATATACCGAGAACTCTCATCATAAGCGACTCGCAATTAGCACTCCAAGAGCTTAGCAGGGCCAAATTGACACACAATACTAACTTATTGGTTTCATTGCTCTCTCTCTCTCTCTCTCTTTCTTTTATATATCCAAAGGCTGCCATCCCTTGCCCACCGACATGCCGTTGGTGACCTCTCCCTCTTTTATAAATATTTGTACGGGTACTACTCAGAGGAGTTTTCTTCCATAGTTTCTACACCTGCTGCCCTCAATAGATCTACCGGGGGAACAGAGCGGATGCACCATTTTACTGTCCAGGTCACCAGACATAGAACATCTTGTTATGCCCGATCTTTTTCCCCGAGGACTTCCAAGTTGTAGAATTCCTTGCCTGCACATGTTTTTCCTTCTTCCCCGAACCTCCATACCTTCAAGTTCAGAGTTAACAAGTTTCGTATTTTCTCCTTATCGACACCCACGGTACTATATTATTTAGGCTGTGAGCCCACGTGGTGTGTTGTTGAAATAAAAAAAAATCGAACCCTATTTCCAACTGAACATTAAACATGCTACAATAATAATCTGTCTTTTGTGCAGGACTTTTTTTTCTTACAGTTGCCCAAAAAGTTTTTATGTAGTCTACAATCTTAAACTTTGTTTTAGATTGAGACGCTAAGTCACGTTGTTTTTCTTGGGGAGGGAGTTTAAAACACCACAATTAAGCATTCCAAATACTCAGAACATCAAAGTATTAGCTTGAATATCTTTCGTAATTACTTAGAACCATATACAGATTATCTGCAAATTTATACAGATGATTTCAAAAATAACACACAGGTTGGAGAGGCTTTCTATGTACCTGTTCAAAACGTACAGTTTCAGTGAACTACATCCAAATTGTTTAATTTATACTGCTGAATTATCGGCAATAGAAAAAGCACTTAATTGGGTTGAAGGCAATAATATACCGAGAACTGTCATAAACGACTCGCAATTAGCACTTCAAGAGCTTAGAAGGGCCAAATTTACACACAATATAACTTATTGCTTTCATTGCTCTCTCTCTTTTATAGACATCTGCACGGGCACCGCTCAGATGAGCTTTCTTCCATAGTTCCTCCACCTTCTGCCCCCAACAGATCTACCAGGGGAACAGAGCGAATGCACCCTTTTACTGTCCAGGTCACCAGACATAGAACATCTTGTTATGCCCGCTCTTTTCTTTCGAGGACTTCCACGTTGTGGAAGTTTTTGCCGGCACATGTTTTTCCTTGTCCTCCGAACCTCCAAACCTTCAAATACAGAATTAACAAGTTGTCTCTTTCCTCCTTGTCGACACCCACGGTACGATAGTATTTAGGCTGTGAGCCCTCGTTGTGTGTTGTTGAACTAAAATAAAAAATTTAGAACCCTATTTCCGACTGAACATTAAAAATGCAAAACTAATTTTTTGTGGGTTAAAGGGCACATAAACATAGCAGGTAACGAAGTAGTTGAAAAATTGGCAAAAGAAGCCGTAGCAAAAGTCAATATAGGATTTGAAGTTAAACTCTGCACGTCCGATTTGCGTAGTCATATTCGCCAACACATCCTAGGAGTCTGGGAAAAAGAGTATCAGAATTACAGAAATCATTCTACAAACTATTACACGCTAATTTACACAAAGCTCCCACTTCAAGAAAAAATATGTTCTCCCATGGAAGACACCCAGGATAATCAAAAACGAGTGAAAGTGTACTGAAAGAAGTTGACACTAAAATCTTGGGGAAGCAGGCAAATTTTGTTCGATATATTCTAGGGAATAGTAGCATTTTGACTAAAAGACTTCAAGAACAAACTTTTAGAGGTAAGGAAGAACGTAGACCAAAACACAAGTTTGGCCCAATTGTTGAAGTGCAAAGATTGAAACAAAATGAGAAGAATTGGTGCAGACAGAGTCACGCTTGCGACATCGCCTTCAGATTGCGATGATGATGAAGTAATTAATAATATAATATATAAAACCTTACCCCACCAATTGCTGTGCTGACTAGTTCAAGGCACAGTGATTTTGGAATGGGCGGAGCAGAAAAGCCAAAGGGTATGCACAATAAGCCAAAGGTTGCATTGCTATCGGGACGGCAAAGACGCGGACGAGCCCCAAGGGAGAAAAAAAAGTAATAAATGTTGTGTTTCCTAACATTTCTGACTAAATCCTAGAAAATAAAATTGATTTAAACAATTCTTTTGTAATGGTCATTGGATATTATCAGGATATTCACTTGTAACCTTGACTGGTTTCAGTTTTCTTGCATGTTCCGCTATAAGGAAAGTTAAGATAAAATGCAATGTCACCCAGCCTAACCCGGTAGTAACACGTGCATATACACCAGCTAAAATACCAATAAAACTATATCAAATCATTTTTTCTTGTCGACTTCTGGATACTACTTATATTTAGTAATTATTGCGGAAATAGTTGATGCAATCTTATGTATATATATATATATATATATATATATATATATATATATATATATATATATATATATATATATATATATATATATATATATTATTTATATTCCTGAGGTTTTATTACATCTGGTCAAATCTCAGACCGCAGTAATGTCCCAGCTGGGATGCCCTCTACTGAAAAAATTAAATCTGCTTTATACCTCAATGTATGTTTGCATGTTTGCAGTCACTTTAAAACTAAAACATGCACTAATGAGGAGATTCCGACTTTTCAATTAATTTTTATTTTCAAATGAACGCGAACTAGGCTCCCTAGAACTCAAATCCTGGGTCAGTTTCAATTTTTATATCTATATACATAGATATAATATATATATATATATATATATATATATATATATATATATATATATATATATATATATATATATATATATATATATATATATATAGGGTGGCGCCCTGAAAACGAAACAGACCGATTTGCGTCCAGAGATTTTTTTTAAGAAACGCAGAAACACGTCAATTTTAATACTGAAGGGGACATGTTTTGACATAAAACTCAACTTTGTCACATCAACCCCTTAAGGGTGGTGATAACAACCCTTATATTTTAAATAGGGAACATGGATCGGGTGTTACATCATTTGAAAGCTCTTTCTTTTCTGAATTCAACAAACAAATTTTTTTGGAAGTTTTATAAACTCGTTTAAAAATTATTCACAGTTGGAGTTGCAAGAACGTATTTTATTCAGTGTGATAAATGTAGTAATTAGTCAATTTTTCGTTAAACAAAAACTAAAAAACAAAACCAAACGTTCAAAAATGTTTATTCAGTTAAGTAAGTGTTTAAATTGTTGACCACCAGCTTCCATACAAAAGTACAAATTTTATTCAAAACGAGCTCTGACATTCTGGAGCATTTGTGGAGTTATTAGACGGCATTCTTTAACAATGCGTCGTCGTAATTCTTCCAGAGACTCCAGTTCTGTTGCGTAAATTCTACTGTTTAAATGGCCTCATAGAAGGAAGTCTAAAGGAGTTAAATCCGGTGATATAGGGGGCCACTCAATAGCACATCTACGCCCAATCCATTGCTCTGGAACCTCTCTTTTTAAAAACTCCCTAACACGTTGTGAAAAATGCGGAGGAGCTTCATCTTGTTGAAGCACTAATTGATTTTTTTGATAGCGATCATCATTTTCAACAATGCCATTTAGTAGAGGGTAAACAATATCTTCTAGTAACAAATACTCAAATTGCCATCAAGAAAAATTGGTCCGATTAAACGGTCTCCAAAAATGCCAGTCGAGACATTCAATTTCTGTGGAGTTTGAGTGTAGACTTCGTGAAAATTTCTTGGATTATTATTTGCCCAATAACGACAATATTGACGATTGATTGTAGAGTTTAATAAAAACGTACACTCGTCTGAAAAACAGATATTGAACAGAAAGTTCCCGTTATCAGCTATTCGTGCAGTCATAACTTCACAAAACTCCAGCCGCCTATCAAAATCATCTTCATTCAGTTATTGTACAAGATGAATTTTATACGGGTGAAATTTATGATGCTTCAATATTCGCTGAATAGTTCTTCTTTTGATGTTTGAAACAGTGGCCAATTTTCTCGTGCTCAAAGTTGGGTCTGCAGCAATTTGTCTTAAAACTTCAATCTCAGTAGTCTCATTTCTAACCGGAAATTCACGTTCAGGATCCCGTTTTTTCTTGACTACTGAACCACTTTGTTGAAACTTTGCAACTAACTCCAAAATGTATTTTCTGTTAACATGTCTGTTCGGATGTCGTTCATTAAACGAATTTGCGGTACGGTTGGCACAGTAATCGTTTTTGAGAAAAATAGTAATTGTTTCAACCCTTTCTTCTACAGAATACACCATTGTGAAATTAATCTTCGGTAGTACTATCAAGTATCAAACCGACCGATAAACTGAAATAATAAACCACATTTCTCTCATTCCGATAAGAAATGTTCTGATAGTCATTTTTGTTTGTTCACGAACCAACAAAACATTGACTATCAGCACATTTTATATCGGAATGAGTGAAATGCGTTTTTTCATTTTCAACTGTGAATAATTTTTAAACGGGTTAATAAAACTTCCAAAAAAATCGGTGTGCTGAATTCAGAAAAGAAAGAGCTTTCAAATGATGTAACACTCAACCCATGTTTCCTTTTTAAAATATAAGGTTTGTTATCACCACCCTTAAGGGGTTGATGTGACAGAGTTGAGTTTTATGTCAAAACATCTCTCCCTCAATATTAAAACAGACGTGTTTCAGCGTTTCTTAAAAAAAATTCTCTGGACGCAAATCGGTCTGTTTTGTTTTCAATGCGCCACCCTATACACACACACACACACATATATATATATATACAGGGTGTTACTTAATGATAGGGCGTAATTTCAAGGGCGCATTCCTGAACCAATTTCAAGTAGAAAAGTTTATATAAACATGTGTCCTGAAGAGTCTGGTTTTCCAGATACAGGGTGTCAAAGTTTAAAAAAAAAAATTGGTTTTTTATTAATATCTTAATGATCATTTTTCCCATTTTGTTGAAATCTGGTAGGGTTAGTCACTATAATAAGACGCTAAGTTGCCACTAACTAAAAGATAATTATAAGTTCCAGTGGCGTCTCGAGGGGCAGTCTCACGAATAGTATTGACAAAAAAAAAATGTACGCTACTGAGTTTTTTTTTAATTTTAATTTTTTTCAGATTAAGCACCTAGAAATACAACTTTTTTGCCTCCTATTATCTTTTCGTATATTACTTCCTTTTCGAGGAAAAAAATAAAAACGACTTCATTGCATGTCGAAAAATTGTTAAAATAAAATCAAGTTAATTGTGATCGTTCAGAATATTTATTTCTAAGCCATTTTTTAAAATCTAACAAACGAAAAGTAATAACTATTTACAAAAAATGTTGGAAATGACTGCCTCCCGCTTCTATGCAGGCTTGTGCTCTCCTTCTCATCGAGCGACGAACTCTTTCGAAAATTCCATTAGTGTTACGGATGCTTTCACATCCGTCAACAATTCTTTTCCTTAGTTGTTCTTCTGTCTCGATTGGTGTAACATAAACTAATGCTTTTAGGTGCCCCCACAAATAAAAATCTAGGCTGTTTAAATCAGGCGATCTAGGTGGCCAGAATTGTGGTCCTCCACGACCTATCCACCGATTTTGGTAAGCTCCATTCAAATACTCACGAGCCAATATGTTAAAGTGGGCAGGAGCACCATCATGCATGAACCAATGTTGTTGACGTAAATATATAGGGACATCTTCAAGAAGCAGTGGCAAATCAGTTTGTAGAAAATGACTGTAAGATTGTCCGTTAAGACTTTGTGGTAAAAAAAATGGTCCAATCAAATAGTCATCTAGGATACCGATCCAAACGTTGACAGAAAATTGTTCCTGAAACTGTGTCTCTGTAATAGCATGAGGATTTTCTTGGGCCCAGTTATGATTATTTCGAAAATTAATTATTGCATTTCTGGAAAAATGGGCTTCGTCCGTAAACATAATGATGGAATCAAAGTGAGGATTTTCTGAAAGTCTTTGATGATACCATCTACAAAATTGCGTACGCGGTTCAAAATCTCTTGGCAGAAGTGCCTGAACTCTTTGTGCGTGATAAGGATACAACAGGGATTCTCTTAAAATTTCCCATACCGTTTTATAGCAAATATTTAATTCCCTACCTATTTTTCGGGTACTAGTTGCAGGATTCTCTTCGACCGCATGTAGGACAGCCTCCTCAACTGCTGGAGTTCGAATTGTACGAGGTCTTCCGTCAGAGGTATTATGTTTAAAACTGCCAGATTCAGTCAGACGACGATGAATGTTTATGAATATTTGTCTACCTGGAAGGACACGATCAGGATACCTTTCTTGATAGAGCCGCCGGGCCTCCGCCGAATTACCATTGGCAAGACCATAAAGGAAATGCATTTGTGTCATCTCCAAATTAGAATAGTTATTTACCATTTTTTAATAGCACAATTAACCTTTTGACCAGAGGGAAAATAATAACAAACTGTCACAGAAAGTCAAAAACATTATGCTCATAATGTCAAAACAACGTTTCCTAGCAACGCTCACAATTAACTTGATTTCATTTTAACAATTATTCGACATGCAATGAAGTCGTTTTCATTTTTTTCCTCGAAAAGGAAGTAATATACGAAAAAATATTAAGAGGCAAAAAAGGTTTATTTTTAGGTGCTTAATCTGAAAAAAATTAAAATTAAAAAAACTCAGTAGCGTACATTTTTTTTTGTCAATATTATTCGTGAGACTGCCCCTCGAGACGCCACTGGAACTTATAATTATCTTTTAGTTAGTGACAACTTAGCGTCTTATTATAGTGACTAACCCTACCAGATTTCAACAAAATGGGAAAAATGATCATTAAGATATTAATAAAAAACCAATTTTTTTTTTAAACTTTGACACCCTGTATCTTGAAAACCAGACTCTTCAGGACACATGTTTATATAAACTTTTCTACTTGAATTTTGTTCAGGAACGCGCCCTTGAAATTACGCCCTATCATTAAGTAACACCCTGTATATATATATATATATATATATATATATATATATATATATATATATATATATATATATATATATATATATATATATATATATATATATATTTATATATCCATTCTAAACCGAAAATTGCTGCACTCCTTGCTAGAATATATATTAACATAATGTATTTTCACAATTTCGCTATATGTTTTGAAAAGACAAAATAAGAAACTTTAACATCCTATCTCAAAAATAAAACCGCATCAGGTTAGTGGTAATAAGAGCTTTCTACATTATGATGAGCACTGACAAGTAGGTACACTTGGAGAACCCAAGTCACCACAACACATCTTTTAAAGACCTGTCGATCGATGTCAGAATTTTTCATCCCCCGATGACGAAAACTTTGTTACTGAGAAATTTTCATCCTGTGATGTTAACTTTGTCAGTAGAACGACCGTGAGGTCTTTAAAAGATGTGTTGTGGTGATTTGGGTTCTCCAAGTATGCTTAACATTATTTCCAAGGTAAAAAGAACATAACAAGGCTATACTCTAGACTGAATTTATTTAGTAAAAGCCCTACGCGTTTCGGCGCATATATCTGGCCATCTTCAGGGGCTTCCTGAAACATTACAAAAGGTGGTTGTGTCAGAAAAAAAGTTTCTGGTAGGTCGGCAAGTATCACACGATACAAGCAGATACAAAATTCTAAACAGTCTTACAAGCAAAGTCTAAACATAAATAAAGTCAAAGCTAACATGCTCTACAACAGTTGCATTAATAAAATCAAAGCTAAACGCTAAACGTTGAGAAACTAAAAACATCAAAATGTCCAAAGCTCAGTTGAGGCACCTCCAAGCAGCAAAAACAACAATGCAAAAGCAGTAACATTTTTTAAAACAGGTAGAAACCCGTGTAAATTAGGATTTAAAAGTACACTGACACACCACAATCTAAGGTCTCGAAATAAATAGATAAAGAAGCTGCAAAGGCAGGCTGCACAACCAGAGCAGAACTTTCAGAGAAAACACTAAGTTAAACCTATGATACCTATAAAAAGTAAAACCAAAATGGCCAAAAATACTTACGTTCTGTTTTTTATATAACAGAAACTGAACTTTATAAGAAATCTATCATAGTGGCTATTTTCATCGACTGTCGCTTCTGTTTCCTTGCACTATATGGGTTTAATTTCTCAACTTTTGGCTTTTAGCTTTGATTTTATTAATGTAACTGTTGTAGAGCATGTTAGCTTTGACTTTAGTTTATGTTTAGACTTTGCTTGTAAGACTGTTTAGAATTTTGTAACTGCTTGTGTCGTGTGATACTTGCCGACCTACCAGAAACTTTGTTTCTGACACAACCACCTTTTGTAATGTTTCAGGAAGCCCCTGAAGATGGCCAGATATATGGGCCGAAACGCGTAGGGCTTTTACTAAATAAATTCAGTCTGGAGTATAGCCTTGTTCTGTTCTTTTTTACCTTGGAAATATGTCTAACCCAGACGTTGTGACATTCGGAAATAATACAAATTTAACAAAAAAAATTTTAAAATGTTTTTCTTGTCAATATTATCTATTTTGCGCTTTTCGTTTAAACAGTTACTTAATTACTTTATGCAATTAAAATTTATGCTAACCTTGGTATGCCCTACATGATTCACTATATTATATAATTTACACCGCTGATAGATAATAGTAAAATTAATAATTAAACATTTGTCACTATGTAAATTATTTGCCTGTAATGTAACGATATTTGATGCTAGCTATTTATTTCAAGGTAATGAACTAATTATCTGAAACTAGGATGTGTCGCAATTTGAAATATATAACATTCATCGCGCATGTTTTCAGAAAATTTGTGAAATTTTATTTTTAATTAAATAATGCCAGTAGCATATAGTTTGGGAATTTTGCTTTTTGTTGGAGTTTTAGTGAATTTTCTTTAAAAAATTCACTATTGAGGAGATCCCGACTTTTGAATTTTGAAAAAATTTCTTCAAATGAGCGCTAATTAGGCCCTCCAGAAAACATATCCGGGGTCAGTTTCAATTTTTATATGTTTGTATATATATATATATATATATATATATATATATATATATATATATATATATATATATATATATATATATATATATATATATATATATGTATGTATCACACCGATAACTCAAAAAATAATAGGCCGATTTTGATTAAATTTGGTGAAAAAATTCCTTATGCAAATGGCTTGGATAAGTTCGTTAGCCAGGAAAATCTGCCTAGGTTTTCCCGGAAAATGTTGTGTTTTCTTTCGAAAAAAAATTATATCTCCGGAATTAACAAAGTAAGGGCAACCAAATTTGGTACGCAGGTTTATGTCCTTATAGGTGAGTCATGTACCAAAATTTAGCTATGTAGGTCAAAAGACAAAAAAGTTATAGGCATTCAAAAAAAATAAATTGGGGTTTTCCTCAAAACGTCAAGGTGGCGATTTAAAATGTCAAAATTGACAACATTTAGGCAAAGAACTTGAATCTAATACGGGCTATAGAAATAAAATGTCTCAATAAGGATGTTTTACAAACCCTAAAGTCTTAGTTTCAACCGTCATTGTCCTTCATTTTTACTAAAATATTTGCAGAAAATTCATTTCTTTCTCTAATGCTTGGCAGTAGTCTGAGCTATAGAGTTTATCGTTTAATGGTATATAATTTTTGTCGAATTTTCGTAAAAAATCAATAAAGCTCAATATATCCGTTATTATATAAGATATGAAAAAAATTTGTATATATTAATTATAGGGTGTCTTGAGCTACATCTTAAAATAATATTTTTACAATCACAGGATAGCCCATAAGTCGTTGGTGATACAAATTTCCTTTTTTTTTAATCAAACACGCCTTATGTTATTGCATTTTTGCATTTTCCATCGAAATATAATGCATGTTTGTAAGCAAATAAATTCTGGACGCAGCAAGTGCGTTATGGTAGCGAATTTTGATCAAATGTTTCATATTTGAACAGCTCAATTTGCTATTAACCTATAAGGTTGACCAAGAAACGTGTTTTTTCGGGAACACTTTAAGTTTACTTTTGGAAATTTCTGTACATTTTTACACAATAAAGTTGTTTTGATGAAACATGGCACATTGTTTTTTACTATATAGGTTATACTGGTAACCAAATTTGATGCCTGCTTTCTTAAAAAAACACACATATTTGTTATTAAAAACATTTTAATGAAAATTCACTACCATAACGCGCTTGCTGCGTCCAGAATTTTAGGTTATTAGGTAAACTTTGATTAGCGATCAACATACTATAAAGATTTTAATAAACTATATCAGCTCTCAGAAAATGATAATTTTCCCTATAACTACAACTAAGACACCAAATTTGGCAACATACTATTTAAAATTTTCCTATATTATCCATATTACTAAAGCAGCAAGGAAAAAAGTTCGGGACGCAGCAAGTGCATTATAGTAGTGAATTTTCATAAGAAATGTACACTATTAGTAGGGTATATTATTAAAACTAATTCTCTAAATTTAAATGAATCTTGTAGATTATTTCATTGATTGTTTTTGCCCTTACTTGGTGAAACTTGTCCATGCTACATACAGATTTGGAGACTACTCCTCTGGCTTCACTGTTCGGTTTCTTTTTTTGGAGGTGAAGGACGTAGCCAGCGCGTAAGCTAACTGGAGCAAGTGGCCCTTACGAATTCTGGATGTTATAGGATGTTCTTCAACGTTTCTGTGACTATAGTTTCGCTGCTTGACAGCATTCTCAGACAGATAAAAATTGAATTAGTACGAAATCATGACAACTACAAATAAATATCTGTTGCTATGTTATGATATGATGTTTTTATCAAAAATTTTATAAAATTGAAAATAAAATGAAACACAGATGACAGATAAGGCTTTCAAAATGTCTACGTGATGTATGTCAATATTTAACATAAAAACAGAACTAGCCTATAATAACTATGATAACAGTTACAACAATAAAATAACTAAACAATAACAGTATAAAAGCAGTCTCTATACAACGAAAATATCGACATACATCAACTCATTGTCTTATTACAACTTTTCTGAACGAATAGTTAAATTTATTTTCTTTGACTTATTTAATTAGAAAGACGAATATCCAAGAAAGGGGAATTCATTAAAGCAGTTTGCTCGTTTAAAACAAGGTAGTTATTGTCGTGTGTGTGCTTTTTGACTTCTAAAGCTTCAAAAAAGTCTAGTTTACGTTTGTGATTATAAAAATGTAGTGGTTGTATGCGGTTATTTACTGTAGGTCTATGTTCGCTATCAATAATATGTTTTGCAAATGTAGATTTATCTGCGTGGTTATTTCTAAACGCAGAAATATGTTCTTTGTATCGAGTGTTAAAATTTCTAGAAGTTTGACCTATGTAGATTGCGTTACAATGTGTATAAGCTAATTTATAAACTCCAGCTTTTGTCAGGAAACAAGATTTTTCTTTCGCGTTAAATAACAAATCACGCGTCGTGTTGTAAGATATAAGAACTACCTTTGTATTTGTACAGGTATTTGAAATTTTTGAAACGTTTTCTGAAATGGTTCCAAAATAAGTTATCGAAACGTATCTGTTGTTTTCTTTGTCTCTAATATTTGGATAAATTAAATTACTCGCTAATTTGTATTCTTTTCTCTCTATCATTTTATCTATTATTTTATCAGAGTAGCCATTATTAAATGCTGTTTACTTAATTATTGAAATTTCTTTTTCAAAATTGTTTTCTGACATGGGTATTGAAAATGCACGATGTATCATAGAATGGTAGGCTGACAGCTTTTGTGAAAAGGGATGACATGAATCGTATGGTATGGTTGTGTCAGTGTAAGTTGGTTTCCTATATATTGAAAAGTCAAATGAATTATTTTCTAACTTTCTAATTGTTAAGTCTAAGAAATTTATCCAACTGTTAGCTTCTTCTTCTAAAGTAAACTTAATATTTGTGTGAAAGTTATTAATAAAATTCCAAAATTCATTTAATTCTGTATGACTACCTTGAAAACATGCTAATATATCATCTACGTATCTGTACCAAAAGACAATATTATGCGAAAGTTCTGATGTTAAAATTTGGTTTTCTAAGTTTTCCATAAATATGTTGACTAATAAAGGTGACAACGGACTACCCATAGGTAGACCTTCATTTTGCATATAAATTTTATTATTAATTTTAAAATAGTTTTGTTTTATACATTCGTTAAAAAGATTCATTATTTCTTGTCTTTTTATGACATTTACGTTCTTTTCTATTAAAACGTTTTCTAATAGAGGTAAACATTCCTTAGGGGCTATCTTAGAATATATGTTACAAACATCAAACGAGACTAATTTACTATTTGTGGGAATAATTAAGTTATTTAATTTTTGTGTAAGTTCATAAGAATTCTTAACTGAATAGTTTGGAAAGTAATTGTATTCTTTAATAAGTGAAATCAGTTTGTAGATTAGTTTTAGAGGTCCCAGTTAGCGATCATTTGAAAAAATTTCTATTTTCTATAGAGCTAGAAAATTAAAATTTAGTACATATATGTAAATATTGCAAGTAGCTTTAAAAAATTGTGTTACAAATTTCCATAGTTACATAAGTTTTCCGGAAAAAAATTAATTATTTACAAACAGAATGTACGTGGCAAATTATCAATATGCCAGGCATTTTTCCTTATTAATTGCTTGGATGGTTTTGTTTCAGTCAACGTTTGTGCAAACAAAACAACCAAAAAGTTATTTTACATAGGTTTTACTATGGCTCAAGATTGAAGATTATAGCTTAAATGGGAAATTGAGTTATCGGATTTGAATTTTTTTACGAAAATTCTCTACCACAACGTACTTGCTGCACCCAGACCCTATTCATCGCCTATTAACTGTTGCTGTATACATACTTTTTTAAATGATAAAATATTGTAGCTCTCTATGTGAGACTGACAAACAAGGCAACCTTGAATTCATTTTTGCAAAAACAAATGAAATGAGGTAAAAATTTAAACATAAAATGAAAATCTTGGTTCGCGGCTTTGTCACGGGAGTTCTCCCCCTTGTACATGCCTAAAAACACCTTCAGTGGTTAAACAAGAACATTATAAACAAGTAAAATTTCTTCGGAACAACCCCCAAGAAAGTTGAGGGACCTGCGGTGAATAAGGGTTGTGGGCGAAGTAAACAGGTTTATAAGGAAGTATAGCTGCAAAAAGGGTAAAAGGTAGCTTATATAGGTCGTATAGGTCCAAATTATGTACAATAAGCCAAAGGTTGCAGTGCTATCGGGGCGGCAAAGCCGCGGACGAGCCCAGAGGGAGTGAAAAAAATAGGTCCAAATTGAAGCCATTTGGACATGTTTCATGTGGTCTGTATATTGCAGTTATTATTAAAGAAAACGTTCCACTGTGCACACATACATTCATCACATTTATTCCACTAAAATCCACTACACTATATTCGTAATGTAATGCATCCCTTATATATAAAACCACACCATCATTCCTATTTGCCCTGATTATATAGCATATTGTAACCACTCATCTCAAAAAGTGAAGTATCATACAAGGCAAATGTTTCTCCCAAAACAATCACATCTAGGTCCGTTTGAAACTGACTAAGCTTAAGTTCATTCAAATTTTTTGCTAAACTTCGTATGTTCAAGTGGAATATTTGGAAACTTTCACCGTGGAAGCCACTAACATGCTTGTTGTAGTCGACAATGTCCTCAATCGTTTGGGTATCAATGCAAACGTGCTGCAATCTCTCCACATAAGGGTCCATGGGTACCGTATATATACCGTATACGACCCTGGTTTTTTCTAACTTTCCGCTCACATTTCTTCTTTCGTGCCCAGCACCCATATTCACTACTGGTCCCGTAACTTTCTTAGCGGCCGTTTCCAAGAAATGTTTCTTGTGATATGTACATCCAGAAGGCGTTCTAAGCATGCTTCTGAATTTTTTTCTAAAAGTCGCCCATGTGCTAAACCGCAAATTTACCGAAAGTTTAATTTTTATTTCCAAAAGAATGCACCTGCTTATTTATAAAGGTGGCAGATATTTTTCTTTATTAATCGCTTGGATTATCTAATTTAGTCAACTCAATCAAACCAGTTTCTGCAGAACAAATAACAAAAAAGGTTTTCTAAAAGAAATTTATAGTTATTTTTCAAATATAGTATCCACGCTGCCTTTATATGGGTTTTCCTATGTATCAAAACTGAAGATTCTAGTTTAATGGGAAATTGACTTATCACTATTTGTAATATTTTTACAAAAATTCGCTACCACAACCCACTTGCTGCACATAAACTCTTTTCAACACTTCTTTACTATTACTGTGTCCCAACTTTTTGAAAATGAAATAAAGATAAACAGTACAAAATTGGAAATTTTAATTTTAATAATTTACACTGCATATCTGATTATATATGTAATTTAAACTGCTTTATGATATTCTGTAGTTTCATTTACTTCAATTGTCCCATAAAGAGTAAAAGCTAAGAGTAAAGAAAGCTTTATTTCTTTTTGAAATAATTTTGTTTCAGTACCTACATGCATTGATTAGGAACCGGAATCTGATGTACATAACCACTTTCTTATTTGTTTGATTGGATATTAGAATGATAATATACTACAGTCACAGTCGACGCTCGAAAGCATTTGTTAAAGTTATGTTAAAATTAAAAGTTGGGTTATTATTTACCTACTATATTTGTATTAACCGTTGAATATAGGTAGTTGTTTTATATTCTGAGATTCTAAGGTATTAGCGGAGTCGAATTCGAGGTTATGCGCAGAACGTACACGTTTCTCTCATTACTCCTGTCAACTATCAAACAGTCGTGTTGACAGATTAAACTAGAGAGAAGAAGATGGCTTTTAAATACAGTGAAAATGGGAAGCTTAATATTTATAGGTATAATATAAATATAATATAATAAAATGTGGCTCTAGATTGATTTTAAACAAATTGAATCACTTTCATTAAAATTCCTATTTATTTACATTTTTTTCTGATATCTACGGAGTTAGATGAGAGTTGTCGTAAATGGAAACCCCGCGGATTGTTTATTGTGACATATTATCGTAGCCGGTCCGTTTAAAACTTAATTTAGAGATTTTGTTTGCAATGGCAGCGCAACCCTGATTAATCTGCTTGACTTTGTCTAACATTATAGACATTCATTCAGAGGTAATTTCAAGTCATATAGTAGATTATTTATTTTTATTTAGTTATAACTCAAGATTTAAAATAAAATAAAATACCCCTCCATTCGGATCTCCGGGAGAGGGGTGTACAGGGGGCGCCAACATCGAAATTTAACATATCCTTTTCGAATATATGTGGCCTAAATTCTAACCTGAACTCCGTCCACCATTTCCTCCAGGCTAACAGGCCCCAACTCCTCTTCCTCACCGAAACCCAAATCAGTGCCAAAACAGCCACTAATCACCTTAATTTCCCGGGGTATGAGCTCCTTACTTCCTTTAGATTGCATGGAGGCGTGTGCGCATACGTCCGTAGCAATCTACCGTGCACCAGACTCCCCAATTTAGAAGCTGGAAGAAAAGACATACTATGGATAAAACTCTCTCTCAAGGCTGCAACTAAATTCATCTGTTGCATTTACCGGTCACCTTCTGACAACAACTTTGTCCAGCTCTTTGACTACCTTTCTGAAAAAACCGGCTATCTGATTTCTGAATATCCTTCCTCCGAGGTCACTATTCTTGGTGACTTCAATGTCCATAATAAGGAATGGCTAGGATCTTCAAAAACCGATCCACAAGGGAGAGCAGCGGAGGCCTTTGCAATCAGCAATTCTTTAGCCAATATGGTTCAGCAACCTACTTACTTTCCTCGTATCCCAACACACAGCTCAAATCCCCTGGATCTCCTTCTTACTACAAAACCTGAGTGCTATAACATATCAGTCACCGCCCCCCTTAGTCGCTCAGACCACGGCATGGTCACTGCTTCCTGCGCAATGCAACCCGAGGTCACACAGTCATCACACCCACGTATCGTTTGGCACTACAACTCCGCAAACTGGGACGAAATGCGGGATTACTTTTCCTCATTTCCATGGGCGTCTGTCTGCTTCTCTCATCCTGACCCCTCTCATATCTCACAAAACGTCACCGAAATTATCCAAGCTGGCATGGAATTATTTATTCCACGTACACAGAAAACCTCTTCAGCCACTCAAAAGCCCTGGTTCTCTAAATCCTGTGACAAGGCCAGACTTGAAAAGATCAAAGCTCACAAAACGCTTCTACACAATCCCAGTCAAGAAAATCGTCAAGCATTTAACGACGCAAGAGACCGCTATGTCCGCATTCTTTCTGAGGCAAAAAACTCGTTTAATAATCACATCAAAAACAAAGTCCTCTCAAGCTCCAACGGCAGCAAACCCCTCTGGACTCTTGCTAAATCTATTGGGAATAATTTCTGCAAAAGCACGTTCCCACCTCTTGTCTCAGGGGATAAAATTGTTTCTACCGCCCTGGGCAAGGCTGAACTTTTTGCTTCGTTGTTCGCCAGCAATTCTACTCTCAACCCACCTCCAAATGTTCAACCATCAATAATCCCCAATGTCGCACATAAAATGACGGATATCATTTTCAAAACTAAAAAGGTACGAAAGATGCTCTCTTCACTTAATACCAGGAAAGCCTCTGGCATTGACGAGATCCCAGCAATTGTTCTCAAAAATTGCGCACCAGAACTTGCTCCTGTTCTGACTCGTCTGTTTCAGATATCTTACAATAAAGGCATATTCCCTAGTAACTGGAAAACTGCTCGAGTACAACCCATCCCCAAGAAAGGATCCAAAGCGCTTCCAGGCAACTACAGGCCTATTTCTCTCCCTTCAGTCGTCTCTAAAGTGATGGAAAAATATATAAACACCGAATTACTGAAATTTCTTGAAAAACACAGCCTAATCCACGACAGGCAGTATGGATTCCGTCAGCGCAGATCGACTGTCGACCTCCTTTCCTTTGTCACCCATTCTTGGAACAAGTCTATGGAACTACACGGTGAATCTCAGATTGTTGCTCTAGACATATCCAAAGCATTCGACCAGGTCTGGCACGCAGCGCTGCTTAATAAACTTCCGGCCTATGGCCTACCACCAAAACGTTGTACCTGGACAGCAAATTTCCTCTCCAACAGGAGCATATCTGTTGCTGTGGATGGCCATTTCTCTAAACTGTATCCAATTAATGCAGGAGTTCCTCAAGGTTCAGCTTTAGCCGCTACTTTGTTTCTTCTCCACATCAATGACCTCCTCTCTAGCACATCCAGCCCAGTTCACAGTTACGCGGACGACAGCACCCTTCACTCAAATATACAATATTCTAAGCCTGTCTCTTTAGCCCAATTAGATGAGGATCGCAGACTCATGGAGGGCTCTGTCTCCGTGGATCTACAAAAAATATTAGACTGGGGAAGTAGAAATCTTGTACAATTCAACCCCACCAAATCTCAGTCTTGCTTTCTTTCTCATAAGAGATACACCAGCCCTAGACCCATCACAATGAACAACCAAGTTATTCAAAGTAATGAGTCCTTTTCTCTTGTTGGCATTTCTGTGGATCGAAATCTGAATTGGCACCAACATGTCACATCAATTGCAGAAGCGGCTGCTAAGAAATTAGGTTTTCTCTTCCGGGCTCGCAAATACTTTTCACCAGCTAATCTCTATACCTTATATACTTCACAAATAAGGCCAAACCTCGAATACTGCTCCCACATCTGGGGTGCAGCTGCCGCTTCTACACTCGCTATCCTGGACTCCATTCAAAAGAGAGCTATACGTCTCATCGGTGACCCTACCCTCACCCAAAGGCTGCCATCCCTTGCCCACCGACGTGCCGTTGGTGACCTCTCTCTCTTTTATAGATATCTGCACAGGCACTGCTCAGAGGAGCTTTCCTCCATAATTCCCCCACCTGCTGCCCCCAACAGATCTACCAGGGGAACAGAGCGAATGCACCCTTTTACTGTCCAGGTCACCAGACATAGAACATCTTGTTATGCCCGCTCTTTTGTCCCGAGGACTTCCAAGTTGTGGAATTCCTTGCCGGCACATGTTTTTCCTTCTGCTCCGAACCTCCAAACCTTCAAGTCTAGAATTAACAAGCTGCCTCTTTCCTCCTTGTCAACACCCACGGTACCATAGTATTTAGGCTGTAAGCCCTCGTGGTGTGTTGTTAAAATTAAAAAAAATAAAAATTACACAACCAATTGAGTTCAAATTTGGTAGGTAGGACGGACCACTTGTACAATGTGTACGTGCTGGTCAAGTTTTAGTTTAATAGCTGTAGTAATTTAAAATATATTGAGTTTTCAAACAGTTTTTTTATTTTTTTCTAAAAGTATTTGAGTGTTAAAACTGTCTAACGAACTCATCCAAGATATTAACAAAATGAAGGGAATTTCCAAATTAGGTTTTGATTGGTGAAGTATTTTTTAAGTGATCGGTTGGATATATATATATATATATATATATATATATATATATATATATATATATATATATATATATATATATATATATATATATATATATATATATATATATATATATATATATATATATATATATATATATATATATATATATATATATATATATATATATATATATATATATATATATATATATATACTTTTCAACTGACCTTGGATTTGAGTTCTAGGGGCCCCAATTCGCGCTCATTTGAAACAATTTTCCAAAAATCTCGCCATTGATACCTCTCTATTAGTGAATTTTCGTAATGAAAATTCGCTAAAAAAGGCATCAGGTTTTGACAATAAACGGATAAATCTGAATAATGTCGTTGAAAATTGTTTGATTTTGACGATTTAAAAAGTGAGCGAGGCGGACGTGATGGACGTAGGCATTGAGTGGTGAACGGGGGCGATTGAGCAGGGAGGAGCTACACGAGGGCACACAGAAGCCGTTTTGTTAGAACGTCGCCGCGAGCAAACTGAAAGCTGCAGGAAAAAACGGCCCGCCCGGAACGTAAAGGAGTGAATTTTATCGAGGCACAACTATTTTGGGGATGTTGGGGTGAGAAAAATCCAAGAAACAAGAGCAAAAACCGGAATTTTTACCTCAAAAGGTCATCCTAGGATGGATCTATCTCCTCGGAAGATACGACATTACGAAACGCGCCATTGCCAAAAACGGAATCTTCAGATTACATCGAGTATTCCCGTTTTATTCGTTTAAAATCGACCCAAATTAGTCTACCTTGAATAAGTCACGTCAGTGGAATTTTTGATAGAGAGGGTTTCAAAATTATTTCCCCAAATGTCAAAATTTGCAAGATAATCACGATGTGCACGTTACGTCTGGAATTAATGTAGTGCCCGATTAACCTCGATTCGCTATCAAAGATTACGATTGTATTCACAGATTGGGTTAATTGATTGAATTTGTTAATGAAAAAACCTTTTTTAAATTGATTCTCTTCACCTATTTTTAGGTCGACAATATCATCTACAATAACTATTGCTTGACGCCCACATTTCATGTGACAAATAATGTCATATTATTGTTATAAAGCGTTTTAGGACAAGAAAATCGTGTATTATACACAAACATGTTTTTTGCAATAAGTTGGGTAGTATCTGTTTGTATGAGCGTAATTATTTATCAAGTGGTTATTAATGAAGTAGTAAGAAAACTCAGTGTACTGTATATATTACAAGAACTTCGGGATGCAGTAAGTGCGTTATAGTAGCGAATTTTCATAAGAATTGTACACTATTACTATACGGCATATTAGTAAAGTTTATACTTTAAACTTATACATACCTTGAAGATCGATTTTAGAGGTCCTAGTACGTGCAGAGTTGAAGAATTCTTTCGGAAGTGTTATCATCGATATTTCTCTATTATCAAACAAATCAAGCTTTTTGCCAAGTTTTATTGAAATCGGTTTGGTATTTTTTGAGTTGTCGCTCGGATACATACATACATATATATATATATATATATATATATATATATATATATATATATATATATATATATATATATATATATATATATATTAAACATATAAAATTTTTTTAACGGACCTTAAAATCTGAGTCCCGATATGGGCGCAGTTTATTGATATCATCGTTGAAAACAATAGTATCTAGTGGAAAGTCCAAGCAAATGCCCGTCTAAAAATGGTGGGTTCTGGATATTACTTTATTATATCACAATAAAATACTGATATTTTCTTTTAAATTATCAGGGCTACAGGGATTAAGGCTTTAAGTCCCGGGAGTCAGTCATTAATTCTTCTTTTTAAATTTTAACGTTGGTCTATTTCCGAAACTATGAGCAATCACTACCGCCAGGGAGCAGTTTCATCTCACTATCCTGGAACTTTTGCCGAAATCCAGCCTTTCTATAAGAAGACTAGGGATCTTCAACGTGCCCAACATCGCATGGACACGGGATAGGCGGCCTCATGCCCCCTCCGAAGGACGAACTGTGTAGACATTGAACTTGTTCAAATACCCTGTCACAACCTTGTTTGATGTTAGTTGTACAGTATATACTGAAAAAAGTGAAAGGGAAGCCCTGAGAATCGAACCCGGTAATCTTTCATTAATTTTGAAAATCAGATTTTAGTACTGGTTTTCAATAATATGATACGGGTATTGAAATACCTTAACACGCAATTCAAGCCTACTGCTTGAAGTCATTAGCAAACGGTTAATTGTCCAAGAGGACTAGACTTTCAAAGTGGCCTATTTAAAGGTACATTCAAACATCTGGAGGGGTCAATCCACCTACTGCAGGTCTTTACTTTTACCATTTGCTTCCTTCTGATATTGTAAAATTTGTATCAATATATGTATCACAGCGATAACCAAAAATAATGGGCCGATTTAGAACAAATTTGGTGGGTACCTTCTCTTTGCAAATGGCTTGGATAAGAGTGGGTGCCACTGATGACCAGATAAACGCACAAAAGTAAAATATTTTGCGTGGATAACAAAATCCTATGTATGTTACAAAGACTAAGTTTTTTGGCGCAGAAGGTCAAGAAATTCCAGAGAAAGTACTTTGAAAGTTTGATAACTTTTCCTGCTAAAACGTCAAAGTCGCTATTTGAATCGTCATTATTGGCAACTTTTAGGCAAAGAACCTGAAGCTAATACGGGCTATGCAGAGAAAATTGGTGTTATAAGTCCTCCAATTTCAGCTTCAACCGTCATGGTCCTTCATTTTGCTAAAATGTTTCTAGAAAATCCATTTTGAATATAAATTTCTCTGATGCGTTAGCAGTAGTTTTAGTTATAGTTAATTATTCTTTGATATTAGTCCTCAGTTAGTTAGTTGTTAATCAAAATGCCATTTACATGTGGCAACCAGTAATATGAGGCGGCAGCAGATGAGCATTCTAGAAAACTCTGGATGCAGCAAGTGCGTTATGGTAGTGAACTTTCATAAAATGTTTTTAATAGCAAATATGTTTTTTTAAAGAAAGCAGACATCAAATTTGGTTACCAGTATAATCTATATATTAGAAACAATGTGCCATGTTTCATCAAAATAACTTTATTGTTTGAAAATGTACAAAAATTTCCGAAAGTAAACTTAAATTGTTCCCGAAAGACTGGTTTTCTGGTCAACTTTGTAGGTTAATAGCAAATTGATTCAAAATTTGAAGCATTTAATGAAAATTCGCTACCATAACGCACTTGTTGCGTCCCGAATTTCTTTTCTTACAAAGATGTATTATATTTCGATGGAAAATGCAAAAATGCAATAACATAGAGCGTGTTCGATTAATAAAAATTCACCAAAAAAAAAAGAAAATTTGAATCACCAACGACTTATGGGCGAGCCTGTAATTGTGGAAATATTTTTTAAGATGTAACTCAAGACACCCTATAATTAATGTATAATTTTTTTTTCGTAACTTGCATAATAACGGATACATTGCGCTTTAATGATTTTTTACGAAAATTCGACAAAAATGATATACTATTAAACGATAATCTCTATAGCCAACACTACTGCTAAAGCATCAGAGAAAGGGTCTATTTGAAATGAATTTTCTGGGAATATTTTAGTAAGTTGAAGGACAATGACGATTGAAACTAAGAGTTGAGGCCTTGTAAAACATTATTCTTGAGACATTTTCCTTCGATAGATCATATTAGTTTCAGGTTCATTGCCTAAATATTAACAATGTTGACGTTTTTAATCGCGATTTTGACGTTTTGAGGAAAACCCAAATTTATTTTTCTTGAAATGCCTGTGCTTTAACTTATAAAGCTAAATTTTCGTAGGTAGCTTACCTATAATGATATAAACCCGTGTACCAAATTTCGTAGCCCTTACTTTGTTAATTCCGGAGATATAATTTTTTTTTGAATGAAAACTCATAACTTTCCCGAAAAACCTCTTCCGATTTTCCTGACTAACGAACTTGTCCAAGCCATTTACAAAAGGAAGGTACGTTGCAAATTTTATCAAAATCGGCCGATTATCTTTTGAGTTATCGGTGTGATACATACATACATACATATATATATATATATATATATATATATATATATATATATATATATATATATATATATATATATATATATATATATATATATATATATATATATATAAATTAAAACTGACCCCGGATATGAGTTCTAAGGGTTCTCGTTCGCGCTCATTTGCAAAAATTTTTTCAAAATTGAAAAGTCGGGATCTCCCCATTAGTGAATTTTTCTACGAAAATTCACTAAAATGTCCAAACCAAAGGCACCCCCATTCAAGTGTTTTTGTTAAACTGCATAACTGTTTTCTTAGTAATGGTCCTCGAAAGACAAAAATTTGTTTGGATTTCGGTTTATAAAATTAAATTTGTCCGAGGTCTGAAAAATACATCAGTTTTTAAAGCTAAGCCAAATTCGTTAGTGCTCTAACGGTTGTAATGAAGTATTTAGACAGTTTCAGTGGCAACAGTAAGAAAGAAAAACTTGCATTTTTATACTATTCAAGGGTAATGCACAACAATTGTATATATTTCTAGAACTATCTAGCATGTGAAGGATTATTAATTCCTTATACCATTTTTTCTCTAATTATAATTGCCTATATGTAGAGATTTCATTACAGTACAATGCAATAAGAATATTGTTATTCATAACAATGGAAAGGTTAATTAAAGCTTTTTGCCTAGCTGGGGTTGAATGCCAGATGCAAGGATATTTTTCTAATTAGTTGCGGTGCTTGTAAAAATCACATGATCAACAAAAAAATAGGTTAGTATAATGAGCACAGAGTCATAGAATAATATCACACAAAGATAAACTATAAAGAGCAATCTATCATTTTTTTAGTAATTGATGGTTTTTTTTTTGGCCTCGAGCAAAGCTCTTCTAATAAGTACACTTGGAGAACACCCAAATCACCACAACACATATTTCAGAGACCTTACGATCGTTTCGTTGACAAAGTCAACATCTCCAGAGGAAGAAAAATGTTCTTTGTCAACTTTGTCAACGAAACGATCGTAAGGTCTCTGAAATATGTGTTGTGGTGACTTGGGTGTTCTCCAAGTGTACTTATTAGTGCTCATCACAGGTTCCAGTTTTCACATAAAGCTCTTCTAGCCACGGTCACTCCAGGTCAACAACTAGTGCTTCAGCTTCTTACTATTGTACCATGTTTTACATAAAAAATAAATAAATAAGGGATTCTCTATGCTATCGTCTACCAAGCTCAGCAAACAAACCCTCAAATTTCCTTTACTTCATATAAACCAATAATTTACGAAGAGAGACTATGTCCATCATACTTTACATTTTGTTTTTGTGGGCAAGGTGTATGTGTTTAAGTCTTCTTAACTAGGATTATAATTAAGGAAAAAAGACATGGGATCACACACTTCACGCCTAGGGGTCCACCAAGGCGACTTTAATGTAGACAAACTAGACTGAACCACGGTAAAGATGGGTCAGACACTGAGACAGACAAAAGGAAACTATAACTATATGACTATTAACAATCATGTCAATTGCTTCAACAAAATTACTTTAAAAAACAAAACAAAATTTTATCTTTTTTTTAAGTTGAGCTAAATTACCTCATGTAATTTATTACATTTAATAAAGTTCAAAAGTATGTCTAACATTTCTTTTTCAACATAAAACGCTACATGCAACAAATATGCTATATTCAATGGTAATGAAACTCCTTGATCAAGACCTTTTAAAACTAGATTGTTACATGCGTGGATGTGTTTTTTACAATTAAAAAAGATATGATTAATATCACACACACTTGTTCCATCACAACTACACAGTGGATTGTCTGCCAACCCCATTTTAAATAGTTGCTTTTTGGTGGCACCATGCTCTATGATGATTCTATAAAGTGTTATCTATATTACTCTGTTAGTAGGGACTATTTCTAAGATCGATTTAGAAGGCAAGGTGGGAAATATTTGCCTAAATTTACTTTTTACTATGGCTTGTTGTTTGCTCCATTGGTCTGACCATTCTTTCCTCATGTGGCGTTTACAGGTAGGAAGAAGATCTCTTGTTATGAGGATATTGCAACTCTCTCCTATTATTGTTGCATTTTTTGCCAGTTTAGCTGCTTCTTCATTGCCCTTGATACGTGCATGTGCTTTTATCCACATAAATATAGCCGTTTTTCCAGCCCTCACTAAAAAATAATTGATGTTGATAAGAAAAATTTCGATAGTAACATTTCTCTCAGAATAATGTGCTAAAGACAGAGTTTATACTAAATTAAATTGTAAAACTATACGTATACTGGATAAATGAGCCACGCAAACAGGATCTGTACAATATAAGCTAGCTGGAAATAAATATTGAAGACTCTAGTATGACTTAGCTATTACAAATGAGCTTAAACTTTCATGGGCAATATTGAGTGGCTGCTGAAAGGCATCCGGTCTGTCCTGTCGTGGTCGAATTCAGCCAGCTGACAAAATTATATAGCACTCTTAAAAAGTTACCAGAACTGCAACCGTGATAGAAAGTTAAAATTGACAAATGAAATAAAACTGTTGCAGTTATAAGCAAGTTAGTTAATTGTTGTTGCCCTTACTCGGTGAAACAGTCTCATATTAATCCAGACGTAGGGATTTCTACTCTGAGTTCTTGACGATATCTTTAGTATTAGCGAATTTTCATTAGGAAAATTCGCCAGTAGAGAGGTCACGGTGAAAAGCTTTTAAAAAATTTCTTCAGATGAAGGCGAATTTGGATCCCTAGAATCCAAAACCAAGGTCCCTTAAAATGTATGTATATATATATATATATATATATATATATATATATATATATATATATATATATATATATATATATATATATATATTTGTATCCGAGCAATACCTCAAAAAATGCTCAGATGATTTTAACCAAATTTGGCACATATCTTCATTGCATTAGGACCGCAGATGAGTTCGTATATCAGCTATAACGGAAATTTTCCCCCCAAAACCACACAATTTTTTTTTAATCTATATTTTTGTAAGTATCAGAGTAACTGGGATGAGACTTTACATGTGGCTAGAAATGGTGTAAGTAAACCTATTCTGTGAATTTTAGGTAATTTGGTACACAATAGTTTATTACAAATTAAAAGTACAATCTGAAAGACATGCATTGAAACGACTTAGTGGTTAAAGTCCAGCCTGACAGACAGAGTAGGTAAATGTCACGCCTGGATTGATTCATACAACAGGTATAAACTATACATCAACGGTAACCAAACTAAATAAATAAGAGGCATAAAATATACTACCGCACCAACAATCGTGAAATCTCGGCCACAAATACGGAAAGTGACATTTTCTTTCCATAGCTCGTATTAGGTTCAGGTTCTTTGCCTAAATGTTGCCAATTTTGAGGTTCTAAGCCGCGACTTTGACGTTGTGAGGAAAAAAATTCTTTAAATGCCTTTTTTGTCTTTTAGCACACAAAACTAAATGGTGGTGCATAATTGACCTATAATGACATAAACCTGCGTGCCAAATTTGGTTGGCTTTACTTTGTTATTTCCGGAGATATAATTATTTTTTTTTCGAAAGAAAATAAAACAAATTCCGGGAAAACCTGGGCCGATTTTCCTGGATAACGAACTTATCTAATCCACTTGCAAAAGGAAGGTGTTCACCAAATTTAATCAAAATCGACCTATTATTTTTGGAGTTATCGGTGTGATATATATATATATATATATATATATATATATATATATATATATATATATATATATATATAAACATATAAAAATTGAAACTGACCTTGGATATGTGTTATGTGTTCTAGGAGGCCTAATTAGCGTTCATTTGAAGAAAATTTTCAAAATTAAAAAGTCGCCCTCTCCTCATTAGTGAGTTTTTTTTAGGAAAGTTCACTAAAAACTTTCCGAATGAAAATTGTAGAACTTTTCGCAACCCATGGGAATTTGCTTTTGAAAAAACCAAATTAACATCATAAAATCGAAAACATTACCTAACCTCACTTCTTTTTAATAGAAGTCCCTATATGCCATTGCTTATAATGGAAGTCCATTGTCTTCTGATTTAAAAAAAAACTCTGGACGCAGCAAGTGCGTTATGGTAGTGAATTTTCATAAACATGTTTTTAGCAAATATGTTTTTTTAAGAAAGCAGGCATTAAATTTAGTTACCAGTATAATCTATATAGTAGAAACAACGTGCCATGTTTCATGAAAATAACTTTCTGGTTTGAAAATGCACAAAAATTTCCGAAAGTAAACTCAAAGTGTTCCAGAAAAAACTGGTTTCCTGGTCAACCTTATAGGTTAATAGCAAATTGCGCTTTCTATTTGAAGCATTTAATGAAAATTCGCTAACATAACGCACTTGCTGCGTCCCGAAGTTCTTTTCTTACAAAGATGTATTATATTTCGATGGAAAATGCAAAAATGTAATAACATAGGGCGTGTTCGTTTAAAAAAATAAGAAAATTTGAACCAGCAACGACTTATGGGCCAGCCTGTAATTGTGGAAATATGTTTTAAGATGTAGCTCAAGACACCCTATAATTAATGCATACAATTTTTTTTCGTAACTTGCATAATAACAGATATATTGAGCTTTAATGATTTTTTACGAAAATTCGACAAAAATGATATACCATTAAACGATAAACTCTATAGCCAACACTACTGCCAAAGCATCAGAGAAAGGGTCTATTTGAAATGATTTTTTTGGGAACTTTTTAGCAAAATGAAGGACAATGACGATTGAAACCGAGAGTTCCGGGTTTGTAAAACATTCTTCTTGAGACATTTCCTTTCCATAGCTCATATTACTTTCAGGTTCATTGCCTAAATATCACCAATTTTGACGTTTGACTCGCGACGTTTTGAGGAAAAACAAGATTTATTTTTCTTTAAATGTCTGTAACTTTTGTGCCCTTTAACCTACGGAGCTAAATTTTGGCAGGTAGCTTACCTATAATGACATAAACTCGTGTACCCTTGCCCTTATTTTGTTAATTCCGGAGCTTTAAATTTTTTTCGAATGAAAATTCAAAATTTTCCCGGAAAACCTCGTTCGACTTTCTTGACTAACGAACTTGTCCAAGCCATTTACAAAAGAAAGGTACGTGCCAAATTTTATCAAAATCGGCCCATTATTTTCTGAGTTATCGGTTTGATACATATACATATATTAATTATATATATATATATATATATATATATATATATATATATATATATATATATATATATATATATATATATATATATATATATATATATATATATATATATATATATATATATATATATATATATATGAGACATGCTTGGTTCTCGGGTTAAACCGCGTCCAGAATTTGTGGAAACTCGACGTTTCGGCTCCTGTTTTGGAGCCATTTTCAAGAGGTAAAGGAAATATGTAAGGACACTCTAAGGCCTCAATCTGCCTACTCCTTAGAGTGGCGGAGAAAGGTGGGTAAAGGAAATATGTAAGGACACTCTAAGGCCTCAATCTGCCTACTCCTTAGAGTGATGGACAAAGGTGGGTAAAGGAAATATGTAAGGACACTCTAAGGCCTCAATCTGCCTACTCCTTAGAGTGGTGGACAAAGGTAGGTAAAGGAAATATGTAAGGACACTCTAAGGCCTCAATCTGCCTACTCCTTAGAGTGGTGGATAAAGGTAGGTTGGGTTGTTGTAGCTCGATTACGGGGCCTCAATCTGCCTACTCCCCAAATCTCGCCGGAGATCGTCTGTGAGGTCTAAGTGTGTTCAACCCTAGGCCTCAGATATATATATATATATATATATATATATATATATATATATATATATATATATATATATATATATATATAACATATAAAAATTGAAACTGACCCCGGATATGGGTTCTAGAGGTGCTAGTTCGCGCTTATTTGCAAAATTTTTTTCAAAATTCAAAAGTCGGGATCATTAGGGAATTTTGTGCGAAAATTCACTAAAATATAATCATAGGTAATATTTTAGAAATATTTCGTGTTACACACATTGATTCTACAGTACTAATTAATCATTACGGAAAAGTATCAAAAGATTGCCATGCGTAAAAAGGGACAGCTTAGTAACCATGAGAACCTAGTAAAAATAAACAACAACAGGTGTCAGACTCGAGACGCGAGTTTACTTGTAGACTCGAGACGCGAGTTTACTTGTGCTAGATATTTTTTGGTAAATTATTAGACGGAGAGCAATGTAAAATATTCCGAATTTTCCACAAAAATAATAAAAATGCCATTACTGCACTAACTGAATATCACAACTTGCATCCCAATACAATATTTTAACATGGAATCTTTCTAAAACGGCTCATTTAAGTATCAACTATAATTATATTCTTGGATTCAAAAGAAAATTGGCTTCCATTCTAAGCCATCGCATATAGGGTTTGCCACTTTAAAAAAAGTGAGGTTAGGTTGGGGGAGCAAGAGCTGGTTTCCTATCCCTAATGATTTGCAGGTGGATTGATCCTACCCTCGCTAACTAGTCGGCTTTGTTAATAAGCGTTTGAAGAAGATGTTGAAGGTGTGGATTGTATTTTTAACTCTAGGTTCACTGGATTCCAGGAGATTTCAATGATACACTTGTTATATTTATATATGTTGTATTGTCACTATGTACGCTTTTCAACTTGACTATTATTTGCAATTCGCGGTTTTACACTTGATTGATGAGCTACTCAGGATATTTCACAATCTTATTAGCTGCCTGTGTATTGCATTTACTTAAATGCATGTATGATGGAAGTTTATTACGTATGCTTGCTAATTTAGAAGAAAGCATTGAATTTTTACAGTACCACTGTACTTGGTACGTATGAAATACACGAGAGGTATTTGAATTGGAAGATTGGAACCTGAACTGAACTGACTTAAGCACACGAGTGATGTTTTAGTAGAAGATTGGGATTTCAGAGCTTCCAAAAAGCTAAGAAGATGAAAACGTTGAGAGAACTGAACTGACTTAAGCACACGAGCTGTGTTTGAGTAGAAGATTGGTATCTCGGAGTTGCAAGAAGCTAAGAAGAGGAGATCTGTGGTAGAACTGAACTGTGCTTTGCGAAAGGCCTGATTTTATAAAGCTCTCAGGTGACGATGGTTGGTGTAGTTGAAATAATGTCCGTAATGCAGGATGGCCAACCGGTTAAGGTATTATTCTGCAGTAAAGATTTCCAATGGATACATCCTTAGAAGATTTTTTAAAACAGGTCAAATACAGATAAAGCTACTAAACTTATAGGAAATGACATAACGGTAAATGTGTAATCTTTGTATGGCATTACTCAAGCGTAAACTGAATGCAGACATTCATACAGAGACGACTAGAGGATAAAGATTACCAGCAAATTGAAAGGGATTGTGAAATCCATAGAGGAGTAACTCCAGATAGGAGATTAAAAGATCAGTGCAACAGAAGGCAGGTAAAAGAGACAGGGGCGTTGCAATTATGTTTTTCCAACAAGGTAATTTTTTCGATTTTGCGATGTTAATTTGATTTTTCCAAAAGTGAATTCTCATACCTTGTGAAAAGTTCTACAACTCTAATTTGGAAAGTTGTTTCTCCAAAAACAAATGTAGCAAAAGCTGCACGAAAGGAACAGACCCTGTACTTGGCTGATGAACTTCAAATACAAACCTGAATAATTTATTACATTCATTACAGCCTTTCAGAAATGTCTAACAAATAAATCTTTAAAAGCGAGGTACCATAACCGCTGACGTTGAAAGAAAACCAGCTTAATTGATTCGTCGAGGATTTAGTGCATATTTAATCTTAACTTCTAGTTTAAACTGCGGTTTATATTTCCTTTTATCGCTGACTTGCGCACGAAGGTAAACCACAAATGGTTTTGATAAATTAAATTTCACAAAAATGACAATTATTTTTCTGCGTAAAAAAACAATTGAGACTTGTGTGTCACACGTGGATGAATTATTGAATACAAGGATTTTACTGATTATTGACGTTATATAATACCAAAGTACAGAAACACGTATACAATAGCAACGTAACAATAATATGTAACACCATAAATATTGTATGTCATTGCGAAATTGCAAATGTAGTACCATTCGCCCATAGGTGACGAGACGTTAAAAAAAATTAACTGAGAAATTCTACACATAAAAACTCTCCACAAAGGATGACCCCAATACAATAATCGATTGCAAAGTAAATCAATATTCTGTGCATACATAATTGTATAAAGAGTATTGAAGAAAGTAGCGATTGTAATGTTGAAACCTCGTTTTATCTGAAGAAAGCCGTAATACAATATTGTACCCATTGTCCTGTCAAGGCGATTATTTCTGTTCTTGTATACTCAAGTTCAGTAATAATGTAACACCTTGTATTTTCACAAGGTGGCGAGAATTTGTAAATACCTCTAGGTTGAGCGCACTCGGGGAACCCAAATCACCACAACACATTAAAAAAACCCGACGATCGTTTCACTAACCAAGTTAGCGTCGTCAGATGATAAATATCTCATATCGACAGCTCTGTTTATATTCTTCTGCAGGTAGTAGGTCATTAACGATTTAGGGAGGTTCACCGACACAAAAATTTTGACGTAAATATCTGAATTCATTTATTATCTATCTGACGTGCTTCTGCCGATATTTCTTATCAAGTAACCTATCAGTAGACTACCCATAGACGGTGGAGCGAAAGTCATAAGATTTTTATTATTACTATATTTAGCAATATATATATATATATATATATATATATATATATATATATATATATATATATATATATATATATATATATATATATATATATATATATATATATATATATATATACTTTTGAAAGCGTTTAGGAGTCCTGGTTGTCTAACATTTTTTATTAATTTTAGATGCTCCCTATTTACCGGGTCATTATTATCCCAAATATGTTAGGCAACGGAAGATCTATCTATAGTACCATATCTTAGATGTGCTAAATGTTCTTTGAATACGATTTTAATAGATCTTTTTGTTTGTCCTACGTATCTAAGATCACAATCTTTACAACTTATTTCATGAATCCCCGAAATTTTCGTGGTCCTATCTTTGTCTTTTGGGTTCCCTGGCAAGTTTTAAAGTATTTTTTGTCGACAATGTTAGTCACAAATCGGCTTTTTAGCTATTAAAAAAAAATAATTAAATAATGAGGAAATCTCGACTTTTGAATTAAAAATTTTTTTTCATATGAGCGCTAATTAGGCCCTCTAGAACACATATCCGGGGTTAGTTTCAATTTTTATATGTTTATATATATATATATATATATATATATATATATATATATATATATATATATATATATATATATATATATATGCATGTATGTATGTATGTATCACACCGATAACTCAACAAATAATGGCCCGATTTTGATCAAGTTTGGTGGGTACCTTCCTTTTGCAAGTGACTTGGATAAGTTAGTTATCCAGGAAAATCGGCCCAGGTTTTCCCGGGAAAGTTTGTGTTTTCTTCCGGAAAAAATTTACATCTCCGGAAATAACAAAGTAAGGGCAACCAAATTTAGCACGCGTGTTTGTATTATCAAGAGTGGACCATGTACGAAAATTTAGGTCTGTAGGTTTAAAGAGAAAATGTTATGGGCAGTTAAAGACAATAATTTTGGAGTTTTCCTCAAATTGTCAAAGTCGCGATTTGAGACGTCAAAATTGACAATATTTAGACAAAGAACCTGGAAAAAATATGGATTATGAAAAGAAAATGTTGCAAGAAGAGTGTTCTGCAAACCGTTAAGTTTCAGCTTCAACCGTCAGTGTCTTTCATTTACTAAATTAATTACAGAAAATTCATTTCAAATACAGTAAGTCCTCGCATAAGGCCGTCTCATTTAACGTTGTTTCATTATAGAGTTGCAGCTTGTTGAAGGTAAATGTATCGTTTAACGTCAAGGCGGATTCGGTATAACGTTGTTATTCTAAGAAAGTCTAAAATAGTAGGTAAAAAAGGAATACACAATATAATGTGTAGATATGAATACTTTTTTAAAAAATCATTTTGCAGTCACAAATATGTACATATTATGTATGTACATTATATTCATTTCCAATGATTCGCTTTACGTCGTTTTACAACGTCACTATCGTTAGATCCCTAACTACCACGATAAGCGGGGACTCGCTATCGACCCTTTCTCTGATGCTTTGGCGGTAGTTAACGAACTATAATACATAGCAAATTTTCGTAGAAACAATTTGTTAATGAGAAGACCGCGACTTTGGAGTTTAAAAAAGATTTCTTCAAATGAACGTAACCTAGGCCCCCTAGAATGCATATACGCGTTTACATTCAGTTTTCATCTGTTTACATATATAGAGGGTGACGCATTTCTACGGTAACGCTCAATAGAGTTGTTGTTATACAAGTTACGAGAAAAAATTGTAAACGTTAATTATATGGTGTATTGAGCTCCATCTTATAAAATTTTTTTGACAATCACAGGATGGTTCATAAGTCGTTGGTGATACCTAAAATTATATTACACCCTTATATTTCCTAAAATAACAAAGCAGATGCAACCAAATTTGGTACGCTTGTTTGCATTATAAAAGGCAAAACATATACCAAAATTTAGCTCTGTAAGTTGAAAGAAAAAAAGGTTATAGGCATTTAAAAAGAACAAAATTGTGGTTTTCCTCGAAAAGTCTTAAGTCGCCATTTGAACCGTCAAAATTGGCAACATTTAGGTTAAGAACCTGAAACGAATAAGTGTTATGTAAAGAAAATGTCGCAAAAAGAGTGTTGTATAAACCTTAAAGCTACAGCTTCAACCACCAGTGTCCCTCATTTTACTAAAATATTTCCAGAAAATTCATTTCAAATAGACCCTTTCTCCGATGCTTTGGCAGTAGTTTTAGTTAAGTTTATGGTTTAATGGTCTATAATTTTTAGCTAATTTTTGTAGAAAAAAATTCGTTAATGAAGAGACCGCGACTATAGAATTTAAAAAAGGTTTCTTCAAATTGGTGCAAACTAGGCCTCCTAGAATCCAAACTCGGGTTTCGTTTCAGTTTTTATTTGTTTACATATATACAGGGTGACGCATTTCTACGGTAAAGCTCAATATAATTGTTATTAAATAAGATACGAGAAGAACTTGTATACGTTAATTATAGGGTGTCTACCTCTTATAAAATTATTTTGACAATCACAGAATGGCCCATAAGTCGTTGGTGATACCTACAATTTTTTTTTTCGAACATCTCTTATGTTATTGCATTTTTCATCGAAATATGATGCATGTCTGTAAGAAAAAAAATCCAGATGCAGTAATTGCGTTTTGTTATCGAATTTTCATTAAATACTTCAAATTTCAATAACTCAGTTTGCTATTAACCTTGTTGGTTAGGAAGCCAGTTTTCTCGGAAACATTTAAACTTATTTTCGGAAAATTTTTGTACATTTTCAAACAATAAGTTATTTTGATAACATATGGTACATTGTTTCTACTATATAAGTTATGCCGGTAACCAAATTGACGCCTGCTTGCATTAAAAGATATATTTGCTATTAAAAAGATTTTTATGAAAATTCACTTCCATAACGTACTTGCTGCGTCTAGACTTTCATTTACCTGTCTATCTATGTGCTTCATTTTCGACCTCTGCAGTGATTTTTCGTAGAAAAAAAATACTAGTGAGAAGCGCCCGACAAACTAGCGTCCCCAGAACCTGGATATATATATATATATATATATATATATATATATATATATATATATATATATATATATATATATATATATATATATATATATATATAAACATTTAAAAATTAAAACTGACCACGAATATGGGCTCTAGGGGCGATAGTTCGTCGCGTAATCCTCATAGGTATTGTTTTTCTACGAAAAATCACTAAAATGACAAAAAAACACATAGATAGATAGATAAATGAAAATTTACTGAACGAAGTGGAAAAATAAAAATTTTTACTCAAGAGATATAGAGAAGGACATAATCTAGTGATTTGTGTTGTTTTTGAATCTACACAAATACATTGTAATACTGTACTCAGCACCCGGCGGCACAATACTTACCAAAATACCCTTATAGATCCAGCTCTTACAAAAACATTAATATTAATTTTCTTGAGCAGTGATACATTCTTTGTATGCTCTAGTATAAAATTCGTCTCAATAGTGTTTTCAATAGCTTAATTATATTTATGTAACTTTGGTACATGATTTATCTTGAAGTGAAATAGCAAATTAACTGGAAAGTTGATAAATTGCGACGTGATTTTCGTTTGTTTTAAAAATGTAATTGCTATTTTAGTAGTCATTACATTGTAACCACTCAACACGTGCTGCTTCGGAAGCATTTAGTTAATTGTATAGTGTCACGAACTTTTGAAATACATGTTACGTAAATACCTGTAAAAAACTGTGCTGCAAATTGAATCATTACTTCCACATAGCAGTGAATTTATCTTCGGAAAGACATTCTCATGGAATGAATTTAGGGTTCACAAAGAAAATATTTGTATTCCTGTATTCATAAACTTTTTAAGCGTTATATTACTCGAGTTTTATTGAAAAAATGTATATTTTCACTAAATCACCCCCTGAAGCGATCTTACCCAAAAACAATTCGAAGCGTTCCTTTGCGGGTGCTAACTGGATACCAGATGTGAAGATAATATCTCAATTGCTTCGAAATTTATTGCGCCGATTAACAGACAGACGTACAAGCCAACAGACGGACAGACAAAAAAATGTTGTTCCAGAATCATGGTTTTCTATATGTTTGAGATTTTTTAAAAAATTGAAATTTTGGTCAATAGTATTCCACCCTTACACATTTAACCCCTAATTTAATATCAGCACAGAATACCAGATGTTTAAGGAACTTAAAAGTGTTCTAAAACTGAACCCTAAAACGTTATATTACTCGAGTTTTAATGAAAAAATATCAATTTTCACCAAATCACCCCTCATTCATCCCCTACCCCTTGCAGCGATTTTACCCAAGAACAATCCGAACCGTTCGTTTTTTGAGTGCTAACGTATACCAAATTTAATGACGAGATCTCAATTCGCTGTAAAGTTATCGTGGCCACAGACATACAGGCCGACAGACAAAAAAAACTTTCGTTCCCTAAACATGTTTTCTATATGTTTTGATACTTTTTACGACGTTTAAGCGAAAAAGAAATTCTGAAATGTTTGTCGCCGATGCGATACTTCCACACGTTCTGACGATGTGGAAGTAAAAGTAATTTGTTTACCGCCATTGAAAATAATTATCCCTTTAATTTATGTAATAGAAACTTAAAATCCTCCGTTGGTCTATGATAAGCCTCACAGAGTGGTTTCACTTTGACAATGTTATTTAATTTTGTAATGATTAGTCGAGCTTTACTAGGAGGGAAGAACAATGTGTGAAATTGCGCTCTGGAGAGGTACTTCTAGCAACTGGAATAAAATTATAGTATAAAGTTTGTAACAAACACATTGGTTGATCAAAGCATAATGATAAATAACGAAATCGACTACTCAACAGGTAGCAGCTTTTCGGCGTTTTAGTTAATTTTCTTAAAAAAATTCACTAATGAGGAGATCCCGATTTTTGAATTTTGAAAAAATTTCTTCAAATGAGCGCAAACTAGGACCCCTAAAACCCATATCCGGGGTCAGTTTCAATATATATATATATATATATATATATGTGTATGTATGTACGTATCACACCGATAACTTAAAAAATAATGGGCCGATTTTGAACAAGTTTGGTAAATACCTTCCTTTCGTAACTGGTTTGGATAAAATATATCTCCAGAAATAACAAAGTGAGGGCAATCAAATTTGGTACGCTAATTTCTGTCATAAAGCGTATCATATGCACCAAAACTCAGATCTCTATGTTAAAAGGCAAAAAAGTTAAAGGTTAATTAATTTTTAATTAATTTAATCTGATTCAAGAAAGTTAAAACGTCAAAATTGATTGAGTACGAATGCGAGTCAAAAATACTACAAGAAATGACTAACAAGCCCCTGGATATGTGTCTAAGTTGTTATTTTCCTTGATTTCCTTAAAATATGAGCAAAAAATCTATTGTAAAATTGTAAATCAAAATGGTTTTGTGTAAATTGTAAAACGTTGAACAATTAACATGTATTATGGAATATACCTGATAGTACATACATGTCGGGCGTAACTTACTGGGCTAAGTCCCTGTAGATCGGATAATCGACTCCTACACGACGAGTTCTTATCTTAGTTAGTGACTTTATTTTTTATCATTTAAAAAAATTTAAGTATCATTTCACTTTATCGTTATCTAATCAGATTGTTGTCATTCCGATTAATTTTTAGCGAGTTTATGTATAAAAAATAATTTGATAAAGAGGAGATGTAACTTTTAAGACTTAATTCAATTTGAATAGCATATCTGGTTCTTTGTTCTTGCCCTAACTTAGCGAAACCGTTCCATAGTTAATACAGTCGTAGACTTTTCCCGTGGCTTCACAAGTGCTTGTTTTAGTGAATTTTCGTAAAGAAAGTCCCTAGCGAAGAGATACGGACTTTTGAATAGAGAACAAATTTCTTCAAATAAGCGCGAACCCATATCCAGTTTCAATTATATATATATATATATATATATATATATATATATATATATATATATATATATATATATATATATATATATATATATATATATATATATATATATATATATATATATATATATATATATATATATATATATATATATATATATATATATATATATATAACTATTGGGACCATAGAGTAGGCGCAGGTTATTTGAACCAAATTATGAGGATTGGGCCAAACATGTCTGAATAAAATATTGTTGTGGAAAACGATAAAGGGTGTTCAAGGAGACATGTTTTTTAGTTTTTTACTAATAATTTCACAACGTATCCATAAATCGTTACCAAAATTGGCACAGAGGTATAACTTTAGGAAATAAATATTATTGTACTTTTTATTCCACATTTTCTCACAAGGAGCGCCACATGAGCTATCCCTGAAGATAAAATTGGATCATACCTTTTTTGGCGAAAGTTTTTAGTAATTTTGATTATAAAACAAACATTGTAAAGCCGTTATACTTGTTCCAACTTGATAATTTCAATGGTTTTCTAGAAAGGTGCAGGTAAGCATTTCAGAGCCTTGGAAAGTAATTTCAAATAACATTTCATTTATGAATAGTGTGCTTTGGGCTGCCAAATGATTGTTGTTAGTTAATGTAATTTGTTGTGAGTGCATTATTTTTGTTTTGTCAGTTTATCGAATTGTTGTATTTTTAAAGAGTAATTAACAAGTTATCGTTACTTTTTCCATTGAAACTCCACGCCATGATCATTTTACCAATGAAGAAATGCGGGATATAATTTGTGTATACGCACAAGGCAATTTTTGCACCAGATCGGCAGCCAGAAGGTATGGATTGTTATATGCAAACAGAGGGTAACCGAATTATAAAACTTTTGCAAACCTATATCGTCCTTTGGGCGAAACAGGGTCATTCAGCAATAAAAATCAGGGAGGTCGTCTGAAATAAGTAACACTAATCACGAAGATTAATTTTGGTTTGTGTAGAAAAGAATAATTAAATAATAGCAAATATGTCTCTTCAATGCATGCAGGCATCAATTTTGTAACCGGTATAACCTATATAGTCGGAACAATGTATCATATTTTATCAAAATAACCTATTGTTTGAAAATGTACAACAATTTTCCGAAAATAAACTTAAAAGGTTTCCGAGAAAACTCTTTTTCTAGCTGACGAACCATAGGCAAATTGCGTTAGTTATTGAATTTTGAAGCGTTTAATGAAAATTCGCTACCAAAGCGCACTTACTCCGTCTCGATTTTTTTACAAACATGCATCATATTTTGATGAAAAATGCAAAAATGCAATAACGAATGTTAAAAAAGTAATTGAAGGTATCACCAACCACTGTGATTGTCAAAATACTTTTATAAGATACAACTCAAAACACCCTATGGGTAACGTATACAATTGTTTCTCGTATCTTGCATAATAACAATTATATTGAGCTTTACCGAAGAAATGCATCACCCTGTATATATGTAAACAGAAAGTAAACCCGCATATGGATTCTAGTGAGTCTAGTTTGCCCTTATTTAAAGAAATCTTTTTATAATTCAAAAGCCGTGGTCTCCTCATTAACGATTTTTTCTACGAAAATTAGCTAAAAATTATAGACCGTTAAACCATAAACTTAGCTAAAACTACTTCCAAAGCATCAGAGAAAGTGTCTATCTGAAATGAATTTTCTGGAAATATTTTATTAAAATGAAGGGCAATGATGGTAGAAGCTGAAACTTAAGGGTTTGCAGAACACTCTTTACATAATCCGTATTTTCTTCAGGTTCTTTGCCTAAATGTTGCCAATTTTGACGCTTCAAATCGCGACTTCTTACGTTTTGAGGAAAATTCCAATTTTTTTCCTTAAATGCCTTTAACTTTTTTGTCTTTAAACTTACAGACTTAAATTTTGGTAAATTATTCACCCTAATTACTCTTTAAAAATACAACAATTCGATAAACTGACAAAACAAAAATAATGCACTCACAATAAATGACATTAACTAACATCAATTATTTGACAACCCAAAGCACACTATTCATAAATGATATGTTATTTGAAATTCCTTTCCGAGGCTCTGAAATGTTCAATTGCGCCTCTCTCGAAAACCATTGAAATTATCAAGTTGGAACAAGTATAAGAGTTTTACATAAAAATGATGTTTATGTTCTATAATCAAAATTACTAAAAAGTTTCGCCAAAAAAGGTATGATCCAATTTTATACCCAGGGATAGCTCATGTGGCGCCCCCTGTAAGAAAATTTAGTTTAAAAAGTAAAATAATATTTATTTCCTAAAGTTATACCTCTGTGCCAATTTTGGTAAAGATTTATGGATACGCTGTGAAATGTTTAGCAAAAAAAAAACTAAAAACCATGTCACCTTCAACACCCTGTATGGTTTTCACAGCAACGTTTTATCAAATACTATATAATGACAATACAGGACACTCCGGCTGATTTCGTGTTTCAAGAATATCAGCGCCCCTAGCGGATAGTATTGATGTTACGTCGTTCGAGAACGTGTAACACTAGCAATTGCTGGTGTTTAACTGTGTATAATTTAGTTTTAGCTGTGTTTTTTACAATGAATGTTAGTGGTTGGGTGTGTGCAATCTATAATTTTTCGAATTATAACCTGCTAAATCTATCAAAGACATTTCATAGGTTTCCAAAGGATGGCGAAACGTAAATATAATTTGAAGCAGAAGACAAATTCAGGATCACTTTTATGCCAATATGTACAGTTCGCAGAAGATAATTTATTGTGTAATATTTAGCATCATGTACCTATTTATAAATAAACATCGTAAACGGATGGTTGAAAGGCTTCAATCATAACTTGTCTTCCAGTGCATCAAAAAGAAATATGAAAACAAAAAAAGTTTTGCATTAATAATAAATGAAATAAGAAAACTGTTTTTCTATATTCTTCTCTGTCCTTTTTTGTTTCAGTATGGCATAAATTGTCACATTTTTTCACATTTAAAATTATTTAACTTGGTAAAGGCTTTTAACTATCTACTCAAGATAAGTTTTTAAAGAGACAAGTAGAAATAGGAGATTCAGCCCTATAATAGATTTATTCACGGAAGTAAAAGTTAGTCTCACCTTTCATCTGCACAATTTCTTAATTATGTACTAAATATATCAGTTACATATTTTAAAATATTAGATTAATAAGACAGTTTTCATGTAGATATAGAGCAAATTGAGTACTGTGCTACCATTTATACCTAAAACAATTATTTATAGGTAAGTACAGATTGTAACTTAATATCCTCAGAAACAGCACTCAGTATATTCCTATACCTACCCTTGAAATAGTAGTTTAACGACGGTTTCAAGGTAGTACATTAAATTATGATGAAATAAGATTATGAGTAAGAGAAATTTGCAGAATTATTCATGCTGAATTCATTTAGGTCTCAAGCTGATTGTTGATACAAATTCTATTTATGACTATATAACCAGAAAATTTTCACTGTCATGTACAAGTTTTTATATTCATTTATAATAAACCAATTGTCTAAATTAAGAATATGCAGGTAAATATACAATTCAAATTATCCGCTCAGTTGTCAGTACTTCACGCGAGGTGGCGCTAGTGTACTTGTCACAAATATCACCCGTATCCCGTATTGTCATTATATAGTATTTGGTTTTATTAAGGCATGGTTGGTCCAATCCTCATAATTTGGTTCAAATAACCTGCGCCTACTCTATGGTCCCAATAGTTATGACTCACCCTGTATAGCAGCTGAGTTATCAAAAGGTTTCATTTTAATTGTTTATAGATAAGATATCAGCATGCAATCCAATATGGAAAACTGATTAAATTAATGCTGACAAGCTAATGTACCGAATGAAATAAATATCAGATGGAATTGTTTGACCATCGTTTCATGGATATCATGAATTTGTAACTAATTATTGTTTAGATGTGGCCATTAAATTAGAGCTATAAATATTAAAATTAATAGCTAATTTGTTGCCCTTGTCCATTCGCAATAAGCAAAAAATAACGAGGTTGAACCAATTATTTGTTCATGACAATGAATTTGTGAATACTTAATGTCAAGATTATCGCGATTCATTTACGTTTTAGATAAACTTTCTTAAAAAAAGGTTTAAAATTAAATTGACCATTATTTTTGCTGCAAAGTATTAACGATAATAATACTACCTTAATATTATTTCACTATTATTACTGCTTGATCACTTTTAAAATGGTTGACAGCCGGTAAACTCTACCTAGAGCCAGAAAGCCTCATCATAGCAGTCCAGGATAGGATGAGACCCACAAGAAACCATGAACGCTTGGCCACGGGGCAACAAGTCCGCGATAGTGATGGATAGTCAATAGACTAACGAATGCATAGTACTTGGTTTTTTAAAATACTCGAAATAACGAATACTCGTTTGGAAAATTATATATAAGGTGGCGCATTGAAAACGAAACAGACTGATTTGCGTCCAGAAATATTTTTTTTAAGAAACACTGAAACACGTCAATTTTAATATTGAGGGGGGACATGCTTTGACATAAAACTCAACTTTGTCACATCAACCCCTTAAGGGTGGTGATAACAACCCTTATATTTTAAATAGGGAACATGAGTCGAGTGTTACATCATTTGAAAGCTATTTCTTTTCTGAATTCAGCACACCAATTTTTTTGGAAATTTTATCGTTTAAAAATTATTCACAGTTGAAGATACAAAAACGTATTTCACTCATTCCGATAAGAAATGTGCTGATAGTCAATATTTTGTTGGTTTGTAAAAAAAAAAATTAACTATCAGAACATTTCTTATCGGAATGAGAGAAATGCGGTTTGTTATTTCAGTTTATCAGTCGGTTTGATACTTGGTAGTACTACCGAAAATTAATTTCACAATGGTGTATTCTGTAGTAGAAATGGTTGAAATAATTACTATTTTTCTCAAAAACGATGACTGTGCCAACCGTAACGCAAATTTGTTTAATGAACGACATCCGAACAGACATGTTAACAGAAAATACATTTTGGAGTTAGTTGCAAAGTTTCGACAAAGTGGTTCAGTAGCCAACAAAAAACGGGATCCTGAACCTGAATTTCCGGTTAGAAATGAGACTACTGAGATTTAAGTTTTAGTACAAATTGCTGCAGACCCAACTTTAAGCACGAGAAAATTGGCCACTGTTTCAAACACCAAAAGAAGAACTTCAGCGAATATTGAGGCATCATAAATTTCACCCGTATAAAATTCATCTTTACAACTGAATGAAGATGATTTTGATCGGCGGCTGGAGTTTTGTGAAGTTATGACTGCACAAATAGCTGATAACGGGAACTTTCTCTTCAATATCTGTTATTGGGCAGATAATAATCCAAGAAGTTTTCACGAAGTCCACACTCAAACTTCACAGAAATTGAATGTCTGGACAGGCATTTTTGGAGACCGTGTATTCGGACCAATTTTTCTTGATGGCAATGTGAATGGCGAAACGTATGGCAACTCGAATGATGGTCAAGAACCTGTGGCAAGACAGATCAGTTTTAAAGTTAATTTAATAGAGAAAAATTTTCATTCAACTTATACATAGTTTGTAATGAGTGATGGCTGACTTACCTAACGTATATAATTGTTATAAAATTTGTCAGATCTTTTAGTGAATTTTCTTAAAAAAAATCAGAACTTTAGCAAGTGGCTTGGATCAGTTTGTTAGCCAGGAAAATGGGCCCAGGTTTTCCTGGAAAGGTTTGTGTTTTCTCTCGAAAAGAAATCATATCTCTAGAAATGTCAAAGTAAGAGCAACTAAATTGGGTCGCCTGTTTGCATTATAACGAGTGAGTTACGTACCAAAATTTAGGTCTGTAAGTTTAAGGACAAAAAAGTTATAAGCATTTAAAGAAAAACATTGGTGTTTCTCAAATCGTCAATATGGCTATTTGAAAAGTCAAAATTTGCAACATTGAGGCAAAGAACCTAAAATAAATACGGGTTATGTAAAGAAAATGTCGCAAGAAGGGTGTTCTGTAAATCCTTAAGGTTCAACCGTCATTGTCCTTCATTTTACTAAAATATATCCAGAAAATTCATATCAACTAGACGATTTCTCTGATGCTTTGGTGGCAGGGTTAGATAAGTTTATGGTTTAAAACTCTTAAATTTTTAGCTAATTTTCGTAGAAAAAATTCGTTAATCCGAGGTGAAAGCGACTTTTGGATTTTTCAAAGATTTCATCAAATGATTGCAACCTAGGCCCCCTAGAATCCATATCCGGGTTTAGTTTAAGTTTTTATCTGTTTACATATATACAGGATGATGCATTTCTACGGTAAAGTTCAATATAATTGTTATAATATAAGATACGAGAAAAAATTTTATCCGTTAATTATACGGTGTCTCGAGCTGTACCTTATAAAATTATTTTGACAATTACAGGTGGGCCCATAAGTCGTTGGTGATAATTACAATTTTTTTAACATCCCTTATATTATTGAATTTTTGCATTTTTTATCGAAATATGATGCGTGTTTGTAAGAAAAAAATCGAGACGCAGTAAGTGCGTTTTGATAGCGAATCTTCATTAAATGCTTCAAATATCAATAACGCAATTTGCTATTAACCTATTCGTTGGATAGGAAACCAGTTTTCTCGGAAACACCTTAAGTTTATTTTTAGAAAATTTTTGTACATTTTCAAACGAAGAGTTATTTTGAAAAAATATGGTACTTTGTTCTTGCTATATAGGCTACACCGGCAACCGAATCGGTGCCTGCTTGCACTGAAGAGGCAAATGTGCGATTAAAAGCATTTTTATGAAAATTAACTTTCATAACCCACTTACTGCTGTGTAGTATTAGAGCCTACTGTGATTTATATAACACGTCATTGTCTAGTTATCAATTTTGCTATATGTAAAAGAGACCCAGGAGGATGTTGCCTGAATTTTAGATGACAGGAACACATTTTTGTTTCTCTTCCAATAATTGTTGAACTTGCTAGATTTGTAACAAATTATCTTCTCAACCAGGGTAATTAATCATCTGTCACTAATGTTATACAACTTTTAAGAAAAGACAGTTACAAGCAGACTTTCTAGTCACCTTGTAAATTACTTACTAAAATTAAAGTCTGACATTCTCATATTTGTTAAATTAAAAGACAGACAATCAAAATTCCAAACCATGTTATTTGTACTTCCGTCTAGAGGCCACCTCTTCACATAACTGGCACCGCTTACTTAAAGCTTAGACAACCTCTCGACTAAATAACGCGTTTACGAAAGCAAGGTCTTTCAAGGCCTTCTAAATGTTATATACGGGGATCACGTTAAATATTGATCTTATATTTATATACATTCGTCTTTTAATATATAAGAGAATAAAAAGTACAGTATATCTTTGTTCTAATCGCTGCTAATGACCGCAAAAAGAAAATCTGTCGAATGACTTTGTAAAGTTTATAAACGGTTGCGGTAATACAATTTTTTAGGTTAGGTATAACGAAAAGAACTACACTTAAAATAAGTAGGTTTATCTCTACATAACTTCCGCAACTATTATAACATTTGAACCTCTGGACTCTCTCGCCCTTTGTATATAAAATTATATTCTGTAGTTCTGCGCCTTTAAGCTTGATGAGATTTGTAGGGCCCCAATTCAGAATCTTAGGCAGGGTATCAATTAGGTTTCTTTACCTAATTCTCATCTATAATAGGCTAGAGGCAGATACTGCGCGAGTCGATAAGTGAATAGCTCTATTTTAGGCGAAGGTGTGGATTCGATTGCTGGCGTTGACAGAAAGTTATTTGTATGCGAAAACAAAAGGAGTTGGAACCAAAACCGGACCCTATGGAGCACCCATGGTAATTTATAGTCAATCCGATGAAATATTATCGACAACTACTTGCAAGAAGCGTTCTTTCAGCGGACTAGTTATTCATTATCAGAAATTGGAAGGCAGTTCGTATGATGGAAGTATATAGATAAGGGCTACATGCTAGACCCGACAGTGAATTAGCATTATCTTTTTAATTTTTTTTTTCACAAGCAGAACACTATAATTAGTGTGGATTGGTTGTGACGAAAGCCGTATAGGTGATCGCTCAGGGTGTTTAATTTTTAAGGCATTTAATTGGCTTTATATCACCCACCTCAAACCATAATTAATTAATGTCGTAATAAGCCTATCTCCTTCCGATATCGGACAGTGTACCGCCCTTTAGATGGCTATTTGTACAATCTTACACGACCATACGTTAGGAGTAAACCGACTCGTTCTTAAAAAGCAAATACATTCAGTGTCTGAGTTACTCACGGATAATATTTTCGCGGATTTGTTTATCTCTGCTAAAGCGAAATGGCAGTGAGATTGATATATTTTACAATCATACATAATCAGCATCAGGAAAAATGCATATATGTACGGAAGAAACACGATGAGGGCTATGCATCAGGTTTTTGAAGGGATCTCTGAAAACATGAAATCTCGGAACGCAGCAAGTGCGTTATGGTAGCGAATTTTCTTTAAAATATTTTTTATAGCAAATGTCTTTCTTTGATGAAAGCAGGCATCAAACTTGGTTGCCTATATAGTAGAAACAATGTATCATATTTCATTGAAACAAATTTATTGTTTGAAAATATATAAACATTTTTCAAAAGTCTAGATGCAGCAAATGTGTTATGGAAGTGATTTTCCATAAAAATGTTTTTAATAGCAAATGCGAGCAGGCATCAATCTGATTACCGGTATAGCCTATGTAGTAGAAACAATGTACTATATTTTATCAAAATTACTTATGGTTTGAAAATATACAAAAATTTTCCGAAAATAAACATAAATGTTGGTTTTCTATCCAACAAAGCTTACGTTAATAGCAAATTGAGTTATTGAAATTTGAAGGATTTAATGAAACTTCTTAGCACCCGAACGCTTTTCAACAAATTATTTTCAGAGACATTACTAGGACCTCACCTGCAGGTTTCTGAACAGTTTTTTGAAAAACGTTCGAGAGCTAAACTGCAAATTTACCGAAAATTTGCTACCAAAACGCACTTACTGCGTCCAGATTTTTTTCTTACAAACGCATCATATTTCGATAAAAAATTCAAAAATGCATTAACGAATTTGCTCTACGAAAATTAGTTAAAAAAAATTATACACCCCTACTCACTCCTGGTCCCGTAACTTCCTTGGGAAGTGTGAACAAGAAATTTTTCTTGGTGTTTGTGGATCCAGAGGGGTGGGGGCCTAGGCAGGTTTCTGAAAACAGTTTTTTAAAAAGCGTTCGGGAGCTAAACTGCAAATTTATCGAAAATTCGCTACCAAAACGCACTTACTGCGTCCAGATTTTTTTCTTGCAAACGCATCATATTTAGACAAAAAATGGAACAATGCATTCACGAATTTGTTCTACGAAAATTAGTTAAAAAAAATTATACACCCCTACTCACTCCTGGTCCCGTAACTTCCTTGGGGAGTGTGAACAAGAAATTTTTCTTGGGGTTTGTGGATCCAGGGAGGGCCCTAGGCAGGTTTCTGAAAACAGTGTTTTGAAAAGCGTTCGGGAGCTAAACTGCAAATTTACCGAAAATTCGCTACCAAAAGGCACTTACTGCGTCCAGATTTTTTTCTTATAAACGCATCATATTTCGATAAAAAATGCTAAATTACATTAACGAATTTGTTCTAAAAAATTAGCTAAAAAAATTATGCACCCCTACTCACTCCTGGTCCCGTAACTTCCTTGGGGAGTGTAAACAAGAAATTTTTCTTGGGGTTTGTGGATCCAGGGGGGTGGGGGCCTAGGCAGGTTTCTGAAAACAGTGTTTTAAAAAGCGTTCAGGAGCTTAACTGCAAATTTACCGAAAATTCGCAACCAAAACGCACTTACTGCGTCCAGATTTTTTTAAGATAAACGCATCATATTTCGATAAAAAATGCAAAAATGCCTTAACAAATTTGTTCCACGATAATTAGCTAAAAAAAATTATAGGCCGTTAAACCATAAATTTCACTAAACCTACAAATAAATATCCAAACAGCTACCAAACTTAACTAAACTGACAGCCAAAGCACCAGCGAAAGGGTCTATTTGAAATGGATTTTCTGTAAATATTTTAGTAAAATGAAGGGCAATGACGGTTGAATCTGAAACTTAAGGGTTTGCAGAACATTCTTCTTGCAACATTTTCTTTTCACAAATGGTATTTGTTTTACATTCTTTGCCTAAACATTGCCAATTTTGACGTTTAATATTGCGAGTTTGACGTTTTGAGGAAAACTCCAACATTTATTGCTTTAACTGCCCATAACTTCTTTGTCTTTAAAGCTATGGACCTAAATTGTTGTACGGAGTTCACTCTTTATAATACAAACACGCGTACCAAATTTGGTTGCCCTTACTTTGTTATTTCCGGAGATATGATTTTTTTTATAAAGAAAATACAAAATTTTCCGGGAAAACCTGGTCCGATTTTCCTGGCTAACGAACTTATCCAAGCCACTTGCAAAAGGAAGGTACTCTGCAAATTTTATCAAGATCGGTCCATTATTTTTTGAGTTATATATATATATATATATATATATATATATATATATATATATATATATATATATATATATATATATATATATATATATATATAAACACAGATCTCTCCATAAGCGAATTAAAAAAAAAAAATTCGCTAATAAAGGCTGAGAAGTGGTATGTTTGTTTTTGTACACTAGCGCCACCTCGCGTGAAGTACAGACAACTGAGCGGGTAATTTTAATTGTATATTTACCTGCATATTCTTCATTTAGACAATTGGTTTATTATAGATGAATATAAAAAACTTGTACATGACAAAACAGTGAACATTTTCTGATTATATAGCTATAAATAGAATTTGTATCAACAATCAGCGTGAAACCTAAATGAATTCAGCATGAATAATTCTGCAAATTTCTCTTACCCATAATCTTATTTCATCATAATTTAATGTATTACCTTGAAACCGTTGTTAAACTACTATTTCAAGGGTAGATATAGGAATATACTGAAAGCTGTTTCTGAGGATATTAAGTTACAATCTGTACTTACCTAAAAATGAATGAAGTGAATAAATTTATTATAAGGCTGAATCTGCTAATTCTACTTGTCTCTTTAAAAACTTGTCTTGGGAAGATAATTAAAAGCCTTTATTAAGTAAAATAATTTTAAATGTGACAATTTATGCCTTACTGAAATAAAACAGGACACAGAAGAAGATAGAAAAACAGTTTTCTCATATCATTGATTATTAATGCAAAAATTTTTTTGCCGTCATATATATATTTTTTTTGATGTACTGGAAGACAATTTATGATTGAAGCCTTTCAATCATCCGTTTACGAAGTTTATCTATAAATAGCTACATGATGGTAAATATTACACAATAATTTATCTTCTGCAAACTGTACATATTGGCATAAAAGTAATTCTTGAATTTGTCTTCTGCTTTAACAAATTAAATCTTTTGGAAGTGGCATTGAAATGTAAAATGTACCTTGTGTCTTGAACACTATATCCAAATCAATTCTTTTTTAAAACAGTACTCTTTTATTGCATCTATAATACTAAATTATCGTCAATCCATGTTATAGTTATTGTTTAATATTAATTATTAGGCGAATTTGTAAAAAAATCGCTGGTAACAAAAGAAAACACAAAAAATCATATTCACGTTTCGCCATCCTTTAGAAACCTATGAAATGTCTTTGATAGATTTAGCATGTTATAATTCGAACAATTATAGGTTGCACACACCCAAACACTAACATTTATTATAAAAACACAGCTCAATCGTAATTATACCCAGTTAAACACCAGCAATTGCTAGTGTTACACGTTCTCGAACGACGTTTCATCAATACTATCCGCTAGGGGCGCTGATATTCTTGAAACACGAAATCAGCCGGGGTGTCCTGTATTGTCATTATAATGTATTTGCTATTATGATAGAGAAGATCGGAATACGAAAAGTGGCACTGAGATTGATTGAAAGCTATATATTAGATCGGAGACAGTGTGTGAGACGTAACGATTGGGTAACGGGACGGACGGTATGTTCATCCCACCAAACAGATCGTCATGAGGTGCCACAAGGCTAATTTTTTGGACCACATTAATTTCTGTTGTATACCAACAATTTGCCAGAGAGCCTTCAGTACAGGACTGTTCTTGCAGATGAGACATATGTGGTTGTCGGCGCTGAGTCTTTGGAAGCGGTCTGTGGAGAAATCACTGTGATATTGGGATATTTGAAAAACTGGTTTCAGGAAAAAATTCTAAAATTACATGCAAATAAAACAAACATTTTGTATATAAGTTACTTTAAAAGAGAATACTTCTCAGTTGCATGTGTTGAGGAGATACTTACCTCGAACGATACTGTATGGTTTCTTGGATTGATCGTTGACAGTCAGTTGAACTGTAGGTCATCTACTATATCGCTCCAGGGAGTAGGCGATGAATGGGTGGTGATTTGGTAAAAATTGACATTTTTTTGTTAAAACTCGAGTAACATAATGTTTTAGTGTTTGTTCACTAGAAAACTTTCAATTTCATCAAACACCAAATTCTGTTCTGAAATTAGGGGCTGAATATGTGGGGGTGGAATATGGGTGACAGAAATTGCGATTGTTTTTTTTTACTGAAATGGCATAAAAAGTCTCAGAACATGTAGAAAACTTTATTCTGGAGCAAATGTTTTTTTTGTATGTCGGTCGGTCTGTCAGCCTGCACGCCTGTCTGTTAGTAGGCGCAATAACTTTTGAACGAATTGAGATATTATCTTCAACTTTGGTATCCAGTTAGCACCCGACAAAGGAACGCTTCGAATGGTTTTTGGGTAAGATCGCTTCAGGGGGTGCGAGACAAATGAGATGTGATTTGGTGAAAATTGACATTTTCCTGTGAAAACTCGAGTAATATAACGTTTCAGTAGTTTATGTGTACAGGAAAACGAATATTTTCTTTGTGGATAAGTCATGGACCGTAAATTCAATTCATGAGATTTTTTTCTAAAGAGAGTAAATTATCACAGCTATGAATCAATTTGCAGCACTATTGTTGAAGTTCTATTTTGTGTTTTGGATCACAGATCGCTGGATTTTGGTAACAAATAATTTTTTGACTTGTCCTACTTACTGTTGTGATTATTGGCTGAATAGAGGTTATTATTATTTGTATTATTAATACGAGGAACTCAAAAGCCTTGTGATACGTAAGATTGGATCCTTTGGGCCTCCTTCTAATTGTCTGATTAGACATCACCACACCGGTGGCATTTCGTAGTTCACAAACAGCAATTGGACGGCGTAGACAAGAAATGAAAATACAACTGTATTATCGATGGAAAGCTATTTTCCTACAACCCTGCCGCATTCTCCTAGAATATCTACCCGACGCCATACTCTGCTAATAGCAGATGACATCCAAAGCAAGAGCTCTTGGATACAGTCACAAAACAAGCATAAAACTGAATACTAAAGACTGACGTTTATTGAAAAACTACTATAATCTTAATTGTTTCTTATTCTGCACTCAAAAACAATTTAGTTTAAAAAAATATTTACTTCAAAGCTCCTGTAATGAAAATAAGCTGATAAATCGCCCAGCTCCTTTGACACTTTGCGAATAACAATCTAAAATACAAAGTAGCAAAATAAATCCTCTGATAATATATTTTTCTAAATATGTAGGCGTTCAAGAGTGTGTCTAATTTTATTGATTGGTTTATTATGTGAGTTTGACAGTTGGGATGAAGCTTTTAGTCCACACCCTGTATCAGTATTCTTTACATTATAATGTATATGTGTGCCATAACAGCAATCGTGGGATGTGATGAAACACTTTCTTTTATTCAGCATTTCTATGCCTACCAGATTGCACTTACCGTTAGTTCACATTTCGTGAATCTCAGACGTCAAGGCCTCGAAAGAAATTTAATACGTACGTCGTTGTTTGTTACATTCCAATGAGGTCGGAATTTCGAATCACTGGGATGGAAGATTGAAGTGTTACACAACACCAATTATTTATTATAAAAAACGTTAAACACGATATCTTCAACGTCGAATGATGAGCTCGCGTGAAAACAATAGTTTCCAACTGATGCTATTAAGTAAATCATGAATTGTTTCCGTCATTAATTCTGTTTCCCCTTTAGTTGTTTTACATTTTTTATAGCTGTATTACGCTGTAATTAAAACTGAAATCGCAAGGCTATTATTATTTTCACTTTTGTCGTGTTCGCGCCTATTGGCCGTTAAATCGAGATTAGAGGTTTGTATAATTTTATATGTCCTGATATAATGGTTGGAATGCATTTTAAATAAAAGTGGAAATGTTAGTTGATACCAGGCTCAGCATGAATACGTAAGGGGTTTATCTACCGCCACCAACCTTGTCTGCATTACATATTACATCTCATTGGGTTTGTATATGCGAGCACAAACAGACGTAACCTACCTAGACTGTTCTAAGGCCTTTGACCAATTGAGCCATAAGCTTATGCTCCAGATGCTGTGCCATATGGTCCCTCTTCAAATATGCTGGAATTCTTTTATAGATTCTCAAAAAGTTGTCTTGCTTTGATTACCCTGAACTTACAAGGACTGCCTAGTAAAATAGATTTCTTATAAAATTGTTTAAAATTACAAGACTGCTGTATAGCTTGCTTTACAGAAGATTGGCTGACTAATGACAACGTAAAAAAGATCGTAATACAAAGCCAGAGAATAGCAAATTGTTTTACAAGACAATCAACTTCTCGTGGTGGTGCTATGATGATGGTAAGATAAGAAGTGGAATGTGAGTCACTTGATCCGATAACTAACCTGTGTGTTGAGGGTTGTATAGAAATAGCTGCAGCTAGATTCCCAAGTCTAGATATGACAATCACTTTATCGCCTCCTGGGAGCTGATATGCAATTCTTTATACAAAAAGCTGACATTTTACTGGTTACTATAATAAGTAATGGCGTTAATAACCTTTTCGTCGCTGGAGGCTTTACTGTGAACATTTTGGAATCACCAATGGAGGGAATCAAGCTACATCATCTGTTTATGTTCTATGGACTTAATAATCTATTTCCAAAACCATCTAGAATACCAAAGATATCTGCAAATTGTATAGACAATATTTATTCAAATATAAACCTAAACAACTGTCTGTGAATTTACACTTGTCGGACCAACTCGCGCAGAAATTTCGGATATATGATGACAACAAACAAGATGAAACAATTCATGATAAAAGGGATACAAATAACAGTGGTAATAATCAGCTTTTCATACACCAGTTGCAAGACATTGAGTGGAATTCAATTCTGGTACTGGATGCTGAAGAATCCCAGCTAACCTTTAATGCTGGGTTAAAATTGGCGTCACAGCCGGTACCCGGCACTTGCATTGTTGGAGAAGTGCTTGAATACAATGCTGGGCCGGTAACTACAGGAAACTTCGGCCAGCAGCCGACTAACGGTCTGTTTGCCAGCAAGTACATTACTGGTCAGGCACTTTACCAATGCTGCAGAGTTACTTGGTTTTAATACCAAATCTGCATTTCTCAGGCACCTATATCAAGTGCTCAATTTTAGGTGGCCCACTACTTCTACTATGAAAGACCAGCACTACTCTGCATATATATATATATATATATATATATATATATATATATATATATATATATATATATATATATATATATATATATATATATATATATGTAGGTGTGTGTATGTGTGTGTGTGTGTTAAACAGTCCAATCATTGATCAAAATGATTTAGGAATGAGTATACATAAGGAATCTTTCAGATTGTTAAATAATATTGTTAATTCGTAAATATAACCCATCAATACAGACCATTATTTTCATGGATATTCCATTTTGTAATCGGTCTCTGGAAGGTGGATTTCATGGTTTTCATAAATTATACGACAGCAAAAATGAAATAAAAACTAGGCATATGTATTAGAAATTTTAATGTCATAAAAATAGAATAATCATTTTTACAATTAACAATAAAGTACAAATGCGTCAAAATTAAGAATGCCAAATAAAATATCAATAAACAAACTCATTAATGAAACAATAATCCGGGTATAGTTTCAGTTTTTATCTGTCTACATAAATACAGGTGACGCATTTTTACGGTAAAGCTCCATATAATTGTTATTATACGAGATACGAGAAAACATTGTATAAGTTAATTATAGGTTTTCTGCAGCTGCAACTTATAAAATTATTTTCACAACAGGGTGACCCATAAGTCGTTTGGATACTTACAATTTTTTTGAAATATTCATTAGAAATGAATGTAAATAGTAGCTAGGCGTGTCAATTTCGTCTGGAACAAAACATACAATTTTAACTCAATATTTGGATAAAATATAAAAGTTTTGGAAAGAGTGATAGAGAGTGGTGGAAATGGATTGGTTTTAGTTGAAGACAGAAAGGAGGAATGTTTTAAAATAAATTATTGTCTATTGATCAAAATTTGAAGTCTGCCAAATTAGAAAAGTGTCATTGTCAAGAAATTTGGAATATTAACGTTTGCATTAAAACTGACTAAATTGCACTGTTTGCAAGCACAAGTAGAATACTTATTTGTAAGGCGCTTGTACTATTATTGTCACAATAAACTATTACTACTATTACTATATTACTATTATATTATTACATTTTTGGCATTCTTCATCGAAATATGCATGTTTGTAGGAAAAAATCGAGACGCAGTAAGTGCGTTTTGGTAACGAATTTTTATGAAATGCTTTAAATTTCAATAACTCCATTTGCTATTAACCTAAGCTAACTGGTTAACTGGTTTCCAAGCTAACGAAGCTGGGGAACCAGTTTTTTTGGAGATGTTTTAAGTTTATTTTTATAAAATCCATTTTCAAACAACAAGTTATTTTGATAAAATATGGTACATTGTTTCTACTATATAGGTTATACCGGTGACCAAATTGTTCTCTGCTTGCATTAAAGAGACACATTTTCTATTAAAAACATTTTTATGAAAATTCACCACCATAACGTATTTGCTGCGTCCGGACTTTTTACATTTATGTTCTTATCTATTTTAATTTAGTTTTGCTGAATGTTTTTTGATTAATTTTTTTAATCCATGTAGCTCTGTAACTATTTTTGTCTTGAATTTTGAATTTTAAGGAATTATTCATTTTGGAAAGAGACCAACAAATGTTTTTTCTCATCACATGTGATAGACACCCCACAAAGATGAATTTTAATATTTTTTTCATTTCACATACCACAAAAATAGCGTTGCAAAAAATATTTGAAAATACGAATTCCATAATTGATTTGAAACACCACTATTTTGCCGCCATGTTCGCTGACGTCACGGAACAGTACAATAGTCAACAATGAACTTGCTTCTCTGTGTTTACATCTTGTGTTGCAAGTTATTGGTTAAGTCTTGGTTTCTGCACGCGATTTTATTTGGCAATATGGAAAATAAAGCTTATATAAATACTGTATAGGTACCAATGTGTACAAATACGACTACAAAAACTTCAGAGAAACTGTTTTTTTATTGTTGCAATGGTGCAAGGTCATAAAGTGGGATGAAAGGAAAAATTTTATTATTGCTAATATAACACACTGATGAGCTCAAATAAGAGCGAAACTAGTATGTGTTTCCAGTAATAATCTTGATATATCTATTTATATAATATATATATATATATATATATATATATATATATATATATATATATATATATACATATAAAAATTGAAGCTGACCCCGGATGTGGATTCTAGGTGTCCTAGTTCGCGCTCATTTGAAAAAATTTTTACAAAGTCTCACCATCGATACCTACCTATTAGTGAATTTAAAAAAATAAAAATCCACCAAAAGACAAAGATGTAAAATAGTTATCAAAGGAAAAGTGTAACGTTTTAAACGGCATCTTCTGCAAAATACCAGCATTTATAAGACCGCGGGTAAACCTATCCATAGATGACTGTACTGATGCGGTAAGTTTGGAGAAAATCAACATAAACTAAATACTCAAACGCTCAGAACCTCGGTGGTTTAGGGGTAAGAACGTGTGCCTCTGAACCGAAGGGTACTGGGTTCGATCCCAGGGTACTCCTTTCACTTTTTCAGTACAAACTGTAAAATTAACATCAACCGAGGTTTTGGCATTGTATTTGGGCAAGTTGAATGTCTGCACGTTCCGCACTTCGGAGGGGGCGTAAAGTCGTCGGTCCCGTGTCCATGCGATGTTGGGCACGTTGAAGATCGTTACCCTCCTCACAGAGATACAGGGGTTCGGCAAAATTTCCAGGATAGTGAGGTGAAAGTGCTACCTGGCGTCGGTGATTGGCGATAGTCGCGGAAATAGGCCGACGTTAAAGAAACAAATCACACACATACTCAAACGCTCCTACTTTTATTCAAAGCTTGTAACCAATGCGAATGAGCTTACTCCGTATTATAACGCTCATAATGAGGCACCAGGGCTTTATTATCATCATAATTTTCCTCTATAGGAAGAAATTCGAAATACTTCCAACTCGAAGGACCAACACTATATAGTCAAACGCTGTTACTTTTATTCAAATGGTCTCTGGATATAGCTTCGCAAACAAATTTGGAGTTCGTATCATCTTAAGTTGCTTTTACATCGTTTCCCGAGAAACTACGTAGCAAGATAACAATAAAACTGTGGATTTTGCTCTTTGATAAATCGCCTCGGATGTTCTTTATGGCGCATAAATATTGCGGCAATTGACAATCAAGTCAATGATTTCATCATCAAAAAACATTTTGGTTATGGAGCTGAAGAGAACGTGTATTGGAACTACAGATAAGATATTGGACTGCAAATCTTGTTTAGTATGCGGTAAGCATATACACTTTTTTGGGCTCAACAAAATAGTTTAAACGGTTATTGTTATCAGAATCCGAATCATCAGGTACGCCATGTTGCATCAATCTTGATACAGGTTTATCGTCATCATAATCACAAGAAAAACTAACCTGCCACTCAACTCTGAGTTGTAATCCAAGTTGATTATCGATGATAACTTGATCCTTATCGCCCGAATCCTCTGGATCGTCTGTATTATCCGTGTGAAAAATGATATAAGAATTCTTGACGTAAGCCAGCCTAGCTGAACCAATACTGTTCCTAAACGTCAAAATGTTCGGGGTTGACATCTTTGGGTGATGAATAAAAGGCCTTTCCTTTCCAAACAAATACTTTATTCCTTGTCCCGACGCGTTTCGACCTTACCTAACAGGTCATTCTCAGGGGAATCTATAATTTATAAAAGGCTTGTCAGAAAAACTGAGTTTTCCGGTAGGCTACTTCTGCGAGGGTACAACGCAGGAATATATAAGATAAAATGAGTTAACAACAGCTAACCCCAACACTAAGTCAAAAAAGGTTAATAGTTAACATGTCAAGCTACAAAAGCTATAAGAACACAAATATACGGTCACTAAGTACTACATGCAACAAAATTGAAAAACAACTACAAGTCAAAAATTAAAATACAATAAAAGGCTAATCTGTCTCTAGATCTTCAAAAATTACAATACGTCTAATATTAAAACTCATAAAGCTTAAAAATTCTCCAAAATTTAAGTTTAAGCTGAAGACAACAACAGGAGTAAGAGCAGACAGCACAAACACCAGCAAGCCATGCAGCCGAGAAGAAACTTTCAGAGAAAACAAAACCTATCAAGTGAATGGGAATTGAAACCGAAGCGAGTTTTTACCGTTGTTTTAAAGATGAAAAATGAAAAAAGCGCCAAGATGGCGAACTTACTTACTTGTCTTGCTAAACAGGACTAAAAAACTATACAGTTGAATGCCCAAGGAACATGCTTCATCTGTTGTTATAGGATTGATCCATTTGGTATCAGAAGTGCTAACAACTTGGAAAATAACAACTCTGTTGAAAATCAAGAAAGAATTTTTGTTTTAAATTTAAAAGGTGAGATATAACGTGCATAACACGTGATGGAGAACAAAAGCCGGCAGAACATCTCAGCGCAAGGTCGATACTTAAACTGAAAAGGGAAAATGACAAGTGACATTTGACATTTGGCAGAAGTGACGTATCAACCACGGAAAACAAAGACGCTAAAAACGAAGGACAGGTCCAGAATGGGCTAAAATGACCTGACGTAAGGTCGGCTTCTTAATCGAGAATGAAAATGGCAATCAACAAACTGACAGACGTAAGAAATCGACTCGAAAATATACAAACACTAAAAACAAAATGGCAGGTCTGGAAGCCAAGGAGCAGATCCCCTGACTAAGTTGTCTCACGGTCCACTTGGATGGTGTGTGGGCTGGTGATCTGCTAGTTGACTATATAGAGATGAAAAACTTGTGACGTCTGTATTGGAAACATTAAGTACGTTTTTGTTAGAACAATTGATATGTTTATAAATTTCCATCTCTTCAATGACACACTGTTCAATACCAAAATTGGAAGGATGCAGAATTGTTGCGTCATTTTCTTTGCTGAAAGGGTGACCTGACTCCTTCAAATGGCAACCAAAGATCGAAGTGTTGTTGTTGGGTTGGTTTCTGCTTCTTAGGTGTTCAGTAATTCTAAGACCCAATGCTCTCCCTGTGCTGCCAACATAGACCGTGTTGCAATCGGGTTCACCACACTTCAAACAATATACACCTGACTTCTTGAGAGCTGGAATACTGTCCTTATTATGGATAAACAAACTTTTGACAGTGTTTGTGGACTTGAACGAGAACCTGACATGTTCTCTCTTGAGTGCTCTTGTAACTGTGTTGGTAATGGAACCACAAAAAGTAAATGAACAATATGAAAGTCTCTCTGACTGTTCTGGGGGCAGACTCGAACTCATTGACCTCAACAATTGACGGTTTTTCCTTTCGACTAGTTTATTTATTAATTTTAGTGGATATTCGTTATTGATAGCTAACTGTTTGATCAGATTTAGCTCTTTTTCGAAATTTTCCCTAGACAGTGGGATTTTAAACAATCTATCAATCAAGAATCTGATAGACGCCATCTTGTGTGACATATGATGACAAGACCTGAACGGTATAAGGTGGTCGGTCTGAGTGGGTTTTCTGTAGATATCAAATTCTATTGAGTTACCTCTTCTTTTTAGCTTGAGGTCCAGGAAGTTGATTCACGATTCAACTTCTAGTTCCATTGTGAAATTGATGTTGACATGTAAGCTGTTCAACCAATCCAGGAACAGACGGAGCTTAAATTTTGGAGAATTTTTAAGCTTTATGAGTTTTAATATTAGACGTATTGTAATTTTTGAAGATCTAGAGACAGATTAGCCTTTTATTGTATTTTAATTTTTGACTTGTAGTTGTTTTTCAATTTTGTTGCATGTAGTACTTAGTGACCGTATATTTGTGTTCTTATAGCTTTTGTAGCTTGACATGTTAACTATTAACCTTTTTTGACTTGGTGTTGGGGTTAGCTGTTGTTAACTCATTTTATCTTATATATTCCTGCGTTGTACCCTCGCAGAAGTAGCCTACCGGAAAACTCAGTTTTTCTGAGAAGCCTTTTATAAATTATAGATTCCCCTGAGGATGACCTGTTAGGTAAGGTCGAAACGCGTCGGGACAAGGAATAAAGTATTTGTTTGGAAAGAAAAGGCCTTTTATTCATCACCCAAAGATGTCAACCCTAAACATTTTGACGTTTAGGAACAGTATTGGAAAAATGATAATGTTATTTGGAATTTCATCTACATTTTCTGTTTCATCGACTAGTTCTGATAATGTTAGCTTTTTGCAATATCTAGAAAGAAGAAGGAAAAAAAAGATGGAAAAAAGAAGGAAAGAAAATAATGAATTTACCAAATCACACAACACTTTTAAAATAACACCTGCATTTTTGCCCATGCTGCTGCATTCATAACCGTAGGCAAGTTGGTTTTCTCTACGTTTTATAATACACACCTTATAATATAACGAAGAAAACACACACCAATGAGTCAAAAATAATATTTACATACCTTCAATTAGCTATCGTCACGTAGCAAGAAGTACAAACTGAAGACAGCTGTAGTTCATCGTTTTTACCCTGCTACTAAAGCGTCTCTTGTTTATGCCTACGAATATATTGCATCGTTAAGATTTACCATACTGGTTTCTTCTTTAACAGTTTCCAGTTCTCTTGCATGTTTCATTTTATGTACATTCTGTTTCCGCCTTATATTTAATATACAGGGTGTTACAAAATAGTGGGCCAACCCGCTAACCACGGATTCCCGAGACGAACATTTTATGACTTTTCTTATAACATTTTTCTTCTGAAGGCCCCGTTTTCGAAATACATAGTGTTGAAATTGAACTTAAAAAATAATTTTTCATTTCTAATTTTTATGTTTTTGAAGTTATCTCCATGAAATTTTGCACGTAGTCTTATTTTAGAACTAGACGCCATCTGTGTAGATGAGGAGAGACAAATCAAATGGCAAGGGGGGTACAGGGGGGTGTAACAATTATTGACCCTCTAAATTTTTTGTACACACGCCAATGGTTTCAAACAATGGCTTCTGTTAGACAAAATAATTTTATAACTTTTGTTTCTCTAGTTCAATTTTGATAAAACGACCAGTTTATGAGTTATTGTAAGTTGTATGGTCGCACCCAAACATGTGAGAAAGAACCTACGAAACCTTTTTTCATTTCAAATTTTTATGTTTTTAAAGTTATCTCCATGAAATTTTGCACGTAGTCTTATTTTAGAACTAGACGCCATCTGTGTAGATGAGGAGAGACAAATCAAATCCCAACGGGGGTACAGGGGGGGTGGAACAATTATTGACCCTCTAAACTTTTTTGTACACACGCCAATGGTTTCAAACAATGGCTTCTGTTAGACAAAATAATTTTATAACTTTTGTTTCTCTAGTTCAATTGTGATAAAACGACTGGTTTATGTGTTATAGTAAGTTGTATGGTCGGACCCAAACAGGTGAGAAAGAACCTACGAAACCTTTTTTCATTTCAAATTTTTATGTTTTTAAAGTTATCTCCATGAAATTTTGCACCTAGGCTTATTTCAGAACTAGACACCATCTGTGTAGATAAGGAGCGAAAAATCAAATCCCATTATATAATATTATATTATATTGTACTGAAAAGTTACTATCATTAAACTCTTACCCATTATTAATACCATATCTGCCATGTCAGAAAATGATATTATATTTGTCATATTGTCGAAAATGATAAGGTCAATCATCACAAAGTATACCTATAGTTTGAATATCGCCCTGAAAATCATATTTTGACAGTCAGCAACTTACCTGCTGGTATTTTTCAGAGCCTGAGTGGATCAAAAAAATTCTACGAACAACGAATATAGTGGCATGTTTTCTTTCTGTGGATTTGTTCATCAGACATTACAAATTTTTGTAAAATATAAAATAGATTATCAAAATGCAATGGGCATACCTTGGAAAATAAGAATGATATTAGAAAACACTCCATTCATGAAAATAAAGTTTCTTGTCCGATCATTCAACTTGAAATAACTCATAAACTAATCGTTTTATAAAAATTTAACTGAAGTGACTAAAGTTATTACAGTGACTAAAGTTACTGATCTAATAACAGCCAAAAGCCTAAAGTTACTGATCCAATAACAGCCATTTGTTTTAAAACCATTGGCGTGCGCACAAAGAAGTTTAGGGGACTATTAGTAATACCACCCCTCCTATACCCCTTGGGGTTTGATTTTTCTTATTCACGCAGATACTTGTTCCACCCCCCTCTGTACCCCCACTTGGGATTTAATTTTTCTCTCCTCATCTACATAGATGGTGTCTAGTTTTAAAATAAGACTACGTGCAAAATTTCATTTCAAAAACATAAAAATTAGAAATGAAAATTATTTTTTAAGTTCAATTTCCACACACTGTATTTCAAAATGCAATGGGCATACCTTGAAAAATAAGAATTATACTAGAAAACGTTCCATTCATGAAAATAGAGTTACCTGTTTCGGTCCGATCATTCAACTTGAAACAACTCATAAACTAATCGTTTTATAAAAATTTAACTGAAGTGACTAAAGTTACGACATTGACTGATCTAATAACAGCCATTTGTTTTGAAACCATTGGCATGCGCACAAAGAAGTTTAGGGGACTATTAGTAATACCATCCCTCTTATACCCCTTGGGGTTTGATTTTGCTTATTCACGCAGATGTCGTCTAGTCATGGAATAAGACTACGTGCAACATTTCATGGAGATAACTTCAAAAACATAATAAAAACTCTGGACGCAGCAAGTGCGTTATGGTAGTGAATTATCATAAAAATGTTTTTAATTGCAAATATGTGTGTTTCCTTTTTAAGAAAGCAGGCATCAATTTTGGTTACCAGTGTAACCTATATAGTAAAAACAATGTGCCATGTTTCATAAAAATAACTTTATTGTGTGAAAATGTACAAAAATTTCCAAAAGTAAACTTAAAGTGTTCCCGGAAAAACTCGTTTCTTGGTCAACCTTATAGGTTAATAGCAAATTGAGCTTTTCAAATTTGAAGCATTTAATGAAAATTCGCTACCATAACGCACTTGCTGCGTCCCGAATTTCTTTTCTTACAAACATGCATCGCTGAAAATTTCAAAAATGCAATAACATAAGGCGTGTTTGATTAAAAAAAAAAAAGAAAATTTGTATCACCAACGACTTATGGGCCATCCTGTGATTGTAGAAATATTTTTTTAAGATGTAGCTCAAGACACCCTATAATTAATATATACAAATTTTCTTAATATCTTGTATAATAACGGATATATTGAGCTTTATTGATTTTTTACGAAAATTCGACCAAAATTATATACCATTAAACGATAAACTCTATAGCTAAGGCTACTGCCAAGCATCAGAGAAAGGGTCTATTTGAAATGAATTTTCTGGAAACATTTTAGTAAAATGAAGGACAATGACGGTTGAAACTAAGACTTCAGAGTTTGTAAAACATCCTTCTTGAGACATTTGATTTCCATATCCCGTATTAGATTCAAGTTCTTTGCCTAAATGTTGCCGATTTTGACGTTTTAAATCGCAACTTTGACGTTTTGAGGAAAACCCCAATTTATTTTTCTTTAAATGCCTATAACTTTTTTGTCTTTTGATCTACATAGCTAAATTTTGGTAGGTGGCTTACCTATAAGAATATTAACTAGCTTACCAAATTTGGTTGCCCTTACTTTGTTAATTCCGGGAAAACCTGGGCAGATTTTCCTGGCTAACGAACTTATCCAAGCCATTTGCAAAAGAAGAAATTTTTCCACCAAATTTAGTCAAAATCGGCCTATTATTTTTTGAGTTATCGGTGTGATACATATATATATATATATATATATATATATATATATATATATATATATATATATATATATATATATATATATATATATATATATATATATATATATATATATATATATATATATATATATATATATATATATATATATATATATATATAAACATATAAAAATTGAAACTGACCCCGGATATGTGTTCTAGGGGGCCTAGTTCGCGGTCATTTGAAGAAATTTTTTCAAAATTCAAAAGTCGGGATCTCCTCATTAGTGAATTTTTTTAAAGAAAATTCACTAAAAATTAGAAATAAAAAAAGGTTTCGTAGGTTCTTTCTCATGTGTTTGGGTCCGACCATACAACTTACAATAACTCATATACTAGTCGTTTTATCAAAATTCAACTAGAGAAACAAAAGTTATAAAATTACTTTCTCTAACAAAATCCATTTACTTTAAAAGCATTGGCGTGAGCACAAAAAAGTTTAGAGGGTCAATACTTGTTCCACCCCCCTGTACCCCCCTTGCTATTTGATTTTTCCCTCCTCATCTACACAGATGGCGTCTAGTTCTAAAATAAGACTACGTGTAAAATTTCATGGAGATAACTTCAAAAACATAAAAATTAGAAATGAAAAATTATTTTTTAAGTTCAGTTCCAACAGTCTGTATTTCAAAAACGGGGCCCCCAGAAGAAAAATGTTATAAGAAAAGTCATAAAATTTTCGTCTCGGGAATACGTGGTTAGCGGGTTGGCCCACTATTTTGTAACAGCATGTATATAAATATAATACTTTTCATCACTGATAGTCAAGATATTTTTCATTCAAGAAAGTTAGTAATTTTGCTAATTTTGATCTAAGCGTTAAACCAAGCAATTGACCGCTTGCAAATATCAGCTTGCAAATAATCCTTGATTCAAGATCATAATCATCATTATTCACAAATTTTATTCGTAGAATGATTGTGATATTGAGTAAATGCTATAGCATTATTTTTATCGATTAAAATATAATTTATTACCAAATAAAAACTAAGAATTTATTATGCAATAAATTCACACAATTTATTGTACGTAATACATTGAATATATTTTTTATTCGTCACTATTTTGACATTGTAAAAATACATTTATTAATTCATTTCACTGCATTTCGTTCGTAAATTGATATTCTTTTTTTGTTGAGTTCATTGTTGTGTTGAATGGATATTTCGTAAATTATTAGTAACTAACCTTGTATTTCACTTTTATCAGTCATTTGTTTATTATAATCTAAACAAATAAAGAGCAAAAAAGAGCTGACAACACATTTTTTTATTGTGACAGTTTGCGACAATTTACGCTTGTTTCTGTAAAAAACTTAAATATATAAGAGACATATTTACAAAACAAAGGAAAGAATATCAGGCCGAAAATGGACAAATAAACGGTTAGAATCGAAACTGTTTCTGATGGGCTGACCAGAACCGTTAATACCTTAAAAAGTGTGGACTCAGCAAGTGCGATATTGTAGTGAATTTTCATAGAAATGATCTAAACCATTTTTTTACAGAAATATATACGCCAAAAAAAAATTTGGCTGTAATATTTAGAAAATTTATTTACCACACTTATTTTTTGATTAAATGTATATAACTTGTATTTGCCTTTAACGTAGAGATCTAAATTTTTCCAGATAATATACTTTTAATAACATGCGTCCCAAATTTGTTTTCCATAACCATATTTTCGGAGATACAAGAACTTTCCGAAAGAAAAACTAAAATGTTCCCGGCAATTTATCTAGGCCACCCATAAAAGGAAGGTACATAGTAAATTTCATCAAAATCGTCCTATAATTACTTCCACCTCGTCTATATCGGCGAAAAAAATTGCAGATTTTTTTTAGCCCAAACGTCGTAAAAAGTGTCAAAACATATAGAAAACATGACTCGGGAACGAAAGTTTTGTGTCTGTCGGTCTGTATGTCATTCTGTTTGTAGCCACGATAACTTTAGAACGATTTGAGGTATTGTCTTCAAATTTGGCATACAGTTAGTACCCGACAAACGAACGGTTCGGATTGTTTTTGGGTAAAATCATTCTGGATGATTTGGTGAAAATTAAAATTTTTTCGACTAATATAACGTTTAAGGGTTTGTTTATTAGAAAACTTTTACTTTCATCAAACATCTGATATTCTGTGCTAAAATTAAATTAGGACTTGAATGTGTTGGGGTGGAATATCGGTGACAGATATTTCGATTTTTTTGTTGTTGCTAAAGCGGCGTAAAATCCCAAAACATATAGAAAAATTATTTTCGAACGAATTGAGAAATCGTCTTCAAATCCAGTATCCAGTTAGGACCCGGCAAGGGACGCTTCGAATTGTTTTTGGGTAAGATAGGTTCAGGGGGTAGTGGATAAATAAGGGGTGATTTGGTGAAAATTGATATTTTTTCAATAAAACTCGGGTAATATAAGGTTTCATAAGTTTATGGGTACAGGAATACGAATATTTTTTTTGTCATCAAGTCATGGACCCTAAATTCATTTCCTGAAAAGGTCTTTCTGAGGAGAGTGGATTATTACAGCCATGTGGAAGTTATGACTCAATTTGCAGCACTGTTATATATATATATATATATATATATATATATATATATATATATATATATATATATATATATATATATGTGTATATAAATAAATAATAGTAATATAAAATTCAAGTTTCAAAATATAAAACCAAAGCAAAACTCTGTAGATTTACCTATTAGTGAATTTTCTTAAAAAAAATTCACTAATGAGGAGATCCCGACTTTTGAATTTTGAAAAAATTTCTTCAAATGACCGCGAACTAGGCCCCCTAGAACACATATCCGGGGTCAGTTTCAATTTTTATATGTTTATATATATATATATATATATATATTTATATATATACATATATATATATATATATATATATATATATATATATATATATATATATATATATATATATATATATATATATATATATATATATATATATATATATATATCACACCGATAACTCAAAAAATAATAGGCCGATTTTGACTAAATTTGGTGGAAAAATTCCTTTTGCAAATGGCTTGGATAAGTTCGTTAGCCCAGAAAATCTGACCAGGTTTTCCCGGAAAATTTTGTGTTTTCTTTCGAAAAAAATTTATATCTCCGGAATTAACAAAGTAAGGGCAACCAAATTTGGTACGCTAGCTAATATCCTTATAGGTAATCTACCTACCAAAATTTACCTATGTTGGTCAAAAGACAAAAAAGTTATAGGCATTTAAAGAAAAATAAATTGGGGTTTTCCTCAAAACGTCAAAGTTGCGATTTAAAACGTCAAAATCGGCAACATTTAGGCAAAGAACTTGAATCTTATACGGGATATGGAAATCAAATGTCTCAAGAAGGATGTTTTACAAACTCTGAAGTCTTAGTTTCAACCGTCATTGTCCTTCATTTTACTAAAATATTTCCAGAAAATTCATTTCAAATAGACCCTTTCTCTGATGCTTGGCAGTAGCCTTAGCTTTAGAGTTTATCGTTTAATGGTATATAATTTTTGTCGAATTTTCGTCAAAAATCAATAAAGCTTAATATATCCGTTATTATACAAGATATGAAGAAAATTTGTATATATTAATTATAGGGTGTCTTGAGCTACATCTTAAAAAAATATTTTTACAATCACAGGATGGCCCATAAGTCGTTGGTGATACAAATTTTCTTCTTTTTTTTTAATCAAACACGCTTTATGTTATTGCATTTTTTTGAATTTTTCAGCGATGCATGTTTGTAAAAAAAGAAATTCGGGACGCAGCAAGTGCGTTATGGTAGCGAATTTTCATTAAATGCTTCAAATTTGAATAGCTCAATTTGCTATTAACCTATAAGGTTGACCAAGAAACGAGTTTTTCCGGGAACACTTTAAGTTTGCTTTTGGAAATTTTTGTACATTTTCACACAATAAAGTTATTTTTATGAAACATGGCATAACATTGTTTTTACTATATAGGTTATACTGGTAACCAAAATTGATGCCTGTTTTCTTAAAAAGGAAACACACATATTTGCAATTAAAAACATTTTTATGAAAATTCACTACCATAACGCACTTGCTGCGTCCAGAGTTTTTATTTATGAAATATTATATCAAGGAGTCATAATTTTTAAGATTATGCGATAGCAAAAGAAAAATTAAGTTTCTCTTAGCCCAGTTTTATTAGTTTCTGATGCAACGAAATATAATGTAAATGGTTATTGGGAAATTGGCGACTTTGTCGATAATTAAAATGCATTATAAGCAATTACCGAGGTTAAAAATAACATATTCTGTTTTAGTCCACTGGTTCCCATCGATTGCATTCCTACTTAGAAACTATTAAATGTGACTTTATTTTTTCGCTTTCTCTCAAAAGAGAATTCCAATTCAAAATGTGCATATCCTACAAATGTTAAAATCAATTATTACGTGAAATTAGTCTTTATCAGTTCCTTGACGAGTCTGATAGACTTGAAAGTATGCCAAGATGTTAGATTCTATAATACATGGGTAGATTGATAAGTCCTGCTTCAGAAACTAATATGCCTTAGTTTCGTGACATACTGGACATACTAAAATATTGGAACATTCTTGTTTCAAAGATTTTTGCGAGAACCATACGTTTAATAAGGGCGTATAATGTTCAAACCTGTATTTTTCTTCGCGTCTTTTTAGACCACGCCTTGCATAATCTTATTTATTTAATTATATAAATTTAAATTGAATGTAAAGGTACAAATATTGGTGAGTTTCTATTAGCTCTCAGTAGTTTTTTTCTGGAGAAAGAGCTTGTTTTCTATTGCCAGTGAGTTGCACACGGATTAATCGCACCCTTGCTAATTAACTGACGTCATTAACTATTGCTGAAGAATATGTTGAAATGTTAATTGTATTTAAACTGTACGTACACTGGTTACAGGGTACTCGAAAATAACACACTTTGGTTGTACAGGGCTTTCATTAATTCCCGAACCCCACGTGACCGGATTCTGACTCTCTCTTAGTGGAATATGATTTTATGAGTTGGCAGTCCAAAAAGTAACCAAAAAAAAACCACTAGACCAGGGACCCTAAAGTTACTAAATCAATTGACAATTGACAGTTCAGTCCATTGGCGCTCAATTCCTTTTGACGGTTATTTTGTATGTATATTGTGCATTTTCCAAGTTCGACCAGTGTTTACCTTTCTATCTGTTGGACTATAAAAATAAACAGTTTTTATCAAAACTTAGCATTTTCATTTCGTTTTCACGTAAGTTAAAAGTGTAGGTATGTTAAGGTTATGTTGTTGACAATATTCAACATCGCATGGAACGAAGCCCTACCAAATCTGTTCGTCGGTAATCTGCCCAAACAGGTACATATTTGTTCAGTGCTACACAATACACATTCCCAGAACCGTAAATTAGAAGTTTAAATAATCGGACCTCAATTTGTTTGCGTACATTACAAAACTTTGATATCTATACAAAATAAAAGTCATATTTTATTGTTTGTAATTTATTTTTTTAACAATCAATAACAGTAAACCATACATGAACAGACTTGCTGTTAAAAATACTAAATAATAAATACATTTAAGGCATTTACTCTTTCACCTTATTATAATTTTTATATTTTTTATAAAACCCCAAAGGAAATATGAGACAACACTGGCATCTTAGGGAGATCAGTAATTTAGGTATGCCGGGTTGCATAACTTAAGCGGTCACGTGGGGTTCGGGAATTAATGAAAGCCCTGTATATATATATATATATATATATATATATATATATATATATATATATATATATATATATATATATATATATATATACAGGCTGGTCCAAATACCATGTTTGACTATTGATATTTCCGAAACGGTAAGAGCTTCGAAATCGGTTGAATTAGAAGTTCTCATTTTAAGCCTTGTAATATGACTTCGAAGGCGTTGTCAAATTGTTTTATTAGTGAATTTTCTTAGAAAAAATTCGCTAATGAGGAGATCTCGACTTTTGAATTTTGAAAAAAATTTCTTGAAATGAGCGCGATCTAGGACCCCTAGAACCCACATCCGGGGTCAGTTTCAATTATTATATGTTTATATATATATATATATATATATATATATATATATATATATATATATATATATATATATATATATATATATTTATATATATATATATATATATATATATATATATATATATATATATATATATATATATATATATATATGTATCACACCGATAACTCAAAAAAGAATGAGCCGATTTTGATAAAATTTGGCATGTTCCTTTCTTTTGTAAATGGCTTGGATAAGTTTGTTAGCCAGGAAAATCGGACGAGGTTTTCCGGGAAAATTTTGAGTTTTCATTCGAAAAAAATTCTTATCTCAAAAAGTAATAAGTCGATTTTAATAAAATTTGCCATGTACCTTTCTTTTGTAAATGGCTTTGACAAGTTTGTTAGTCAAGAAAATAGGACGAGGTTTTCCGGGAAAATTTTGAGTTTTCTTTCGAAAAATTTTTTTATCTCAAAGAATAATGGGCCGATTTTGATAAAATTTGGCATGTACCTTCCTTTTGTAAATGACTTTGACAAGTTCGTTAATAAAAAAAATCGGACGAGGTTTTCCGGAAAAATTTTGAGTTTTAATTTGAAAAAAATTTTTATCTTCAAAAATAAGAAATCTATGATAACCAAATTTGGTAGTTAGGTTTACGATATAAAAAGTAAACTATATACCAAAATTTAGATTTCTATGTTACAAGAAAAAAAAGATATAATAAAATATTTTGTGCCAGATCATTTCTATGAAAATTCACTACCATAACACACTTGCTGCGTCCAGGCTTTTTTGTATTTTACTTTTCAAGACATGATGAAAAATGTAAAAATGTCTCAACTTTTCAATCAATAATATTTCAAAAACTATCCGTCTAATAAAAGGGAGTTCAATACACGATTTATTTAACTGTTTATTCTCTACAACATAGGCTTATCACTTTCTCCAAACAACGTTTAACTCACTTTTTAGTGAATTTTCTTAGAAAAAATTCACTAATGAGAAGATCGCGGCTTTTGAATTTTAAAAAAATTTCTTCAAATGAGCGCAATCTAGGACCCCTAGAACCCATATCCGGGGTCAGTTATATTTTTGTATTTGTATGTTTATATATATATATATATATATATATATATATATATATATATATATATATATATATATATATATATATATATATATATGTATGTATGTATGTATGTATGTATGTATGTATGTATGTATGTATCACACCAATAACCTAATAAGTAATGCACCGATTTTGATGAAATGCAGCATGTGCCTTTATTTTGTAAGTGGCTTGGAAAAGTTCGTTAGCCATGAAAATCGATCCAGGTTTTCCGGGAAAATGTGGGTTTTCTTTCGAAAACATTTTTTAGCTCAAAACATAGAAAAGTTATGGTAACCAAATTTGGTACGTAAGTTTACTATATTAAAAAGAAACTATATACCAAAATTTATATTTCTATGTTGAAAGAAAAAAAAAGTTATAAAAAATATTTTGTGCCAGATCATTTCTATGAATATTCACTACCATAACGCACTTGCTGCGTCTAAACTTTTTAAATACGGACCTGAATTTTTTATATCACCATTAGAAAGGTAATTGAATTATAAATTCCACCATGTATTACAAATAAGTGTCTTCTGACGTTTCGGTAGCGAAAAATCTAACAAAAATATTTTTCTGAACTGCGCTCTTGTGTATCATGAATTTCGTAGTATAGGAAGACTTTAGATGGACGTTTTACTACCTCTGCAATTAAAAAGAAGTAAATTTGATGTTTTATGGAATTACAAACACACTGTCCCCGTGGACATGCCAAAAAATCTGTGAAAATAAGGCCTAAGGCACTTCGTGGTACCGCTGGGGCCAAACTGGCTCACCCACACAGAGAAGCTTGTCTTATGACAACCGGCGCAATAAGCACCGCCCCACCAGCCGCTATGGAAGTCCTCAGTCCTTCTAAACATTCTACCTCTTCACATTTGGCTGGAAAGGGAGGCTAGGTTGATAACGTACAGACTAAAGCAAACGGCTAACAGCATGTTAAATGGCAATAATTTTGGGAAGGACCGATGACATTGAGGGCCGTGAGGTTCTGGGAACGGTGTCAGAACTAATGCCTACTAAGATTAGTAGGTATGTGTCTTTCAAGACCGTTCTTCTTGAAAGGGAGGACTGGGAACGAAATCAAACGACCCCATGGAGGACATATTTCTGCTGGTACACTGACGGCTCCAAAACCGATCGGGTGCAGGAGCTGGCGCATGTAGGAGCAACACCGATGCAAGAAGATCATCTAGCCTTGAAAAGTATGCAACCATACACCAGACAGAAGCGTACGCCATCGAGATGTATGCGAGGGAAATTATACATAACTATTGCACACACAAATCGATAAAAATATATTCAGATGGTCAAGCTGCAATAAGGGCACTTAGTTCCTACAGTTGCAATTCAGAAACGGCATGGAGTTGCAGATCTTCCCTCAACGAACTGGGCAGGTGCAATGAGGTGTCGCTGGTCTGGATACCGGATCACTCGGACCTTGGTGGCAATGTGGCGGCCGGCACGGTTGCCAGGGGTGGTGCCCGCAGGGACCTTATCGGACCACAACCTGCGCTCGGGATATCCCCATGCACAGCAAGACGCACCTCAAAGACCTGGAAGATAGAAGGACAATCCAGAAATGGCAAAATATACCAGAATTAGCACACTCTAAGGCCTTTACAAATGGCCTTTCAGAGTCAAGGGCTAAAAACTTCTAGAGCCAAATAGTCAACAACCGAGAACTCTGGTTGGCCCGTATACAGGGCACTGTCGCGGGTGTTACCACATGCACCGAATTGGTCTCGGACAAGAAACCAAGTGCCGGCTGTGGATGGAGAGTGACGAAACAGCAGAGCACGTGCTATGTTCCTGTCTAGCTGCGGACAGGACAAGACACCTTCTCTTTGGCAAGACACAACTTGCCCCAGAAGATCTAGGTCAACTTTCGCCCACAAAAATTGTCGTCCTCTGTGGGAGCCGGGATTTGTTGTGTGAAATATAAGATTAATAGACCTGAGCCAAGATAGGCCTTAAGGTCGCGGTGGATGGACCGATATGGGCCACTCACAATATAACCTAACCTTACTTAACCGAATGAAAACAACCCACCAAGGCAAATATTTAATGCTTGTCTGGCAGTAAGCACCCGGAAAATAAATGCAAATGTAGCGACGTGAAGGAGATTTAGAGAACAAAAGTACCGGCAATCTATCAAAATTTCCTCAGAGGGATTAATTTAAGTAGAAGGCTGTCAATAAAGCCTTAGCGGGTAAGATATGAAGGCAGTGGCGTGGTGTTGCTCCAGCATATTTTTCATAATATCTTTGTCTCCGAGTGTTTCTCCATCTTTTCACCAAAGTGTGCCTTCTGGTTTTATCCCATTCTATTAGTAACCTTTGCTACATTATCTGTGCACCGCACATATTAAAATACACTCGTATAATGTAGACATGAAAGCGTAAAGAGTACAGACGCGTTGATCAGATTGCAACAGTCGAAAATATGCTTCTTACTTATATTAGAATGGAAATCTTCCTTCTGGTTCGCTAGAAAGTATGAATTTGTAGGTGCTCATAAAAGGTTACGTAACGACCTCGAGATGCAGTTGCCAAGTATCGATCAAATAATTGCATAAATTTACATTCTTTAAACAATAATGTGCTACTATAAAACATTACTTACGAATTTACCACTAAACTAGTTTTTATGGTCATCTTATAAGGAAATGCTTACGTGGATGGTCTTGAGATACTGTTTTCTATTTATAACATATCTATGCATATCATATGATATAATAATAAAACATGAAGTATCCTAAGATTTATGATGGATGGTTGTCACCCAAAGAGAGAATTCATCACGATCTATCTGTAAATTGACAGCGGATAGAAAAGTCTGGAAGCGGTAAGTACGTTATGGTAGCGAATTTTCTTAGTAATGTTTTTAGAGTAAATATATCTTTCTTTACGAAGTGCATCAAATTTGTTATAACCTGTATAGTAGACAAAACAAAGAAATATAGGCAAATTTCATTTGCAGCAGTTTGAATTGTTTAAAACTCAAATTTGAGATTGCCTCTATGTAAGATGTCGATTTTTTCGAGGAATAATATACACGAAAACCTCTGGCAATGCATCATTTTAATTGTAATCCGCTATATATTGGTGTGCGTTTTTTGTTTCTTTAACGTCGGTCTATTTCCGTGACTATGGCCAATCATCGACGCCAGGGAGCAGTTTTACTTCACTATCCAGGAAATTTTGCCGAACTCCTGCCTTTCTGTAAGGAGGGTAGGGATCTTTAATGTGCCCAACATCGCATGGACATGGGACCGACGGCTTTACTCCCCCCCCCCCCCCCCCGAAGGGCGGAATGTACAGACATTTAACTTGCTCAAATACAATGCCAGAACATCGGTTGATGTTAATGTTACAGTTTGTACTGAAAAAGTGAAAGGAGTACCCTGGGATCGAACCCAGTACCCTTCGGTTCAGAGGCACACGTTCTTACCCCTGAACCACCGAGGTTCTGCTATATATTGGTAAAAATGCCGTATCACAATTTGCTATATGTGTCAGAAATGTAGAAAACTCTTAAATATTTGAAATAATTGAAAACGAATGATATAAATTTTTTGTTCTTGCGATAATATAAACAAATAGTGACTGAATTTAAAAAAGCCTGGACGCAGTAAGTGCGTTATGGTAGTGAATTTTCTTAGAAATGATCTGGCACAAAACTATTTTATTATAACTTTTTTTCTTGTAACATAGAAATCTAAATTTTGGTGTACAGTTTACTCGTTATATCATAAACCTACGCACCAAATTTGGTTATGATAGCTTTTTATTTTTTGAGATAAAATGTTTTTTCGCATGAAAACTCAAAATTTTTCCGGAAAACCTCGTCCGATTTTCCTGACTAACGAACCTATCCAAGCTATTTACAAAAGGAAGGTACATGCCAAATTTTATCAAAATCAACCCATTATTTTTTGAGTTATCGGTGTGATACATACATATATATATATACATATATATATATATATATATATATATATATATATATATATATATATATATATATATATATATATATATATATATATATATATATATATATATATATATAAATTGAAACTGACCCCGGATATGGGTTCTAGGGGTCCTAGTTCGCGCTCATTTGCAAAAATGTTTTCAAAATTCAAAAGTCGGGATCTCCCCATCAGTGAATTTTTTCTACGGAAATTCACTAAAAGAAATCAAACTCCCGTAACTCGATATTTTCAAATAGACCAGTCTGAATTTTGTGTTTCAAAAGTGAAGGGCATAATAATAAATGTTTAATGAGTTATTAAAAAAAAGTTTTCGGATTTTTGTGAAAAAATTGTTTGTTAATTTTTATGCAACAAACTTTTTTAGGAGCTTTGTCGAAAATCTTATTTAATGAAATATGGTACATTGTTGCTACTATATGGTTTATACTGGTAACCAAATTTGATGCCTGCTTTAATTAAAAAAAAACGATATATTTGCCATTAATTTTTTTTAATGAAAAAGCACTACCATAACGCACTTGCTGCGTCCAGACTTTTTGTAGCTCACGATCCGCCTGCAGATGTCAACCACTTCGCTGATTTGCACAGGTGGTCATACATTAAAACTAATAATAGAAATAATAATAATAATAAAAATAAAAATAAAAATGTTTCTTATATTTTTCACATCATTTGAAGGTTTAGTTTTTAAGTTTTTTTTCTTTTGTTCCAGATGGCGAGGGAGTGTGTACAAATTAGTATGGAGAGAACTAATAGCCTATTTATTTGTTTATTATTTAATTAATATATTATATAGGATGGTATTAAATGATCCTCAAAGAAGGTAGGAATTTTTGTTTTGTTATATAAAATTAGACATATATTTATTAGTATTAGTGAATTTTTATTTTAAAAAAATTCACTAATTGAGAGGTACCGATTTGCAAAAATTTTTTCAAATGAGCGCGAATTAGAACCCCTGAAACCCATATCCGGGGTCAGTTTCAATTTTTACATGTTTATATATATATATATATATATATATATATATATATATATATATATATATATATATATATATATATATATATATATATGTGTGTATCCATCTGATAACTCAAAAAATAATTAACCGATTTCGATGAAACTCAGTAAGTGCATTTCTTTTATTAATGGCTTGAACGAGTTCGTTAGCCGGGAAAATCGGATAGGGTTTTCCGGGAAAACTTTGAGTTTGCTTTCGAAAAAAAATTTTTTTTCTGAAAATAACAAAGCTGTTTTAATGAAATTTATTATATATATTGCCTTGGGAGAGACCTTACAACGTACCAAAATTAAACTTTGTAAGTTTATAGAAAATTGAGTTATTCAAATTTTAAGTTTTCTTTCGAAAACAAATTTGCCACTTGGTGAAAGTGGCTATAATAACTAGAAAAATGTCTAACCAACGCATTTAGTGGTATACCCTGTATATATATATATATATATATATATATATATATATATATATATATATATATATATATATATATATATATATATATATATATATATATATATATATATATATAGGTGTCACACCGATAATGGCTTTGATGAAATTTGGCACGTACCTTTCCTTTGTAAGTGGCTTGGATAAGTTCGTTAGCCAGGTAAACCAGAATAGGTTTTTCCGGGAAAATTTTAAGTTTTATTGTGAAACAAATTTTAACTTAAAAAAATAAAAAAGCTCTGGTAACTAAATTTGGCAGGTAGGCCTATGATACAAAGAGTAAACTATACACCAAAATTTAGTATTCTATGTTACAAGTAAAAAAGTTATAAAAATATTTGGTGCTAATTAATTTCTATGAAAAATCACTACCATAACGCACTTGCTGCGTCCAGGCTTTATTAAAATCTAATGCCATAGCTCTTTCATTTAGAATTTTACTGGGTCCCTTTCTAAATGAGCATTTTTTCAAGGCTCGATAATATGCATAATTACTTATCCACTAATTTTTTTTTGTGCATTCGCCTATTTCTAAATCTAATACCACAGCATTTTTATTGATAATTAAACCAACCAGCTGACTACAGCAAGAATTTTCTACAAGATCCGTCTATATGCTTAGTTACCCATCAACTAATTTCTTTCGTGAATTCAGACCTTTCTAATGCCATTACTATTTCATCAAGCAGTACGCCAACTCCCTGCTTACAACGAATATTTACTCTAAGACCGGACCATATGCATATTTATCCATCCAATAATTTCTTTCCGATTTTTTTTTTTAAATCTAATGTTATAACTATTTCATCAAGAGGTACGCTAACTCCCTGCCTACGACGAGATTTTTCTGTATGACCTGACCATATGCATATTTATCCATCTAATAATTTCTTTTCTGTTTTTATCTCTTTCAAAATCTAATGCCATAACTGTTTCATCAAGAAGTACGCCAACTCCCTGCCTACGAAGATAATTTTCTCTAAGCCCCGACCATATGGATATTTATCCATCCAATAATTTTTTCCTGTTTTTATCTCTTTCAAAATCCAATGCGAAAACTATTTCATCAAGAAGTACGCCAACTCCTTGTCTACGGCGAGACTTTTCTCGAAGACCAGACCATATACATACTTATCCGTCCAATAATTTCTTTCCTGGTTTTATCTCTTTCAAAATCTAATGCCATAACTATTTTATCAAAAAGTACGCCAACTTTCTGTCTACGACGAGAATTCTCTCGAAGACCCGACTTTATGCATATTTAACCATACAATAATTTCTTTTCTGTTTTTATCTCTTTCAAAATCTAATGCCATAATTATTTCATCAAGAAGTACGCCCACTCCCTGCCTACGAAGATAATTTTCCCTAAGCCCCGACCATATGGATATTTATCCATGCAATAATTTTTCCTGTTTTTATCTCTTTCAAAATCTAATGCGAAAACTATTTCATCAAGAAGTACGCCAACTCCCTGCCTACGACGAGACTTTACTCTAAGCCTCGACCATTTGCATATTTATCCATCCAATATTTTTTCCTGTTTTTATCTCTGTCAAAATCTAAAGCGATAACTATTTCATCAAGAAGTACGCCAGCTCCTTGTCTACGACGAGAATTTTCTCGAAGACCAGACCATATGCATACTTATCCATCTAATAATTTCTTTCCTGGTTTTATCTCTTTCAAAATCTAATGCCATAACTATTTTATCAAGAAGTACGCCAACTTTCTGTCTACGACGAGAATTCTCTCGAAGACCAGAGTTTATGCATATTTAACCATGCAATAATTTCTTTTATGTTTTTATCTCTTTCAAAATCTAATGGCATAACTGTTTCATCAAGAAGTACACCAACTTCCTGACTACGGCGAGAATTTTCTCTAAGACCCGACCATATCTGCATATTGTTGGGTCATGATGGATAAATATGCATTTATCCATCTAATAATTTCTTTCCTATTTTCATCCCTTTCGAAACCTAATGTCATAACTATTTCATCAAGAAGTACGCCAACTCCCTGCCTACGACAATAATTTTCTCTAAGACCCGACCATATGCATATTTATCCCTCCAATAATTTCTTTCCTGTTTTTATCTCTTTCAAAATCTAATGCCATTACTATTTAATCAAGAAGTACGCCCACTCCCTGCCTACGACAAGAATTTTCTCTAAGACCTGACCATATGCGTATTTATCCATCCAATAATTTCTTTCCTGTTTTTATCTCTTTCAAAATTTAATGCCATAACTATTTCATCAAGAAGTACGCCAACTTCCTGACTACGGCGAGAATTTTCTCTAAGACCTGACCATATGCGTATTTATCCATCCAATAATTTCTTTCCTGTTTTTATCTCTTTCAAAATTTAATGCCATTACTATTTAATCAAGAAGTACGCCAACTCCCTGCCTACGACAAGAATTTTCTCTAAGACCTGACCATATGCGTATTTATCCATCCAATAATTTCTTTCCTGTTTTTATCTCTTTCAAAATTTAATGCCATAACTATTTTATCAAGAAGTACGCCAACTTCCTGACTACGGCGAGAATTTTCCCTAACACCTGACCATATGCGTATTTATCCATTCAATAATTTCTTTCCTGTTTTTATCTCTTTCAAAATTTAATGCCATAACTATTTCATCAAGAAGTACGCCAACTCCCTGACTACGGCGAGAATTTTCTCGAAGACCCGACCATATACATATTTATTCATCCAATAATTTCTTTTCTGTTTTTATCTCTTTCAAAATCTAATGCCATAACTATTTCATCAAGATGTACGCCCACTCCCTGCCTACGACAAGAATTTTCTCTAAGACCTGACCGTATGCGTATTTATCCATCCAATAATTTCTTTCCTGTTTTTATCTCTTTCAAAATTTAATGCCATAACTATTTCATCAAGAAGTACGCCAACTCCCTGACTACGGCGAGAATTTTCTCGAAGACCCGACCATATGCATACTTATCCGTCCAATAATTTCTTTCCTATTTTTATCTCTTTCAAAATCTAATGCCATTACTATTTAATCAAGAAGTACGCCCACTCCCTGCCTACGACAAGAATTTTCTCTAAGACCTGACCATATGCGTATTTATCCATCCAATAATTTCTTTCCTGTTTTTATCTCTTTCAAAATTTAATGCCATAATTATTTCATCAAGAAGTACGCCAACTCCCTGACTACGGCGAGAATTTTCTCGAAGACCCGACCATATGCATACTTATCCGTCCAATAATTTCTTTCCTGTTTTTATGTCTCTCAAAATCTATTGCCATAACTATTTTATCAAGAAGTACGCCAACTCCCTGCCTACGACGAGAATTCTCTCTAAGACCCGACCATATTCATATTTATCCATCCAATAATTTCTTTCCTGTTTCTATCTCTTCAAAGTCTTATGCCATAACTATTTCATCAAGAAGTACGCCAACTCCCTGCATACGACGAGAATTTTCTTTAACACCCGACCATATGCGTATTTATCCATCCAATAATTTCTTTCCTGTTTCTATCTCTTTCAAAATCTAATGCCATAACTATTTCATCAAGAAGTACGCCAGCTCCTTGCCTACGACGAGAATTTTCTCGAAGACCCGACCATATGCATACTTATCCGTCCAATAATTTCTTTCCTGTTTTTATCTCTTTCAAAATCTAATGCCTTAACTATATGTATATTTATCCATCCAATAATTTCTTTCCTACTTTTATTTCTTTCAAAATCTAATGCCATAACTATTTCACCAAGTGGTACGCCAACTCCTGCCCAAGACGAGAAGATTTCTAAGACTCGACCACATGCATTATGATCCATCCAATAAATTCTTTCCTGTGTCTATCTCTTTCAAAATCTTATGCCATAACTATTTCATTAAGTAGTACGCCAGCTCCCTGCCTATGACGAGATTTTTGTCTAAGACCCGACCATATATGCATATGGTCGGGTCGTGATGGATAAATAGGCATTTATCTATCGAATAATTTCTTTCCTGTTTTTATCCCTTTCGAAACCTAATGCCATAACTATTTCATCAAGAAGTACGCCCACTCCCTGCCTACGACAAGAATTTTCTCTAAGACCCGACCATATGCATATTTATCCCTCCAATAATTTATTTCCTGTTTTTATCTCTTTCAAAATCTAATGCCATAACTATTTAGTCAAGAAGTACGCCAACTGCCTGCATACGATAAGAATTTTCTCTAAGACCAGACCATATGCGTATTTATCCATCCAATAATTCCTTTCCTGTTTTTATCTCTTTCAAAATCTAATGCCATAACTATTTCATCAAGAAGTACGCCAACTCCCTGACTACGGCGAGAATTTGCTCTAAGGCCCGATTATATGCATATTTATCCATCTAATAATTTCTATCCAGTTATTATCCCTTTCGAAATCCAATTTTATAACTATTTCATCAAGAAGTACGCCAACTCTCTGCCTACGACGAGGATTTTCTTTAAGACCCGACCATATGCATATTTATTCATCCAATAATTTCTCTCCTGTTTTTATCCCTTTCGAAATCTAATGTCATAACTATTTCATCAAAAATACGCCAACTCTCTGCCTACGACGATAATTTTCTCTAAGATCCGACCATATACACATTTATCCATCTAATAATTTCGTTCCTGTTTTTATACCCTTCTAAATCTAATGCCATAACTAGTTCGTCAAGAAGTACGCCAACTCCCTGCCTACGACGAGATTTTTCTCTAAGACCCGACCATATGCATATTTATCCATCGAATAATTTCTCTCCTGTTTTTATCTCTTTCAAAATCTAGTGCCATTGTCCTTTCATTATTAAGATCACGACTACCTGAATACAACCTGCATGTTCCTTCAGACTCGACCACATGCATAGATTACCAGCCACTAAATTCTTTCGTGCATTCATCGCTTTCAAAATCTAATGCCGAGCCTTTTCATCGAGAACTATACCAACTTCCTGAATACAAAGAGCATTTTCTTCAAGACCATGTGCATAGTTACCAATTTAATTCGTGCATCTACCTCTTGTAAAATATGATATTTTTACCCTCTACACACTGTACATTATATGCGTAATTTAAAAGTAACATTGTTGTGTTGTTGCTCGAAGTATGGCTGTGGCCTTTTGCCATTAGCTCAAGAGTGACTTTAATTTAAAGGTTATTAAAAAAAGTATGTGCGCGGCAAGTACGCAATGGTAGTGAATTTTTATTAAAATGATCCGGCATCACATTTTTTCATTATATGCTTATAACTTTTTTCTTTTAACCTAGAAATCTAGATTTTCTCATATCTTTCATCTTTTAAAACGCTAACCTACTTACCATATTTCGTTACCATGGCTTTTTATGTTCGGAGATAAACATTTTTTCCGAAAGAAAACCCAACATGGCTAACGAACTTATCCAAGCCATTAATAAAAGGAAGGCACCTGCCAAATTTTATCAAAATCGGTCTATTATTTTTTGACTTATCGGTGTGATACATATATAAACGTAAAAAAATTGACACTCAGTCCGGATATGGGTTCCAGAGGGCCTAGTTCACGTCCATTTGAAGAAATTTTTTGTACGAAAATTCAGTAAAACGATCAAGCTAATTTTAGTGCAGTACATTTATTATTTGGTATTTTTTATATAAATATGGTAACAATAATTTTTAATTTCAGGACATTTGAGAGGATAGTAGTATATTTTAGCCAACAAAGTGAGACAATACCCATGTCTTTCGTATTAGGTTTTTATGTATCTTTAATAGTAAACAGATGGTGGGAACAGTATAAACTGTTACCATGGCCTGACACATTAGCCCTCTTCATTAATGCTGGCATTCCTGGAGGGGTATGTATGTATTCATTAGTATCTATCTATGTACTTAATTTTAATCTTACCAACTCATGTTAAAATTCATTAAAACATTATTGTTGGAGCAATTTTTCTCTATCTGCGTAGTCGGATTTTACATTTTTTATTAGGGAATTTAATTTATTTTATTTTATATAATTTATTTCTGTACTTCATATATATATATATATATATACTGCTACTACTACACTAATCACTTTTAAAGATAAAGTTTTTTTTGTTTGCTGTACTTTTTGTACTTTTTTGTGATTTTTTATTTGTTTACGTGGACTGCATTTTCGAATCATCCTAGTTCATCATCAGTACGCTACTGACTCTGATCGTTCCTGTGTTGTCTATGTCTGAAATAGTACGTGACGTCTGCGTGTTGAGCTTCTATTGGTCGGTTTACTGTTCTCTGATTGGTTGTGCCTTCGGACTGTGTCGTGTGTATCGGTCTCCTGTCTTGATCACTGTGATATGATAATTTGTCTATTTGTATGTCTTTTATTACGTCTTGTTTAAATGTTTGTACTTGGATTTTTTTGCGATTACAAAAAATTAAAGTGAAGATGCTTAAGGAAGTAGGAGAAAACTATTTACGTGAAAAAATTCATGTAATAAATCAAAATAAAAATGAATGAGAATGACGGAATTTTACAAATATATCATTTCCAGGTCCACTAAATTATTTCCATGACATTTCAGTAAAATCACAAATTTCCTGGACATTTTAGGGGGTATTTCATGTTCCCTGATTTTTCCTGGTTTTCCAAGTCGCTTGGTACCCTTTATTAAAAATTTGTTGTGACATAAGGTATACAACCAAGAAATAATAAATACGTTAATCATTTGAGAATATCATTGATACAGAAATTAGCATAACTTAATATGGTGATTTCGTCTCTGTAAAAAATTACCTTTATGGGAGACTATAATTAATTGTCAAAGGCCTGATAATAAAATTAATTAGGAACTAAATAACGAATAGGATGAAAGTACCAAAAAAGTTAGAAAAAGGAAACATTAAACTAAGAACTCTACATCTATATTTAATATAGCCATATTTTCTAGGATATAGAGCTGAATGATCTAGCGCCTTGAAAACTCCACCTGAAAGTTATAAATGAACAATTTCGAATTAGTTTTCTCTAAGTAAATTTTTGATAAACAAACCATTGTCAGTTACAAAACCAGAGAAACGACATTTTCACCCTTAAACCTGAAGAAGTAAAATTCTATAAAATTCAAGTTGCAGTTCAGTCTGGCCCAAAAAAATTACCCAATACTGTATACCCAAACAAAGCTGTTTGAATTAATTCATTAATAAGCCAGGCATTTATACAAATATATAGGTTAGCACAAACATTTTCCATTTATGATTTCTGACTGCCATAAAAGCAGTTTATTCAACGGCTAGGTGATTTCCGAGCTGTTTCTCTGGCACACGGTTGTCTGAAATTAGGCGTAAACATATAAGTACACTTGGAAAACCCAAATCACCACAACACATATTTCAAACATTACGATCGTGTACTTATCAGTGCTCATCACAGGTTCCAGTTTTCACATAGTTAGGCGTAAACGTTTTACCGTTTAGAAAGATATTTAAAACAAATTCTGGATGCAACAAGTGCTTAATGGTAGCAAATCTTGGTAGAGATATATCTCCAAAAAATGGCCAATTAGAGACATTATATGATATAAAGGGTGATAATAATAATAATAATAATAATAATAATATATTTGACCAACGTCATACAAAATATGTACATACTAAATGTACACAATGTATGTATAGCATGTCAAAAACAATATACAAAACTAAACACATATATAAACTCTATTATAAAAAATAACACTTATACACATAAATATACTCATAAATGAATTCAAGTGAGTGAAATATAATCTGGCTAAAAATAACACCATTTAATCTCAGCGAGTGCGTGGGCTAAATAAAAACACTGACAACAAGCAAACATTAAATATCATCTTTTAAAAATTCTTCAATGCTTTAGTAAGATTTTGTCTGTAAAAATGCTTGAATTTTATCGGGGCATCTTGCAGATTTAATGGCTTATGGAGGAATTGCAGCACTACAAGGATGGAATTAAAAGGGCCAAAATAAAGTACAGATCCTTCGGGAACGGTGTATAGGTTCACCGTTAACAAAATATCATCAAATAATGCTTTTACCTGGGTGATTAAGTCCGATGGTTCATCCACCATGCTAATGGAAGATACCTTTGATGATATCCGTGACAGGCTGATGCCAGATGATAACACTGAATTTGACACTAATGTGCATCACTATCTTAAAGAGAGAGAGAGAGAGAGAGAGAGAGAGAGAGCACATCTATGTATAAGGAATCCAAATAATAACCAACTATAATAAATAACTTACACTGGGAGAGTTGGGAAAAGTCATCACGAGTATCAAGGAGTATAAGCCTGGATGGGACCAAGTTTATGGTAAGCTCTTTGTTTTATGCTATAACCATATATGGAGCAATTTTCTCAGATTCTTGAATGCATGCCAAATGATTGTATACTTCCCTAAATTTTGGAAGGTAGGGAAATTGGTAAAATTTCTTAAATCTTTAGATAAAGGTTGATCGGATCCAAAGGTTTTCAGACCTACCACGTTGTTGTGTGAATTAGGTAAATTACTGGAATGTCTTACACTCATCAAATACTTTCCCAGCTAACTGAACAAGTAAGTCGGGCGCCAAATCATAACATGGTACTTACTTTGCGATAATATTTCTGATGCTTTTGATAATCTATGGTGGCCAAGTTTAATTTTTCTCTTACAAGTAAAGGACAGATCCTCAAATATAATGCCCCTTGAACTACCCATGTGACAGGCAGTTACATTATAGCTCCTCACACACCACAGTCTTCAAGGCACTAACAAAGGGATGCACCTAGGGATCTGTTCTGTGCTCATTCCTGTGGAATACAACTATGAACTAGCTCCTGCGAAGGGTGTGGTCGCCAAATGTGGAGTCGTTGCGTACGTAGACGATGTAGCTATCTCAGTACGTGCTGAACAGAAAAGACATTGAAAGCAAAGCCCAGTTGTGCATTCAGGTTCTGTTGAACTGGGCCCAGGAACACAAGTGCAATACTCGTATCTCGAAAGAGAAGACTAAATGTATCGTCTATTCTAAATTGCCACATAATAGAAATGCAGTAGTCCGACTGGATACGGGACCCATCTTAGGAGTCGTCTCTATAAAATACCCAGGACTATGCATTGATGAAAAACTCAACTACAGCAAACCCATCAATATATCAACTGTAAGTAAAAATATATTTCGAACCCTTAGAAGAATTATTTGCAGAAATTGGTTCCATATCACTCGTTTCTAACCAGATTTGGTGATAATTTACAGATGTGCAGTTTTGCTAATCTTGTCAAACGCTATTAAAATATGAGGACTTAGAATAAGTCGAGCACTAAACAAACGACTATTCAGGTCCACACAGGCAATATGTTTAAGTGCAGTCAGTTGGGGATATCGTTACACTTTAAATGAGAGCTTGTGCATATTGGCACAAGTGCCTCCACTAGATCTCACCCTGCTTGAGATCTAGGCCTGAAAGTCATTAAAAGCCAATGGGAGAGCACACTTCCTGGGTTATAACAGCTCATAACCCAGGAAGTGTGCTCTCCCATTGGCTGATGAATACCGCTTCTGGATAGTATTAAAACTAGATATGTTAAGAATTTAAATACTTAATGGTAAGAGTCCTATATACTTAATGGCACGAAGAATGGACTAACTCCGATAAAGGTAGGTACCTATTGGAACTAAGACCTGATGTCAACAATTGGTTGGAGAGCTATTAGACCAAGCTAGAAAAGAAGACTACTCTTCTCCCGAGTAGCCACGGTAACTTGGGTGTGCATCTGCAACGTATCAGTGCAGGCGATCCAATGTGTCCAATGTGTGAGGGTTGCAATGTAGTCGATACACCTGCTGACAGGACTTTGAACTGTGTAAATTTTACCACTCAAAGAAGGCAAATCTGTAACACGTCAGTCACCTTACCAAACACCGCGTCACAAGTCATTTCATATTTGGGGACTAATGTTAACCTGCTACAACACTTGGTTGTAAACGAGGCCTGAGTATCTTAATGGCCTAGCTAATACACAATATAATATTTCCAAGGCAAAAAAGAACAGAACAAGGCTATACTCCAGACTGAATTTATTTAGTAAAAGCCGTAACGCATTTCGGCCCATATATCTGGCCATCTTCAGGGGCTTCCTGAAACATTACAAAAGGTGGTTGTGTCAGAAGCAAAGTTTCTGGTAGGTCGGCAAGTATCACACGATACAAACAGTTACAAAATTCTAAACAGTCTTACAAGCAAAGTCTAAACATGAACTTAAGTCAAAGCTAACATGCTCGACAACAGTTACATTAATAAAATCAAAGCTAAAAGCTAAAAGTTGAGAAACTAAAAACATCAAAATGTCCAAAGCTTAGTCGAGGCACCTCCAAGCAGCAAAAACAACAATGCAAAAGCAGTAAAAGTTGCTAAAACAGGTAGAAACCCGTGTAAATTAAGATTTAAAAGTGCACTGACACACCACAATCTAAGGTCTCTAAACAAATAGATAAAGAAGCTGCAAAGGCAGGCTGCACAACCAGAGCAGAACTTTCAGAAAAAACACTGAGTTAAACCTATGATACCTATAAAAAGTAAAACCAAAATAGCCAAAAATACTTACGTTCTGTTTTTTATGTAACAGGAACTGAACTTAACAAGAAATCTATCATAGTGGCTATTTTCATCGACTGTCGCTTTTGTTTCCTTGCACTATATGGGCGAAGGCAGAATTAGAAGCATTAAAACCTCAAATCACAGCAATGGATAAACGGCGATACAAATAAAATTTCGCATTTGAAATGGAGGACAGTTAAAAGCCGAATATCTGAAGAGAACGGGAAGGGGCAAACAAATGAGCTACGACTTTTAGCTAAAAGTGACAAGTGACAGACAAGTCAATATAATAGACTCAAAATTTAGAATAAAAACTGTTATTTCAATAACCTAGTAATAATAGAATTTAAATTTTAATTTATGTTTTGCTGCTGCGTAGTTCTTCAGTTTAGTATATGTATTAAGCATGAAGCCTTAACGTAAATGCTGGGTATACAAGGTTAAACATTAAGGCACCTTATTAGTCATTTATGCTATATTAGAAACGACTGGGATCTCTTCCCATTCCTTACTCATATTGTTGGGAAACCTTTAAGCTAATGAATTATCGTTGTATACCACAAGGTTTAAGCTTGAAAATGTTCAAATATGATAATTATTATAAAATAAAACTCACCTTATAAGTACACTTGGAGAACCCAAATCACCACAACACATTTTAAAAGGCCTGACGATCGTTTCACTAACCAAATTAGCGAAATTAGAGGATGATAAATTCTGAGAAGCCCACTGTATTTTTCTCGTGAAGCACCTTCTTTTGATGCCCATGCCAAGGATTTGTGAAGAAAAGTATATTCCGCTATCTTGCCTCGGCATGGCTGACAACGCAAGATAGCGTAATTTTTAATTTTTTTATTTCAAGAACACACCACGAGAGCTTACAGCCTAAATACTATCGTACCGTGGGTGTCGAAAAGGAGGAAAGAGGCAACTTGTTAATTCTGGAGGTTCGGGGGAGAAGGAAAAACATGTGCCGGCAATGAATTCCACAAATTAGGAGTCCTCGGGACAAAAGAGCGGGCATAACAAGTCTGTTGACCTGGACAGTAAAAGGGTGCATGCGCTCTGTTCCCCTGGTAGATCTGTTGGGGGTAGCAGGTGGGGGCACTATGGAGGAAAGCTCCTCTGAGCAGTGCCCGTGCAGATATCTATAAAAGAGAGAGAGGTCACCAACGGCACGTCGGTGGGCAAGGGATGGCAGCCTTTGGGTGAGGGTAGGGTCACCGATGAGACGTATAGCTCTCTTCCGAATGAGGTCCAGGATAGCGAGTGTAGAAGCGGCAGGAGCGCCCCAGATGTGGAAGCAATATTCGAGGTTTGGTCTTATTTGTGAAGTATATAAAGTATAGAGAGTAGCTAGTGAAAAGCATTTGCGAGCCCGGAAGAGGAAACCTAATTTCTTAGCAGCCGCTTCTGCAATTGATGTGATATGTTGGTGCCAATTGAGATTTCGATCCACAGAAATGCCAACAAGTGAAAAGGACTGATTACTTTGAATAACTTGGTTGTTTATTGTAATGGGTCTAGGGCTGGTGTATCTCTTATGAGAAAGAAAGCAAGACTGTGATTTGGTGGGGTTGAATTGTACAAGATTTCTACTTCCCCAGTCTAATATTTTTTGGAGATCCACGAAGACAGAGCCTTCCATAAGCTTGCGATCCTCATCTAATTGGGCTAAAGAGACAGGCATATTGTATATTTGAGTGGAGGGTGCTGTCGTCCGCGTAATGGTGAACTGGGTTGGATGTGCTAGAGAGGAGGTCATTGATGTGGAGAAGAAACAAAGTAGGGGCCAAAGCTGAACCTTGAGGAACTCCTGCAATAATTGGATACAGTTTAGAGGAATGGCTATCCACGACAATAGAAATGCTCCGGTTGGAGAGGAAATTTGCTGTCCACGTACAGAGTTTTGGTGGTAGGTCATAGGCCGGTAGTTTATTAAGCAGCGCTGCGTGCCAGACCTGGTCGAATGCTTTGGATATGTCTAGAGCGACAATCTGGGATTCACCGTGTAGTTCCATAGACTTGTTCCAAGAATGGGTGACAAAGGAAAGTGGGTTGGCAGTTGATCTGCGTTGACGGAATCCATACTGCCTGTCGTGGATTATACTGTGTTTATACTATAGTTTTCTTAACAAATCTTTGGCATGGGTATCAAAAAATGGTGCTTCATGAGAAAAATAGAGTGGGCTGGTAGAGGTTTCATAAGTTAAGAATTTCGATAATCTCTTTGATATGAGTATCAAAAAAAAAGGACTCCACGTGTGAAATGTACCAGGCTAGGTGACGCTTTTACAAATTCAATATGCCTTTTTTTTTTCGTTTCATTAGACCAAAGTAATAACAGATCGATTTTGGAAGAAATTTTGACGCTTAACGTATTAATTTTTATCTAGTCGAGTTTTTTACAAACTGCTTGAATAAATAACGCTCAAAGAAGAAGTCACAATGTGTTGCTCTTCTGCGTCCGTAACGGCATTTGTCATCTCGCTCTGACGCTACTGTGTTGAACGAGCTTGAAGAGTCAGATATCTGGACGATCGACTGGCCGTTTATCATATCTGGCTTGTGAATTACGGGTTTTGAAATAGATCAAACTACAGACTTGTGGAATGGCGAACCCGTTGATCTATGCCTTAACACCCTGTATTTTGAAAAAAAAAACAATGTACGGCATGTGGTTATAAGAACTTCCAAAATCGTGTAAGACTCATCTATTTTAATGTTTCTTACCTTTCCTGAGCGTCTCCGTGGCCGTGCGGGAAAGTCGATGATACCTGGATCACATACGACAAAAATGTGACGTCATTAAAACTCTCTATCCTCTATTAGCAAACAGTAATAAAGTTTCCATCAAAAATAAAATACTTATATATAAATCTTTGATACGGCCAATAATGACTTATGCCTCACCGGTTTGGAACAGCGTATCGAAAACAGCAATCAGGCCAATAGAAGTCATTGAAAATAAATGTCTAAGATTAGCAACGAACTCGAACAGGTATACCAGAATTACCCAATTAGACCGTAAAGCAGATATCTGCCCTATCTTAGAATTTGCAAGGAAGGTTTGTATGTAAACCAACTTAACCGAAATCCTTTAACAAAAAATATTTAAAATTCACAATACTCCGTTCAAAATTAAGCATAAACTACCATACCAAACATTGCCTATCTTCCTGGAATAGATAGGATAATGGACATTGTTGTCGTGTCTATGCACTGGGAATATTCAAACATAAGGTGAGGGAGCCTAGGTATCATAATACAATATCTGTGGTTCACAGGTACTGTGTGTAAACACAACATGATGGTTTTACTGCACATTCAATCTAAAGATAGGTTTTTACCTACTTTCCTATCATATTTCAGGACAAAATTACCCCGAGACTCACCGGTGGCGGATGATTTTTCAAATCACTGTCGTCGTTGAGATCGAGCTCAAGGTGGAGGGTAGGTTAGTTTAGATGAGCAAAGAGGGTCAGCAATGGCCTAATTGCCAGTAAGCATCTTACCTTTACCTTACCTTTCTTGTAAAATATTATGTATGCTAGATAAACAAAACGTTTATCTCGCGATGTTGCAGATTCTATTTATAGATGATACGCTTCTATAAGAACAAGTTTCCAGTATAATTGTCATACAATGTTTCTAAATATAGCAGATTTGCTAGCAAAACTGAAGAGAAAGTTGCAGCAACCTTTCACATTCGATGGATTCGCGTTGTACATGTGAATTTTGCGATTATATACGCGATATTACGTCTTACTAGTTACGGCTTGTAAACGGAAATGTTTATTAATAACCATAAATCTGATCATCATTAATCCTGCGGACATTTGTAATTTTGCCCGATGAATTTTCTGTTAACAAGATGGTAAATTATTACATCATTGACATTCTTATAAATTTTATCATTAAGTGCCTCTTTTATTTAATCGCCTAAAAAATTAAGTGGTTTCTTAGAAAAATTACGTACCAAGATTGTTGAATGGAATGTTATTACATAAAAACTTTTAAAACTGACGCATAGTTTTGGTAATTTCGCTACTTGTGTCATGCTGGGTATTGATGATACTATTGATTTTCATGAGGTCAATAGTTTGTTGACAGTTTCCTTGAGTTTTTTTTGCTTTAATATTATCTTAATAATCTTAATGATGAAGATGGGAACCTGTGATGAGCACTGTTTATTTATTCATCCATCTGATGACGCTAACTTTGTTAGCTAAACAATCTTCAGGGATACAAGCTGTATTGCGATGAATTGTGCTCTCCAAATTGTACTTTTTAGTAGTGAATTTTCTTTAAAAAAATTCACTAATGAGGAGATCCCGACTTTTGAAAAAATTTCTTCAAATGAGCGCTATTTAGTACCCCTGGAACCCAAATCCGAGGTCGGTTTCAGACTTTATATATATATATATATATATATATATATATATATATATATATATATATATATATATATATATATATATATATATATATATATATATATATATATATATATTTATGTGTCACACCTATAACTAAAAAATAAGGGACCGATTTTGATAAAACTTGGTCAGTACCTTCCCTTTGCAAGTGGCTTGGATAAATTCGTTAGCCAGGAAAATCCACCGAGGTTTTCCTGGAAAATTTTGTGTTTTCTTTCGAAAAAACATTATATCTCCGGAATTAACAAACTAAGCACAACCAAATTTGGTCCGCAGGCTTATATCATTATAGGTAAGTCACTTACCAAAATTTTGCTCTATAGGTTAAAGGACAAAAAAAGTTACAGACATTTAAAAAAAATTAGGTTTTCCTCAAAACGTCAAAAGTCGCGATTTTAAACGTCAAAATTGATAATATTTAGGCAATGAACCTGAAACTAATATGAGCTATGGAAGGAAAATGTCTCAAGAATAATGTTTTACAAAGCCTGAAGTCTTAATTTCAATCGTCACTGTCCTTCATTTTACTAAAATATTCCCAGAAAATTCATGTCAAATAGACCTTTTCTCTGGTGCTTTGGCAGTAGTGTTAACTATAGACTTTATCGTTTAATGGTATATTATTTTTGTCGAATTTTCATAAAAAATCTTTAAAGCTCAATATATCTGTCATTATGCAAGATACGAAAAAAAAATGTATACATTAATTATAGGGTGTCTTGAGCTACATCTTAAAAAATATATCTACAATTACAGGGTGGCCCATAAGTCGTTGGTGATTCAAATTTTCTTTTTTAGTGAATTTTTATTAAAAAATTCACTAATGGGGAGATCCGTGTTTATATATATATATATATATATATATATATATATATATATATATATATATATATATATATATATATATATATATATATATATATATATATATATATATATATATATATATCGTACCGATAACTCAAAAAATAACACACCGATCTTGATCAAATTTGGTGAGTACCATCCTTTTGCAAGTGGCTTGGATAAGTTCGTTAGCCAGGAAAATCGGACCAGGTTTTCCTGGAAAATTTTGTGATTTCTTTCTAAAAAAATTCATATTTCCGGAAATAACAAAGTGAGGGCAACCCAATCTGGTACGCGTATTTGTATTATAAAGAGTGAACCATGTACCAAAATTTAGGTCTCTAGGTTTAAGGACAAAAAAATTACGGGGAGCTAAAGCAACACATTTTGGAGTTTTCCGCAAAACGTCAAACTCGCAATTTAAAACGTCAAAGTCGCAATTTAAAACGTCAAAATTGGCAATGTTTAGGCAGAGAACATGACACAAATACGGATTGTGAAAGGAAAATGTTGCAAGAAGAGTGTTCTGCGAACCCTTACGTTTCAGATTCAACCGTCATTGCCCTTCATTTTACTAAAATATTTACAGAAAATTCATTTCAAATAGACCATTTCCCTGATGCTGTCAGTTTAGTTAAATTGATGCTTTCGCTGTATGTTTAGTGAAGTTTATGGTTGAACGGTCTATAATTTTGAGATAATTTTCGTAGAACAAATTCGTTACTGCATTTGAGCATTTTTTATCGAAATATGATGCATGTTTGCAAGAAGAAATATGGACGCAGTAAGTGCGTTTTGGTAGCAAATTTTCATTAAATCCTTCAAATTTCAATAACTCAATTTGCTATTAACATAAGTTTTGTTTGTTAGGAAACCAACATTTAACTTTATTTTCGGAAAATTTTTGTATGAACGCAGCAAGGGCGTTGGTTGCGAATTTTCATTAAATGTTTCAAATTTCAATAACTCAATTTGCTATTAACCTAAGGTTCATTGGCTAGGAGACCAGTTTTCTCAGAAACATTTAAAGTTTATTTTCGTTTTTTTTTTACATTATCAAAGAAATATTTTGATAAAATATGGTACATTGTTCCTACTATATAGGTTATACCGGTAACCAAATTGATGCCTGCTCGCATTAGAGCGATATATTTGTAATTAAAAACATTTTTATGAAAATTCACTTCCATAACGCTTGCTGCGCCCAGAGTTTTTATAAATTTTAAAGTTAAAATAAGTTAAATGTAAATGGCGAAGTAAATCTGTGTGTATAAAAATTATTTATTTTTTTAGGATTGTAATTTATCCATTATATACTACAAAATGTAGCATTAATAAGAGTCTGCACGCAGCAAGTGGGTTGTGCTGGCAGACTATAAAAAATGTTTTTAATGTTAGTAGGTCTAAAAGTCAATACATTTTGTTTATTCTTTATAGTAGAAAGCTATGTAACAAATTTCATTAAAAACAATTTTTAGTTGAAAAGACAATAATTATCCCGAAAAAACTGGTCCGATTTACCCAGACCATGAACTTATTTAAGCAATTTAAATCAAAAAATTGACGTCTTAAGATATGGTTATCCAATTTTTTTAAAACATTTCTCAGAAATATTTTTTCACGAAATTTTTTAAAAATTTTTTCAACCGTTTTTTTACGTAGGTAAAATCGCCGACTTTTAAAAGAAAAATTGCAAAAATGTTAAACGAGGATTCTCTAAAAACTGTTTGCACACAAGTTGGCTAAGCAAATTTAGGGGTTGGTTTCTGAAAATCGTTTTCATTATATAGGTATTGAAATTAAATTAGACCTATAAGCTACAGTCTATTCTTTTTTATTTGGTGTGCCGTTCTCGCCTGGGGTTTAAATAGGGATTACAGCGATATAATCAAACAATATCACAGACACAGAAGCTAATTTTATATGGAATTAAAAATATAAAATATGTATGTCTCCCCCTCCTTCTCCTCCGAACCTCCAAACCTTCAAGTCCAGAATTAACAAGTTGCCTCTTTCCTCCTTTTTTTATTTGGACAACACACCACAAGGGCTTACAGTTTAAATACTATCGTACCGAGGGTGTCGACAAGGAAGAAAGAGGCAACTTGTTAATTCTGGACTTGAAGGTTTGGAGGTCCGGGGGAGAAGGAAAAACATGTACCGGCAAGGAATTCCACAACTTGGAAGTTATCGGGACAAGAGAGCGGGCATAACAAGATGTTCTGTGTATGGTGACCTGTACAGTAAAAGGGTGCATTCGCTCTGTTGCCCTGGTAGATCTGTTGGGGGCAGCAGGTGGAGGAACTATGGAAGAAAGCTCCTCTGAGCAGTGCCCGTGCAGATATTTATAAGAGAGAGAGAGAGAGAGGTCACCAACGGCACCTTGGTGGGCAAGGGATGGCAGCCGTTGGGTGAGGGTAGGGTCACCGATGAGAGGCATAGCGCTCTTCTGAATAGAGTCCAGGATAGCGAGTGTAGAAGCGGCAGCAGCACCCCAGATATGGGAGCAGTATTCGAGGTTTGGTGTTATTTGTGAAGTATATAAGGTATAGAGGTTAGCTGGTGAAAAGTATTTGCGAGCCAGGAAGAGGAAACCTAATTTATTCGCAGCCGCTTCTGCAATTGATGTGACATGTTGGTGCCAATTGAGATTTCGATCCACAGAAATGCCAACAAGTGAAAAGGGCCCATTACTTTGAATAACTTGGTTGTTCATTGTGATGGGTCTAGGGCTGGTGTATCTCTTATGAGAAAGAAAGCAAGACTGTGATTTGGTGGGGTTGAATTGTACAAGATTTCTATTTCCCCAGTCTAATATTTTTTGAAGATCCACGGAGACTGAACCCTCCATGCGTCTGCGATCCTTATCTAATTGGGCTAAAGAGACAGGCTTGGAATATTGTATATTTGAGTGGAGGGTGCTGTCGTCCGCGTAACTGTGAACTGAGTTGGATGTGCTAGAGAGGAGGTCATTGATGTGGAGGGGAAACAAAGTAGGGGCTAAAGCTGAATCTTGAGGAACTCCTGCATTAATTGGATACAGTTTAGAGGAATAACCATCCACGACAACAGAAATGCTCCGGTTGGAAAGGAAACTTGCTGTCCAGGTACAGAGTTTTGGTGGTAGGCTATAGGCCGGAAGTTTATTAAGCAGCGCTGCGTGCCAGACCTGGTCGAAAGCTTTGGATATATGTCTAGAGCGACAATCTGCGATTAACCGTGAAGTTCCATAGACTTGTTCCAAGAATGGGTGACAAAGGAAAAGAGGTCGGCAGTTGATCCACGCTGACGGAATTCATACTGCCTGTTGTGGATTAGACTGTGTTTTAGTAATTCGGTGTTTATATACTCCATCACTTTAGAGACGACTGAAAGGAGAGAAATAGGCCTGTAGTCGCTAGGAAGCGCTTTAGATCCTTTCTTGGGACGGGTTGTACTCGAGCAGTTTTCCAGCTACTAGAGAATATGCTTCGATTGTAGACACCCACGGTACGATAATATGTAGGCTCTAAGCCCTCGTGGTATTTTTGTTGAAATATATAAAAAAATTCGAGGCTAGATGCATTCACACCACAATTAGAACCGTAGACCGGTTTCGCTCTAATTAGAGCTCGTCAGTAGGGCATATCCATGGCAGCGAAAATACACCTATAAAAGCTTTTAGAACTGATTAGCCAAGTAGTATTTTATCACGGCAGCTCCAAATAACACAAAGTGTTAAATATTAGACACTATATACAACTAACAATTTAATAAATTGTCATCCCTGTCCCATTTCTACCCTAATATAGGGACAAAGTATGTAAGGCTAGATGCATTCTCATCAGAATTAGAACCGTAGACCGGTTTAGCTCTAATTAGAACTCGGGAGTACGGCATACTAATTTACTTTATAGGTGTATTTTCGCTGCAATTAGTATGATTGATGGGTGCTGCATAAGTAAGCGTGGGTTAAGAAGGAGATATAGTGTTTTCATGACACCATAAGCTTTTTGTATTGTTTTGTCAATATGATTTTTAAATGTTAGCTTTTCGTCGAGACACGGAAGTCTGGCGTGTATCCGACAGGCTATCAGGCACGTCTGAGATTTTAGTTTAATTTAACTGATATAATTAGATGATATTTGATAGCTAGGATAATACAAAAAATAATGGAGCGAGTTCAATGGAATTTAGCACACACATTCCCTTCGTATTATTTATTATTTTATTTGGTTTATTTGTTTATTACCCATATGGTGTGCAACACAAAGAAACATGGCTTGTACTTGCACACGATTTAGAGCATCGATATGGTCCGAATGTAACTAATTTTCACAACATGTCTGACGTACTTTTACCACACCAAATGGTTTGGGAAAAAAAAAGAAAGAAGTTATTTTAACCAAATTGTATGAGCAACTTGGTCTTATAAAGCGTACATGCCCTAATTAGATTTCTAAGGCTAGATGTGTTCTCACCATAATTAGAAACACAGACCGGTTTCGCTCTAATTAGAGCTCGTTAGTGCGATATACGATATACAGCGAGAACATGCTTATAAAGTAATACGGCTATGGTAGCCAGCCTCCTAGAACACAGTGAGATGTACGACAGGGTCGTCATCTCGGTAAATTGTCATTCCTGGTGCAGTTATTCCCTAATATAGGGACAATGTATGTAAGGCTAGATGTATTCTCACCATAATTAGAACAGCAGACCGGTTTTGCTCTATTTAGAGATACACTGTCGTACATGTCACAATGTTCTAGGAGGCTGGCTACTATAGCCGTATTATATATTTTATAGGTGTGTTCTCGCTGCAATTAGTATATCGCACTGACGAACTCTAATTAGAGCGAAATCGGTCTGCGGTTCTAATTATGGTGAGAATATATCTAGCCTTACATACATTGTTTTCCCATATTAGGGAAGAAATGGGTCAGGGCTGACAATTTACAAAATTGTTAGTTGGTTGTACACAGTCTCTATTTTATAAAATTTTGCGTTAATTGGAGCTGTAATGACAACATACTACCTGGTTCAGCACTGAGATGGTGACCCTGTCGTACATCTCACAATGTTTTAGATATCTAAGTTAGAATGAAACAAGTTTTAAGTATTTAAGAAAATTTGACCGCACTGGAGTTCAAAGGATAAAAACTTAAATATTATGTGTGGTACAAAATATATTTAACACTTATTACGAAAAATATGAGAAATACCATAGAAATTACATTGAAATTTGGACAATTTAACACGTTAAAATACGCGATTTTTAAACAAAACTTTGAAACAAATACAATAAGAAACATTGCAAGAAATGTGTTTAAAAAGGTCTGAAATTTCTGTTTCAAAAGCTATGTTTCAGAAGCTTTTCTTCTTTACTAGAAGAATTCGTTGGAAATAGACCCTTTGTATGATGTTTTAGCGACAGAATTAAATATAGAGTTTCTGAATTAAACGTGTTAGATTTATCATATAACAAAATAAGTTTTAGTACGTAACAAAACCTTTATAAAGACAACATATGTATTAAATTTTCTCAAATCAGCTTCAAAATTTTTGGCGATATCTGGATCTTGCATTGGAAAATTTTTTGGGGAATTTTCCGCGACTTTTTCTGAAACGTTTTTATGGAAATTCTCTGCCATAACGCATTTTCTGCGTCCAGATATATTTTCTTAATAAATTTCTATAGCGTCAAAACCATTTTACACCAGTGTGTCTGGATAATTATGCTTTTCATAGTAATATCGCTTCCTATATCTTTCGTCTTAACTAGTAGTTTCCTTATAATAACAGTTTTAAGTTTTCGGTAAATGAATAATTAAACCATTTGTGTTTTTATTTGTATGAGCTCTATAATTTAAAATTTTCTGCAGTTCCGTCATGATATATTATCTGGTTTTTGTTTTAGGATGAAAGACAAAGACTGATGAGAAGAAATATAGTAAGATATGCAGTTTTAGCTTACGTAATTACTTTACAAAGGGTATCATTAAGGGTTAAAAAGAGGTTTCCAACCTGGCAGCACGTTGTAGATTGTGGTAAGTAATCTCATATTATAAAATATACATCTCTCTTTGAATCCTGATATCCAATTGTATCAATACAGTCATCAATATTTTGTGTTGTGTGAGTTTTTGTTTCTTTTACGTCGGTTTATTTCCTACGATTATGGCCAATCATCGATGCCAGGGAGCAGTTTCACCTCACCATCCAGAAAAATTTTCCGAACCCCTACCTTTATGTAAGAAAGAGAGAGATCTTTAACGTGCCCAACATCGCATAGACACGGGATCGACGGCTTTACGCCCCCCTCGAAGGTAGGAACGTGAAGACATTCAACTTGCTCAAATAAAATGCCACAACCTCGGCTGATCTTAATTTAACAGTATGTACTGGAAAAGTGATTGTCTCTTGAGATCCGTATCTCATGGTCCAGATATGTATATCTATCAACAAGCTCCACTTCCTGACTGCCAACAATGATATCTCTGTTGAGAGCGAAGTTTGTCAAACGTTTTGTTTTGAAGTCAAGACCGAGCTCAGCGCAGTAGTTTATTAGTAGTAGCATTATTTCAATGCCCTTTAGGTTGTCAAATAGTCTGCAGCAAAGCGCAGATTTGTCAAATATTGGCCATCTGCGTTTATGCCCTTTACTTTCCAATCAAGTTTTTGAAAGGATATTCTAAAACGGCGATGAATAGTTTGGGCGACATTGAGTCTCCCTGTCGCACACCTGTACCGATTGAGGTGGGGTTGGTTTTCTCGTGTATTTTACGCTCATGGTAGCATTTTTATAAATATTATAAATTAGTTCCGCTCAGTGATAGTCAACACGACATTCTTGTAGCGGTTCTATCACTGCATCTAGCTCGACCGTGTCAAAGGCCTCTTGAAAGTCCACAAATGCAACAACAAGCGGTCTATTATATTGCATAGATTTTTCAATTATAGTTTTAATACTCTATAGGTGGTCATTTGTTCCGAATGCTGTCGGGAAACCAGCTTGTTCTATCGGTTGATAGAAGTCTAATTTGTTGTCCAGTCGTGTGGTTATTACCCTTGTAAATAGTTTGTAGGGGTGGCTGGGCAGTTTGTTCGGTCTAGTTTAGCTATGTACCCCTTTTTGTGCAGTAGAATACGATAGAATTGTACCATTTTTCCGGTATGATGATGTTGAAGAGGGAAAGATTGAAGAAATTTAAGATTTTCTGCAGGAAGCTGGGACTACCGATCTTGATTGCATCAGCAACCACACAGTCGTCGCCAGGACATTTATTGTTTTTCGTTTTCTTCAGGGCCAATTTTTCTTTTGTCCAGGGTAATGTCTGGTAGTGTTTCTAAGCTCTGATTCATGATGCCCTTTCTACATGTCAGTATCTCTGGCACTTCATTGGACATTGAGTTTGCTTCTTTTTGACTCTTGTATAATAGTTGGTAGAAGTCTTCAACTATTCTTAAAATCTCATCTATGTTTGTTGTAATGTGGCCACTTTGATCTTTAACTTTAGTCATTTTCCTTCTTTCAGTTTCGAGCCTTCCACGCAGAACTTTCATGCTTTTGTTGTTTTCTATTGTTGTTGGATTTGTCTTTTAGTGAATTTTCTTTAAAAAATTCACTAATAAGGAGATCCCGACTTTTGAATTTTGAAAAAATTTCACAAATAAGCGCTAATTAGGCCCCCCAGAACACATATCCGGGGTCAGTATCAATTTTTATATGTTTATATATATATATATATATATATATATATATATATATATATATATATATATATATATATATATATATATATATATATATATATATATATATATATATATATATATATATATATATATATATGTATCACACCGATAACTCAAAAAATAATGGGCCAATTTTGGTTAAATTTGGTGAATACCTTCCTTTTGTAAATGGCTTGGACAAGTTTGTTAGCTAGGAAAATCGGCCATGGTTTTCTCGGAAAATTTTGTGTTTTCTTTCGAAAAAAAAATTATATCTCCCGAATTAACAAAGTAACCAAATTTGGTACACGGATTTATATCGTTGTAGGTTAGTTACCTACCAAAATTTAGCTCTGTAGGTCAAAAGACAAAAAAGTTATAGGCATTTAAATAAAAATAAATTGGGGTTTTCCTCGAAACGTCAAAGTTGCGATTTAAAACGTCAAAATTGGCAACATTTAGGCAAAGAACTTTAATCTAATACGGGATATGGAAAGAAAATGTCTCAAGAAGAATATTTTACAAACCTTAAAGTCTTAGTTTCAACCGTCATTGTCCTTTATTTTACTAAAAGATTTCCAGAAAATTCATTTCAAATAGACCCTTTCTCTGATGTTTGGCCTTAGCTATAGAGTTTATCGTTTAAGGGCATATAATTTTTGTCGAATTTTCGTAAAAAATCAATAAAGCTCAATATATCCGTTTTTATACAATATATGAAAAAAAATGTATACATTAATTATAGGGTGTATTGAGATACATCTTAAAAAATATTTCTACAATCACAGACTGGCCCATAAGTCGTTGCTGATACAAATTCTCTTTTTTTTAAATCAAACACGCCTTATGTTATTGCATTTTTGAATTTTCCATCGAAATAGAATGCATGTTTGTAAAAAAAGAAATTCTGAACGCAGCAAGTGCGTTATGGTAGCAAATTTTAATCAAATGCTTCATAGTTGAATAGCTCATTTTGCTATTAACTTATAAGGTTTACTAAGAAACGAGTTTTTTCGGGAACACTTTAAGTTTACTTTCGGAAATTTTTGTATCACACCAATAACTCAAAAAATAATCGGACAATTTTGATCAAATTTGGTGGGTACCTTCCTTTTGCCAGTAGCTTGCATACGTTCGTTAGCCAAGAAAATCTGCTCAGTTGAAATACATTAAACAATGATTTGTTTTAATTAGACAGACGGATTCCCCCGGTCAGTATCAGTTCTGAGCTGACCTTAAATGTATGGAATTTCGACCACGACATTTTAATGTTTTGTAAGAAAATAAATTCGGGACTCAGCAAGTGCATTATGGTAGCGAATTTTTATTGAACTCCTCAAATTTGAATAACTCAATTTGCTATTAACCTATAAGGTTCGCTGGCCAGGAAACTAGTTTTTTTCGGGAATATTTTAAGTTTATTTGTGTACATTTTTAAACAGTAAAGTTATTTTCATGAAATATGCTACATTGTTTCTACTATATAGGTTATACTGGTAACCAAATTTGATGTCTGCTTTCTTAAAAAAACACATATTTGCTATTTAAACCAGTTTTATAAAAATTCACTATCATAACGCACTTGCTGCGTCCAGACTTTTAATTTTATGTGCTGATGTCCCGTCTAATCACCTTTGATACCTGTTTATTTACTTCTTTTAGCTTATCAGCAGTGGTCAGCTTCTCACTTTTCATATATCTTCTCTTCCCCATCAGCTGCCTCGTAGTTTCGCTGATTTTTTCTCCTCTCTGAGTTTTTGAGTAGCGCCTATTTTGACTTCCTAAGAAAGCATTAGTAATTATATTATTTAGATTATTGATATTTACAGTCCCTTCACAATAATGTAGCTTTTTCAAGTGTTTGGTTATACCTTGCTCAAACCCTTCCAAATCTGATGGATCCGACCACTGTCTTCTATTATAAGTTTTCTTAATCATCTTATGCCCTTCTTTTCTTACATTGATTATTATTTCAGCTCGAACCATCCTGTGGTCGCTTCCAGTAGTCAGTCTGTTTATTATTGTTACACCTTTAACTATATGCTTCTTGTCTGTGGTGATAAACTATATTACTTTTGTTCTACTTTCTGGGCTTTGCCATATCCATCTTCTACTAGGTCGTTTGGCGAAGAAATTATTGAGTTGATAAAGCTATTCTGTAGTAAAAATTTCTCCCCACGATAGTTTCTGCCTTCGTTCTAAAATTGCCTAATGAGGTTTCTGTGGCATTCGATTTCTTGTCTAGTGTGGCGTTGAAGTCGCCTCATAAGAGCGTAAAGTCTGTTTTTTGTTCTTTAAGAGCAGTATCGATATTGCCGTAGAATATATCTGCTTCCTTATTAGTGTGATTTGTCGTCGGTGCGTAAACTTGTATGATCTTGATTTTCTACCTGGCATTCAGCTTCAGAATCAGACTTACTACCCTACTGGATATATTCTTGAGAGATATAATGTTTGGCTTGTGTCGTTTGTGTATCAGAAATCCGGTCCCTTGCACAGAGCTATCGTCTTCTCCCACATAATAGAAACTGTGTCCAGATTTTAGGCTAGTTAATTGCTCGCCGGGTCTTCTGACTCAACCAAGACCAAATATACCCTACTTTATATTTTCTAGTTCGCACTCAAGTTCGGTCAGTCTTTCTTTTGATAGCTCCCAGAATATTTGGGACAGACTGATTGGATGTTAGTGCGAGATTCTGTGGATTTTCTCCTATTCGCCTGGGGTATTTGAGGTTTTGCAGCTGGCATTTTATTTACATTTCTTTAAGGGGTATTTAGCCGCAAAACACCACGCTGGCTAGCCGTGTTGGTAAGTATGTATGTTTCAGCCGCCCATTCTGGGTCAGACGCTTTTTGCAGCGGCTCACTCTGGGTCAGACGCTGCTGATAGTTTTGGTCTGACCCGGGTATTTGATTTCCCCGGTACCACCCATACCTGGGAGGCACTACCCTATCCGTCACCCGAGAGGCGCCCGTTGGTGGACTAGCAACCCCACACGCTAACTTCTGGTATTACGAAACCAAAATTCCAAAAATAACATTTATTTCTGATAATTAGAATATGAAAAGAATGATTGTAGGGTACTTCCAATGATGTGGTTGAGACAAGCTGCAATAGAATCAGAAGACAACCAGTGAAATGAAAAGGCTTCGTTCATACGTTAAGATATACCAATATTCGTATTCTATACATAACTTGTTTTAAACACAATAGTGTCAAAACCCGCATTTATTGAATCTATAATCTGCGTCAATGGCAGCAAAAAATTTAAACGGAAACATTCACCTTGTCTTAGAAGTAGATACCCCACTGTTCCTAGAGCTCAATTAAAATATTTAAGATATTCAGACCACCAAGCTGCCAATGATTATAATTAGGTAAGACAATTAATTTTGCGAAATTTAGTTAGTATAGTGGACCGATATTATGGTACCATTAAACTTGAATAATTATCCACTAGTTACTAGCAGATAGGCTGGATTACTACTATTAACTTTGCGTAATAATTTATAGCCAAACTTGTTTATGAAAAATACTTAAGTGGGACACAAATATTGTACAAGAACAACACAAACAAACCGAAACTATTCACAATATTAAAGAGTAAATTCTCCTTTCCTTGTAAAGTCACAATAACTTCTAACCAGGAGCCACCTATTTATAACAAACACACCTACGCGCACACACACACACAAATATATATATATATATATATATATATATATATATATATATATATATATATATATATATATATATATATATATATATATACAGGGTCGCTGATAAGTCTGGAAACGGTCGATTATCCGGGAAAATATACAAGGTGTCGAAAAAAGTTTTATACAAAAGTTTTTGGGTTCTTCAATGTCTACTAGGCGGTGATAATTTTATTTATACAGGGTTGGTCATACAGGCGTGGCACACCAATATATATTTTTTTAATGGAACACCCTATATATTATTCGATATTTCAATCCTTCTCTTAATTTTGAGCAACATTTATCAGAAGCATAATGTACCTAAACTCAATCGTTTCCGGGTAAAAAAATAAATAAAAATAAACGCTACTGTTTTTAAAATCTATTGGATGAAGAACAAAAATAAATGAAAAGTAGAATATCTCTTGAAAACAATCTGTGAGTGTGAAAAGAACCGGTTGCGATGTTTTTAACATTGTTTGGAATCCCAAGATAAGATAAGATGCCCATAAGAAACGCAGTATTATTCTTTTGTTTTAAAATGTTTCCAGGACAACGAATGTCAAACATTCATTCAGTGTCAACAGTTTTGAAACATTAGTAATTTAGTGTCAACAGTTTTTGTGCAAAATGGCAAGTTTAAGTGAAACCGAACGTATCGAAATTTTAATGATGATAGGGTACGGTGATAGAACACGAAGTTTTGCTCAAGTGGTGATTATGTTCAATGAGTTGCATCCTGAGCGGGAATCGATCTCCAAATCCACAGTTTCGAAAACTTTGCATCGTTTTCACGAAACTGGCGGTATCAAGGATAAACCTAGAACTGGAAGGCCAGTAACCGTTACAAATGAAGAAAATTCTTTGAATGTAATATTGGATGTGGTGGAAAATCCGAAAACTTCGGCACAGCAATTGGCTTTAAATCACAATATGAGTCGATATTCAATTCAAAAGATTACGAAGCGGGAAAAGTTCCGTCCATATAAAATTCATTTATTGCAAGAACTGAGTGAAGACGATTTTGATCGCAGAATCGAGTTCTGTGAACTTATTATGGAGAAGTTACGCCAAAATTTTAACTTTGCCAACCACATTTTGTTTTCCGACGAATCTACATTTTGTTTGAATGGACAAGTCAACCGACACAACTGTAGGTACTGGTCAGACGAAAACCCACATTGGATGGAACAAATTCACACCCAAAGACCGCAAAAAGTAAATGTTTGGTGTGCTATTATTGGTGGACATATCATAGGACCTTATTTTATACACGGTAATTTGAACTCTGCTCGATATTTGACACTTTTGCAAGAATCAATTGTTCCAGACGTTAGTCGATTATTTCCGAACAATAACGACCCAAATCTACCAGCGGAAGAAATATGGTTTCAGCAGGATGGGGCACCCCCTCATTTTGGAATTGAGGTACGGGAATATCTGAATCAAACCTTTCCTGGCAGATGGATAGGGCGCAGGGGAACTATTGAATGGCCAGCTAGGTCTCCCGACATGACGCCGCCTGACTTTTTTTTGTGGGGTCATGTAAAAAATTTAATTTACCAAAATAGACCGCAGAATATTGAAGAGTTGCAAGCAAGGATTGTGCATGAAATTAATAACATTCCTCAAAACGCTCTTGTAAATGCAGTGCAATGTTTTGTTAAGCGAATTCATTATTGTCAGGAGGTCAATGGAGAACACTTTGAACATCTTATAAAATAGGATTTCAAACAATGTTAAAAACATCGCAACCGGTTCTTTTCACACTCACAGATTGTTTTCAAGAGATATTCTACTTTTCATTTATTTTTGTTCTTCATCCAATAGATTTTAAAAACAATAGCGTTTATTTTTTATTTTTTTTTACCCGGAAACGATTGAGTTTATGTACATCATGCTTCTGATAAATGTTGCTCAAAATTAAGAGAAGGATTGAAATATCGAATAATATATAGGGTGTTTCATTAAAAAAAACTAATATTGGTGTGCCACGCCTGTATGACCAACCCTGTATAAATGAAATTATCACCGCCTAGTAGACATTGAAGAACCCAAAAACTTTTGTATAAAACTTTTTTCGACACCTTGTATATTTTCCCGGATAATCGACCGTTTCCAGACTTATCAGCGACCCTGTATATATATATAGGGTCATTGATGGCCGATGGTAGGTTAAACGTTTATGGAAAACGAGACATAGGATTAATCTGAAAATTTGGATACTGCCATAAATAGGCACGACCTGTCTTTCTAAAATATTTTCATTTTGGCAGTGTTGCCGCTTCTACTTAAAAGTAGTAACAACTTTCTTATTTTAAATGAGGCACACTGTATATTATTTTGTTTTTAGAATTGAAATTTCTTTATGAAAATTTTTTCTTAATAGCTTTCTATACCCATCTATACCGGTTTTCGAGATAACACTTATTGAATTTTTTTCCCATAAAAATGGTACCACTAAAATTTTAATTTAGCTGCTATTTGAAAGCACAGAAGGATGACATTTTGGGCACAATTTGAAAAATCTAGTTATTTAATAGTTGCACAAATAAATTTATATAATGTTATACAGGGCGGTTTAAAATGGATGATTTTAACGTGACACACAAAAAAAAAGCCAAAATTTAATTTTTTAAATAGGATACCCTGTATATTAGTTGAAATTCTGAAAGGCAATTAAATTTCCTCCAAATTGATATACCATCTTGGCATACCTAACTCGTCAAGTTTTCGAAATAATCGCAATAATTACTAAAGAACACATGATCTTCACATAATTTGAATTCGTTGGTCATGGAACGCCAAGTGATTAGACAATTGCTTAATTGTTTACTGTGTTTGACAGACGCCGAAGTTTTAAGATTCATTTGCTATTTTCCACTTAATATTTATATGAAAACAAGTTAAGATGGAGCGAAATAATTACTCAAATGAAGTTTTGATGACACTATTTATTCTTCATGGACAATGTAACAAAATTGTAGCAACAACATGTAGAAAATTCAATGAAATGTATTCTGAATTGCAATTAATTAACTAAAGATAGTTTATGCGAATACAAGATAATTTTATCAATTATGGTTCAAAACTGGGGGCAACTCGAAGTTTGCCAAGGCCTGTAACGTCGAATGAAGAAAATATAGTGAACGTTTTAGCCTATTTCCACGCATATCCACCAACTTCCATCCAAAGTACAGCATATGGTTTGGGCGTAACTTATTATGCGGTGCAAAATATTCTGGCCAATCACAACATGCATTCTTTTAAATTTATAACACTTTAACACCTGAAACCAGATGATTACCAACGTCGCATTCAACATTATGAGACACTCCTAATACGCATTGAAGAGGATCCTAACTTTTTGAGAAAAATAATATGGACAGACGAAGCCAAGTTTTTGAGAGAAGGCATTATCAATAGAAGGAATCTACATTTTTGGGCCGATCAAAATCCACGCATGGTCAAGTAGAGATGCTTTCAAGAAAAATTTTGTTTTAATGTTTTTTGCCTCTTAAAAGACAACCAAATAAGATTTTTCATTTACAATGAGCCATTAAATACCTCCACATTTTAAGGACAGTAGTATCAAATTTTTTGGAAAATTTAACATTAGAAGACTTCCGTACTTCTTGGTTCCAGTTGGATGGAGCACCCGCACATTACACGTGAGCTGTTTCCGATATTTGATGACCACTGGTTTAGGCGTTTGGGCCCATGGGATTGGCCTGCAAGGTCCCCCGATCTTACACCCCTCGATTTCTACCTTTAGGATACATAAAAACAAAAGGTACACCAGACACCGGTGAACACTAAAGAAGAGCTACGTCAACGTGTGACCAATTGCATCGACCAACTAAATGCTAATGAAATGCATAAAGCGACAACTGATGGTGTACATCGTCGGATTTTGAAGTGCTTAGAAGTCAATGGGGGATATTTTGAGAATTTGTTGTAAAATGTTTAGAATCTAATAATAAATAATAATTGGAAAAATTATCTTGTATTCGCATAACCTTTCTTTCGCTCATTGGTTTCAATTCACGATACATTTCATTGAATTTCTTACATGTTCTTGCTACAATTTTGTCACATGTTCCATGAAAAATAAATAGTGTCATCAAAACTTCATTTGAGTAATTATTTCGCTCCATATAAACCTGTTTTCAAATAAATATTAAGTGGAAAATCGCAAATGAATCTCAAAATTTCGGCGTCTGTCAAACACAGTAAACAATTAAGCAATTGTCAAATCAGATGGCGTTGCATGACCAACTAATACAAATTATGTAAAGATAATGTGTTTTTCATTTATTATCGCGATTATTTCGAAAACTTAACGAGCTAGGTATACCACTATGGTACATTAACTTGGAGGAAATTTAATTGCCTTTCAGAATTTTGAATAATATACAGGATATCTTATTTGAAAAAATAAAGTTTTGGCCTTTGTGTGCTAAATTTTAGCCTTCTATGGGTTCAAATAGCAGCTAAATTAAAATTTCAGTGGGACCATTTTTCTGAGAAAAAAAAAATTAAATAAGTTTTATCTCGAAAACCGATGTAGATAGGTATGAGAAGCTATTAAGAAAAAATGATCATAAATAAATTATAATTCTAAAAACAAAATAATATAAAGGCTGTCTATTAAAAATAAGAAAGTTGTTACTACTTTTGAGTAGAAGCGGCAACACCGCCAAAATAAAAATATTTTAGAAAGACAGGTAGTGCCTATTTATGTCAGTGTCCAAATTTTCAGATTAATCCTATGTCCCGTTCTCCATATATATATATATATATATATATATATATATATATATATATATATATATATATATATATATATATATATATATATATATATATATATATATATATATATATATAATGACACACACATACAGGTGGTTCATAAGTACGTTAGACAATTTCAAGGGCATAATATATAATATAATTTTGAGACAAAATGTTTATGTAAACATGTGTCCTCAATTGCGTAATTTACGAGATACAGGGTGTTGAAAATTTAAAAAAAATCTGGGCGCCACAAGTGCATTATGGTAGTGAATTTTCATAAGAGTTGTCCACTATTAGTACGACATATTACTAGAATAAACACTTTAAATTTGAAAATTTGAACAGACCTTGAAGATTGGGATTAAAGCCCCAGGCTCATCTGAAGAATTTTTTTGAAAGTGTTACAATCGATATCTCTTTATTATATATATATATATATATATATATATATATATATATATATATATATATATATATATATATATATATATATATACGATTCTTGTTTTCTAGCTCATTCTGAGATAAATTCCCGAAACTGAATTTTCTATGAAGGTAGAAAATTAAAATTTGGTATCCTACTATCTAGATACTGTAAGTCTCTTTAAAAGAAAATTGTATTACAAATCCCATTAAAGCTACAAAAGGTTTCTAAAAGAAAACTTAATTCATATTTAGAAAAAGAAAATATCTGCCAAATTATAAACGTGGCAGGTAATTTTCCAACAATAAAAAATTTTTTGTAAAAACAAATTCTCTACTTTTTTATCAACAATAAAACAGGTCTGCTAAAATTTATAATTATAGACTTAAAGGTGACAAAGTTATCCAGGCGTTTTAAAGAAAGATGATATCTTGGTCCGAACGTATGAAACTTGGACAATATTGTTTCTGCCAACTATTAAAGTTAGCGAAATAAAACAAAACGTTAATGTGGATCGATGCACAATAGAACACGCACCGGCCGTCAAGTTTAGTTATAAGCTGGACACCAATCAATCAATCAATCTTCATTATATGATAAAATATATACAGGCTATGTACAAGGTCTTAAGGAAGATATATAAAATGTCCCAGCCGTTACAGCTTTAACATTAACTTACTCACTAGGTAATATAATACAAGGATATTTGTTTAACAGATTCGATTTAAATACTAATATTTACATGCTATAAAATTAAGCATATAAAGCAAACTGTGTACAGTTGTGCTTTTCGGGTGTAATACACTAAAACTTTATTTAATTTTACTTAGCAGGAAAATATAACATTAGAAAAAAACCTGTGGTAACATATTTGTTGCATGGAATTTATCAGTTAGATAGCTTAACTGGTATAGGTTGGTTTCACTATTTACATGGTAAAATACATTGATATTTTTAATGTAATTTATACAATTTGCATAATGCTCGATCAAGATTACCTAAAAACATAAATATATTTGGTATTTAAACTTGGCTAAAACCCTTCGAAAAATTCCAAGCTCTGATATGGTAACCTATGCTTTAGCCTAAAGGGTATATTATGAGACTTGTACTCTTTAATGCTGTTTAGAGGAATATTGTTGTTTAGTTTAGTGTGGTAGAAATTGTTAGCGAGTGATTTAACATAGATCGTCATTAGAGGCATTTGGAGCGGTGTATGTAGATCTCGTATTCTGGTGTAGCGATCTTTGTTTAAGATCATTCGGAGGCATTTGTTTTGAAACACTTGTAGTTTTGAAAATCTCGTTTTTGAAATACCACACCAAACTGGGACTGCTTAAATCATAACTGGTCTAATGATTGTTTTGTGGATAATTGTTTTGTTCTCAACAGGCAGATTACTGTTTCGATTTTATAAGGGGTATAGTATTATAAGTTGGCCATATAGTTTCTGTATGGTGTTCTCTATGTGTTTTGTGTATGTAAGTCGGCTGTCGAGGGTAACTCCCAAATATTTTATGTGTTTACTAATTTTTATGTTCTGCTTGTTTATTTTAATAGGTTGGAAAACTTTGGTGTCCTTGAATTTCTTTGTAAATATAATGCCTTCCGATTTTTGTGCATTAATTTTTATTTTCCATTTGTCGAAGAATACCTAAGTATATTTGTACTTGCTTTGAAGCCACAATGGCGCTAAAGGAATGTGAATAAGTTGCCGTGTCATCGGCGAATAATGCTGTGTTTGTTTTATGGAACTGTGGTATGTCGTTAATAAATATATTGAAAAGTTTAGGACCAATTAACGAACCCTGTGGGACCCCTGCGTTAATGTTGCGGACTGTTGATTTTTTGTCGTCAATTAAGACTTGATATGTTATGTTTTTGATATAAGAATTAATTAATAATATTAGGTAACGGGGGAAGACATACTGAATAAGTTTATAGAGAAGTCCGTCATGCCATACTGCATCAAAAGCCTTTTGAATGTCCAGCGTTACCATTGCTGTAGATTTATTTCTGTTGAAATTTGTGGCGATATCGTTAACCATTCTTGTAATTTGTTGGACGGTACTATGATTTTTCCGAAATCCAAATTGCACATCTGTTGTTACCTGGGCTCTACGTTCGAATTTGTCTAAATACCACTTGGCCAGCAGAGCTGCACAACTAGTGTTTGTTTACATTTTACCCGTCCTTAAACCTTGGTCTTTCCATGCTACATTTTCAGTTCATCAAGCTACAAGTATAGTGTATTTTTAACATGTATTGAATCTCCCATTAAAAAAGCCCTACTTTTTACAATCACATCATTTTTAATTTCATGTTATTTGTACTTTCGCGTAATGGCATAGTCACAGCATAAAAAGCAATTGTTTATTATGCCGACGGCTGTTTTGTGGCAGTGGCATGCTGTGTTAACGTTGACAAGGGTGTTCGCGTCTTCGGGATTTTAGTGACCAAGATATGCCGACAGCTAGTCCGATTTATATGTTTTACCCGTATTATTTGGTCCTGTGATATGAATCAATCGCTACGTATGGCAGCTAACTAGTCCGTCTTTCTCAGGAATTGGACTTTAATCACTTAAGTGGTTTCAGTTCATGACTTTCAGATTTTATTTTTAAATTAGTAAAATCTCCAAGTTTTGTGAATCAAATTACTTCAAATTTACAACAGAGATTTATTTGCACCATTTATAGCCACAGCTTTTTCTGTGGCCTCCCAAGTGTATTTTTTTCTGCGCATCGAGTTTTGCTTTTTACGGCATCGTCCGGCAAAAGAAACATTTCCTTGTGGACCCGCAGAAGTAGTCTCTACGTCTCTATTTGCCTGTATATCTTTGAAAATGAAAACAAGATAACTACATAGCTAGAAAATTGTTCAGGCCAAATATTTTTTCGTTCAACTTCTAAAATAATCTTTACTTAATAATTACTATGCCAACTTTAAAATCCCACTCACGTTTATTTCAGTAGCTAATAACCTTATAATGAACAACATACACCTAGAAAGGCCAGCGACTAGTGACAGTTTTAATTGATTAATTTGAATCTGCACACACGACATCCTAGATAAAGTTATTCAAATTCAGTTCATAAGGTTATTTAACAATGTACGAGTATCATCCACTATTACCCAATTTCCTGTGGCAACAGGACACGTCGATGATACATGCGTACAATGCATATGCACTGCCTATTGTAAACATGGCCACATGTACAGATGTATTTTCTTGCTAACAACTGCTATATGAGGTGAATATTAAATTCAACATTGAACAAAATAAATGGATATATCATCCGAAATTAACCAATTAAGCTAATGACATTTTTTGCAAACGTCATCATCACAGTCTAAGGATGATGTCGCCTTGTCGTCCTTACCATGACTCTCTCTCTCTCTCTCTCTCCAGCAAATCTTTTCTTCTCATTATTGCTTCTTCGCTTCATCAGTCAGTTTAATTGCATAAAATAAGCGCAGCTGATATGACGCTGATACGAGAGATCGCAAAGAATACCTGGTGTACTGAAGCGGTTCCTAAATTGAGGTGCTCGCCAAACCTGTACAAGGAAAGGGCGCTGCATAAATAAACGAGATATGACAACAAATCTTTTGTATTTTTATTTCAACTTTAAATTTGGTAACATATAATCACAACGAAAGCAAAATTTATGGATATTTAAAAATTACTAAACCAAAATCATCGTTAGACCAGTAGTTAATTATGTTAATGGGTTGAGTTGAGTTTGAGTTAGTGAGTCTAAAGATTTAAACACTCGGGATGGCACGAACATGTCGTTCATTCACCACATATCTTAGTTATGTTAATACACCTAATCATTAGATAACCAGCAGATTGATTTCACTTGTTAGAGAATACAATTACACTTTAAAATATTCTTCTATTTTGTCTTCTTTTTTGGGTTTTTTTCTTTGCTTTTTTTTATTGTTTTTTTGCTTTTTTTGCTTTTTTTCAAATTGTAATGTGGATTAACAGGGACACTTTAACGCCTAGTGGCCAGTAGGTATATATAGGGCATTCTGGAACCGCCACCCGCCACCTGGCTGACCCGGTTGTAACCATAAAAGCTTAGAGGTCTAACCTGAGACGACGTAATTCATGATGGCTGACATTGGCGCGAAAACTCAAAAACTAACCTGGAAACCGCCACCCGCTACCTAGCTGACCCTGGGCGGAACGCTTAGAGGTCTAACCTGATATGACGTAATCCAAGAAGGCGGGCAAGATGGCAGCCGTTGGAGCGAAAATTCAAAAAATTAAAAATTTTAAAAGGTATCTGACCAGACCTGTTGAAATAAAAGGATCCACCATTTAAAATGACGTATGTTAGTATGACAACTAGCGCATGCGCACAGTAACTTTTTTTATTTATTGGCTTAGAGGTATGGTGTTGGTGTCATTTTATTCGTCTTGACCAACACTATAGCGGTTGAGCTGAATTCTTGGGAACTAAAATACCATTTAAATAACAAAATTATTCCTCCAAACATCCTGCAAACAATAAATTAGTTTAGTTTGGTGTTTGTGGCATGTATTGTATAAAATACCTCGCATAGAGTGATAACCTTTATCAGTAAACATTTTACTAGAAAACAACATTAATGTCATGAAATAACATGACATAATGAATCTTTTTTAACGAATATATTAAACAAAACTATTTTAATTTTAATGCTTAAATTCATATCCAAAATAAAGGCCTTCCCATTGGTCCAGTGTCTTATTTACTAGCCAATATATTTATGAAAAACATAGAAAAACAAATTTTAACATCAGAAGTTTCATATAATATTGACTTCTGGAACAGATATGTCGATGATATTTTAGCACGTTTTTGCGGTAACCCTACAGAATTAAATAAATCTTGAAAATTTATTAATAACCTTTACGCAAATATCAAATTTACTTTTGAGGAAGAAGCTGACAGCTCAGATTTAACTATTTGAAAGTTTAAAAATAATTTACTTGACTTTTCAGTGTACAGGAAACCCACATACCAATTTTGAAAAATAATGTGAATAGGTATACAGCCAAATGGAAAAAAAATCAGTATCTCAATTGTTGGGCATATTTATAAAAAATCCCGAAATATTGTGAGATGTACGACAGGGTCGCCATCTCGATGCGGAACCAGGCAGTGTGTTGTCACGACAGCTCTAGTTAACACAAAATGTGATAGACAGAGACTGTGTACAATCAACTAATAATTTTGTAAATTGTCAGCCCTGGCCCATTTCTTCTCTAATACATAGACAATGTATGTAAGGCTAGATGTATTCTCACCGTAATTAGACCGGTTTCGCTATAATTAAAAGCTTGTCAGTGCGCTAAACTAATCATAGCGAGAACACACCTTTAAGCAATACGGCTATGGTATTGCTTAAGAACTCGATTCTGGAACAAAATTTTCTTTGTCTGTCAGTACGTACGTTGTACATATGTCTGTTAGTAGATATGTTTTTGGGTACGATCGCTTCAGGGGGTAGGGGATAAATGAGGAGCGATTTGAATGTGAACTTAAGTAATATAACGTTTCAGAAGTTTGTGGGTATAGGAATAAGAATATTTTCTTTTGGTCAAGTCATAGATTTTAAATTCATTTCATGAGAATGTTTTTCTAAAGAGAGTAAATTATGGCAGGTATGTGGAAATTGTGATTCAATTTGTAGCACCATTTTGATCTAAAATTGACTGTATTGGATTTTTTATAAATATGCCCAATAATTCAGATACTGACATTATTCCAGTTGGCTGTTTCACACTGTTTCCAGTTCCAAATAGAACTGAAAAAATGATATAATTTCTGGGAGTTATTTCAAGTAAAAAAGATGCTTCAAAAATTACAAAATATCTGACGAGTTAGGTTCAATTGTTTAAATCTGAAACCAACCCTATTAAATTCACAACCAGCATCCAATTGTGTAGGTAACCAGCATATTTTAGTGAATTTTCTTTTAAAAATTCACTAATGAGGGGATCACGACTTTTGAATTTTGAAAAAATTTCTTCAAATGAGCGCGAACTAAGCGCCCTAGAAAACATACCCTTGGTCAGTTTCAATTTTTATATGTTTATATGTTTATATATATATATATATATATATATATATATATATATATATATATATATATATATATATATATATATATATGGTAAATACCTCCATTTTTCAAGTGGCTCGAACAACTTCGTTAGCCAGGAAAATCGGCACAAATTCACCCGAAAAATGTTGTGTTTTATTTCGGAAAGTTTTTATATCTCCGGAAATAACAAAGTAAGGGTAATAAAATTTGGCATGCTTGTTTCTATTATAAAAAGTGAACAACGTACCAAAATCTAGGTCTATAAGTTAAAAGATAAAACAGTTATAGGCACTTAAAGAAAATGTGGGTTTTCCTCAAAACGTCAAAGTCGCGATTTGAAACGTAAAATTGGCAACATTTAGGCAAAGAACCTGAAACACATATGGGCAATATAAAGAAAATGTTGCAAGAAGACTGTTCTATAAAACCGCCAGCCACCACCCGCCACCTGGCTGACCTAGGTGAACCCAGCAGCAGGTGGTAGTGGAATTTTCCTTTATGTAATAGTAAAGGATTTTTTCACGCCCGAGGAGGTACCACCCCATACATCAAGGGGCCGGTGAAGTCCCAACGGACGTTTCCGGTTCTGGTGTATGAGTCGGTTTCCCTTATAAGCAAAAATGATGATGGCTCCTCCTTGTATAAAATATTCCGGAGGCAAAATACCCCTCCATTCGGATCTCCGGGAGAGGGGTGTACAGGGGGCGCCAACATCAAGATTTAACATATCCTTTTCGAATATATGTGGCCTAAATTCTAACCTGAACTCCGTCCACCATTTCCTCCAGGCTAACAGGCCCCAACTCCTCTTCCTCACCGAAACCCAAATCAGTGCCAAAACAGCCACTAATCACCTTAATTTCCCGGGGTATGAGCTCCTTACTGCCTTTAGATTGCATGGAGGCGTGTGCGCATACGTCCGTAGCAATCTACCCTGCACCAGACTTCCCAATTTAGAAGCTGGAAGAAAAGACATACTATGGATAAAACTCTCTCTCAGGGCTGCAACTAAATTCATCTGTTGCATTTACCGGTCACCTTCTGACAACAACTTTGTCCAGCTCTTTGACTACCTTTCTGAAAAAACCGACTATCTGACTTCTGAATATCCTTCCTCCGAGGTCACTATTCTTGGCGACTTCAATGTCCATAATAGGGAATGGCTAGGATCTTCAAAAACCGATCCACAAGGGAGAGCAGCGGAGGCCTTTGCAGTCAGCAATTCTTTGGCCAATATGGTACAGCAACCTACTTACTTTCCTCGTATCCCAACACACAGCTCAAATCCCTTGGATCTCCTTCTTACTACAAATCCTGAATGCTATAAGATATCAGTCACCGCCCCCCTTGGTCGCTCAGACCACGGCATGGTCACTGCTTCCTGTGCAATGCAACCCGAGGTCACACAGTCATCACACCCACGTATCGTTTGGCACTACAACTCCGCAAACTGGGACGAAATGCGGGATTACTTTTCCTCATTTCCATGGGCGTCCGTCTGCTTCTCTCATCCTGACCCCTCTGATATCTCACAAAACGTCACCGAAATTATCCAAGCTGGCATGGAATTATTTATTCCACGTACACAGAAAACCTCTTCAGCCACTCAAAAGCCCTGGTTCTCTAAATCCTGTGACAAGGCCAGGCTTGAAAAGGTCAAAGCTCACAAAACGCTTCTACACAATCCCAGTCAAGAAAATCGTCAAGCATTCAACGACGCAAGAAACCGCTATGTCCGCATTCTTTCTGAGGCAAAAAACTCGTTTAATAACCACATCAAAAACAAAGTCCTCTCAAGCTCCAACGGCGGCAAACCCTTCTGGACTCTTGCTAAGTCTATTGGGAATAATTTCTGCAAGAGCACGTTCCCACCTCTTGTCTCAGGTGATGAAATTGTTTCTACCGCCCTGGGCAAGGCTGAACTTTTTGCTTCGCTGTTCGCCGGAAATTCTACTCTCAACCCACCTCCAAATGTTCAACCACCAACAGTCCCCAATGTCGCGCATAAAATGACTGATATCATTTTCCAAACTAAAAAGGTACGAAAGATGCTCTCTTCTCTTAATACCAGGAAAGCCTCTGGCCTTGACGAGATCCCAGCAATTGTTCTCAAAAAATGCGCACCAGAACTTGCTCCTGTCCTGACTCGTCTGTTTCAGATATCTTACAATAAAGGCATATTCCCTAGTAACTGGAAAACTGCTCGAGTACAACCCATCCCCAAGAAAGGATCCAAAGCGCTTCCTAGCAACTACAGGCCTATTTCTCTCCTTTCAGTCATCTCTAAAGTGATGGAAAAGTATATAAACACCGAACTACTAAAATTCCTTGAAAAACACAGTCTAATCCACGACAGGCAGTATGGATTCCGTCAGCGCAGATCGACTGCCGACCTCCTTTCCTTTGTCACCCATTCTTGGAACAAGTCTATGGAACAACACGGTGAATCCCAGATTGTTGCTCTAGACATATCCAAAGCATTCGACCAGGTCTGGCACGCAGCGCTGCTTAATAAACTTCCGGCCTATGGCCTACCACCAAAACTTTGTACCTGGACAGCAAATTTCCTCTCCAACAGGAGCATATCTGTTGTTGTGGATGGCCATTCCTCTAAACTGTATCCAACTAATGCAGGAGTTCCTCAAGGTTCAGCTTTAGCCCCTACTTTGTTTCTTCTCCACATCAATGACCTCCTCTCTAGCACATCCAACCCAGTTCACAGTTACGCGGACGACAGCACCCTCCACTCAAACATACAATATTCTAAGCCTGTCTCTTTAGCCCAATTAGATGAGGATCGCAGACTCATGGAGGGTTCTGTCTCCGTAGACCTCCAAAAAATATTAGACTGGGGAAATAGAAATCTTGTACAATTCAACCCCACCAAAACTAAGTCTTGCTTTCTTTCCCACAAGAGATACAGCAGCCCTAGACCCATCACAATGAACAACCAAGTTATTCAAAGTAATGAGTCCTTTTCTCTTGTTGGCATTACTGTGGATCGAAATCTTAATTGGAACCAACATGTTACATCAATTGCAGAAGCGGCTGCTAAGAAATTGGGTTTCCTCTTCCGGGCTCGCAAATTCTTTTCACCAACTAATCTCTATACCTTATACACTTCACAAATAAGGCCAAACCTCGAATACTGCTCCCACATCTGGGGTGCAGCTGCCGCTTCTACACTCGCTATCCTGGACTCCATTCAAAAGAGAGCTATACGTCTCATCGGTGACCCTACCCTCACCCAAAGGCTTCCATCCCTTGCCCACCGACGTGCCGTTGGTGACCTCTCTCTCTTTTATAGATATCTGCACGGACACTGCTCAGAGGAGCTTTCCTCCATAATTCCCCCACCTGCTGCCCCCAGCAGATCTACCAGGGGAACAGAGCGAATGCACCCTTTTAACGTCCAGGTCACCAGACATAGAACATCTTGTTATGCCCGCTCTTTTGTCCCGAGGACTTCCAAGTTGTGGAATTCCTTGCCGGCACATGTTTTTCCTTCTCCTCCGAACCTCCAAACCTTCAAGTCCAGAATTAACAAGCTGCCTCTTTCCTCCTTGTCAACACCCACGGTACGATAGTATTTAGGCTGTAAGCCCTCGTGGTGTGTTGTTGACATAAAAAAAAAACCCGGAAGGCTGAGAGGTCTAACCTGAGATTACGTAATCCAAGATGGCGGCCGTTGGTCCGAAAACTCAAAAACTAACCTGGAAACCGCCACCCGCCACCTAGATAACCCGGGGCGGAAGGCTTAGAGGTCTAACCTCAGATGACGTAATCCAAGGTTTGCGGGTAATATGTCATCGTTGGAGCGAAAATTCAAAAAATTTAAAATTTTAAACGGTATCTGACCCAAACTGTTGAAATAAAAGTATCCACCATTTCTGGGACTATTTTCAAGTAAATAAAAGGCTTCAAAAATTATAAAATATCTGACGAGTTCGGTTCAATTGTTAAAATATGAAACTAACCCTATTGAATTCACAACCAGCACCCCATTGTGTAGGTAACCAGCGTATTCGAGTGAATTTTCTTTTAAAAATTTACTTATGAGGAGATCGTGACTTTTGAATTTTGAAAATTTCTTCAAATGAGCGCGTACTAAGCCCCCTAGAACACATATCCGGGGTCAGTTTCGATTTTTATATGTTTATATATATATATATATATATATATATATATATATATATATATATATATATATATATATATATTTGGTAAGCACCTCTCTTTTTCAATTTGGCATAAGTTTTCCCAAAAAATTTTTATATCCCCGGAAATAACAAAGCAAGGGAAATTAAATTTGCCACGCTTATTTGTATTATAAAAAGTGAAAAATGTATCAAAACCTAGGTCTGTAAGTTAAAATATAAAACACTTTTTTTTGGTTTTCCTCAAAACGTCAAAGTCGCGATTTGAAACGCAAAATTGGCAACGTTTAGGCAAATAACCTGAAACAAATATTGGCAATATAAAGAAAATATTGCAAGAAGAGTGTTCTACAAAACCTTATGTTTCAGCTACAACCATCATTGACCTTCATTTTATGAAAATGTTTCCAAAAAATTCATTTCACATAGACGCTTTCTCTGATACTTTGGCAGTAGTCTTAGTTTATGGTTTAACAGCCTATAATTTCTAGATAATTTTCGTAGAAAAAATTCGTTAATGAGGAGGCCGCGACTTTTGAATTTTAAAAAGACGTCTTCAAATGAGTGCAAATTAGGCCCCCTAGAATCCATACAGGGTGACGCATTTCTACGGTAAAAGTCAATATAATTCTTATTATGCTAGATACGAGAAAAATTGTATACGTTAATTATAGCGGACCTTGAGCTGCCTCTTATAAAATTATTGTGACAATCACAGGCTGGTCCGTAAGTCGTTGGTGATACCTATTATTTTTTCGAACATTTCTTATACTATTGCATTTTTCATCGAAATATGATGCATGTTTGTAAACAAAAGCGAGACACAGTAATTGCGTTTTGGTAGCTAATTTCATTAAATACTTAAAATAATTTCAATAACTCAATTTGCTATTAACCTAAGGTTCGTAGGAATCCAGTTTATTTTTGGAAAATTTTTGTACATTTTCAAGCAATAAGCTCTTTTGATTAAATATGGTGTATTGTTTCTGATATATAGGTTATACCGACAACCAAATTGATGCCTGCTTCCATTAAAACATGTTTGCTATTAAAAATATTTTTATGAAAACTCACTTTCATAACGCACTTTATGCGTCCAGGCTTTTCAATTTTCAGGTTTTTATGTCGCACATAACGCATGATATTTACCAAATTTTATTTAATTTACAATGTTATGGGTTTCCTTTTCATAACGAAACCTTGAATATTATACCATGTTTCATATAGATTAACCAGTTTCAGAAAACTATTGTTACAGGTGTCAGTATTCTTCCACATTTCGTGGCTAATTTAAAATTAGGCACGGTGTGTCAGTTTATACACATAAGTACATCGCCATTTGATTGATGGCAGACATTTTAATAACTAATTAATTGTTGGTAACCAGTCTGTTTCTAAACGTAGTAAATTGGCTGAATGTTTAAAAGACAATTTAATTGAGAGAACACTTTACGAGGAAGATTTAACTGAATTATGCTTGAGGATAATAATTGCAAATTATGGGCATGCAAATTTGCTTCGTGTTTCTAACTCACGATTTTAGATCCACTTTGTCGCGTTATGGGTTTTAGCATGTTATTATGACTGTATGCAAATTAAGTTGGATTTTTTTTTTACTTGGAAAAATAAGTTGCGTTTTCAAGAAAACACATAAACTTGCTTTACTGACGACCAAATTTTAGTTTTTCCAGTCTTGGTGGCTCCGTGGTAAGAGCGTATACTTTTACAGTCAATGGTAGTGGGGTCGGTTTCTAGTTAAGGCTAATGATGGGTCGTTATTTAACTGTCGCTTATTTTTAAACGGTTGTCGAGCCGCAACGGTAACCACCAGTTGTGGATTTATAAAAATAACAGCTTACAAAATAACGCTTTTTACACTAAACTAGAATTCGGAGTCGCATCTGTTTCAGTTCCACTGCAACTAGGTTCGATGAATAAACATCGGTTTTCATCGGCAACTGTTAAATTTAACTATTTAACGGGATGAATGGACATGCGACTGGGAATGAAATAAATATGTATGGGTATACTATGCAGTATAGAGCAGACTTTACTTCATAACATATTACTTAACAGGAAACACGTTATTCATACTCTAGTGTGCTCACTCTCACAGCTTTGTGAATGTAGGATACTATCGATCGACTATCCAGTTCAAAATAACGGCGAAATAACTGAAGCTGTTATTTTCAACGGTTATTATGGAATAACGTAAACGGCTTTAACTGTTAATAGAATATAACGGTTTTTCCCATCGCTAGTTAAGGCGCTAGTCAACTTTCTTAGTACGTGGTGTGAAATTAGCATCAGAAGAGGTTGTCGTGCTGTGTTTAAGAAAGCTACATGTCTGCACGTTCTGCCCTTCAGAGGGAGTGAAAAGCAATCGGTCTTGTGTACAAAAATGTTTTAGGATGGTGACATGCAACCAACCGTCGGCGATTGGACACAGTCGCGGAAATAAATCAACGGTAAAGAAACAATTAAAGTCTGGACGCAGCAAGTGCGTTATGGTAGTGAATTTTCATAGAAATGATCTGACACCAAATATTGTTTATAATTTTTTTTTTTTGTAACAGAAATATAAATTTTGGTATATGGTTTCCTTTTCATATCACAAACTTACGTACCGAATTTGGTTACCATAGCCTTTCTATTATTTTTTTTTGAAAAAACAATTTTTTTTTGAAAAAAAAAAAAAACCGAAATTTTTTCCGGAAAACCGTGTTCGATTTTCCTGGCTAACAAACTTATCCAAGCCATTTACAAAAGAAAAATTACATTGCAAATTTTATCAAAATCGGACCGTTATTTTTTTAGTTATCGGTGTGATATATATATATATATATATATATATATATATATATATATATATATATATATATATATATATATATATATATATATATATATATATATATATATATATATATATATATATATATATATGGTTTGTCTTGATACGTTATGGAAAGCTTTTTATAGTGACCGTTTTGTCTTGGGCCTTGTTCACTTACAAAACTACGTACCAGCATTTATCTCTTGAAAATTGTACGGGTATTGTGGTAAATTAAATATACAATAACATCACTGCAGAATTATGAAAAGAGACCGATGATATTGATTACCAGTGACACGCTTGTTTACGAAGTGTGTGGAAACCGGGGAATTTCCAGAGCCATTAAAAGTAGGTTTGGTAAAACCTAATATATATATATATATATATATATATATATATATATATATATATATATATATATATATATATATATATATATATATATATATATATATATATATATATACAGGCTGGCGCATTCAAAACGAAACAGACCGATTGGCGTCCAGAGAATTTTTGTTTAAGAAACGCTGACACACGTCAATTTTAATATTGAGGGGGACATGTTTATACATAAAACTCAACTTTGTCACATCAATCCCTTAATGGTGGTGATAACAACCTTTATATTTAAATAGGGAACATGGGTCGAGTGTTACAACATTTAAAAGCTCTTTCTTTTCTCAATTCAGCACACTATTTTTTTTTGTTGAAGTTTTATCAACTCGTTTAAAAATTATTCACAGTTGGAGTCGCAAGAACGTATTTCATTCATTGTGATAAGAAATGCACTAATTAGTCAATTTTTCGTTAAAAAACTAAAAAACAAAACCAAACGTTCAAAAATCTTTATTCAGTTAAGTAAGTGTTCGAATTGTTGACCACCAGCTTCCATACAAAAGTACAAATTTTGTTCAAAACGAGCTCTGACATTTTGGAGCATGTGTGGAGTTATTAGATGGCACTCTTCAACAATGCGTCCTCGTAACTCTTCCAAAAACTCCGGTTCTGTTGCGAAAATTCTACTCTTTAAATGGCCCCATAAAAAGAAGTCTAAATGAATTAAATCCGGTGATAGCACCTCTACGCCCAATCCATTGCTCTGGAAACTCTCTGTTCAAAAACTCCCGAACACATTGTGAAAACTGCGGAGGAGCTCCATCTTGTTGAAGCACTAATTGATTTTTTTGATAGCGGTCATCATTTTCAACAATGTCAATTAGTAGAGGGTAAACGATATCTTCTAGTAACTCCAAATACGTTTCGCCACTCAAATTGCAATCAAGAAAAATTGGTCCAATTAAACGGTCTCCAAAAATGCCAGTCCAGACACTCAATTTATGTGGAGTTTGAGTGTGGACTTTGTGAAAATTTCTTGGATTATTATCAGCCCAATAACGACAATTATGACGATTGACTGTAGAGTGAAATTTAAGATGCTTCAATATTCGCTGAATAGTTTTCTTTTGATGTTTGAAACAGTGGACAATTTTCTCGCGCTCAAAGTTGGGTCTGCAGCAATTTGTCCTAAAACTTCAATCTCAGTAGTCTCATTTCTAACTGGAAATTCACGTTCAGGATCCCGTTTTTTGTTGGCTACTGAACCACTTTGTCGAAACTTTGCAACTAACTCCAAAATGTATTTTCTGTTAACATGTCTGTTCGGATGTCATTCATTAAACAAATTTGCGGTACGGTTGGCACAGTCATCATTTTAGAAAAAAAGAGTAAATATTTCAACTCTTTCTTTTACAGAATACACCATTGTTAAATTAATTTTCGATAGTACTATCAAGTCTCAAACCGACCGATAAACTGAAATAATAAACCGCATTTCTCTCGATCTGATAAGAAATGTCCTGATAGTCAATTTTTTGTTTACAAACCAACAAAACATTGACTACCAGCACATTTCTTATCGGAATGAGTGAAATCCGTTTTTGCATCTTCAACTGCGAATAATTTTTAAACAAGTTGATAAAACTTCCAGAAAAATTAATGTGTTGAATTCAGAAAAGAAAGAGCTTTTAACACTCGATCTATGTTCCCTATTTAAAATATAAGGGTTGTTATCACCACCCTTAAGGGGTTGATGTGACAAAGTTGAGTTTTATGTCAAAAGATGTCTTCCTCAATATTAAAATTGACGTGTTTCAGAGTTTCTTAAAAAAAATTTCTCTGGAGGCAAATCGGTCTGTTTCGTTTTCAATGCGCCACCTTATACATACATACATACATATATAAATATATAAATATATATATATATATATATATATATATATATATATATATATATATATATACATATACATATATATATATATATATATATATATATATATATATATATATATATATATATATATATATATATATATTCCGATATTTCTGGAGGTACCGCTGGCCGGCTGTCAAATTTCATAATAATACGATACAGCAAATCAAAAATTTTCTAACGAACGGGCTATGTGAATCAGTTCTATATATATCCAACCGAACTCAAAAAGTTATTAACCAATTTTGATGAAACTCGGCAAGAATCTTTCTTTTATTAATAGCTTCGACAACTTCGTTAGCCAGTCTTATCGGACCAGTTTTTCTAAAAAAAAATTATTTTTCCGAAAAAATTCCAATCAAAAAAAAATAATATTAAGGCGATTTTAATGAAATTTGGTTGGTATGTTGTCCTCGTATATACCTTACTACGTACCAAAATTCAACGTTCTACGTATATAGAAAATTGAGTTACATAAATTTCAAACATTTGATAACAATTCGCTACCATAACGCACTTGCTGCGTTCCGAAATTTGAAAACTAAAATTGAGGTGTTTCGGCCTTTTTCTATAAATATGCACAATAATTTAGATACCGAATTTATTCAATTTGGCTGTTTCACACTGTTAATTATTACCATATAATTTTTAAGCAAAATCCCTTTTTCTAGGTACAATTTGTTATATCCTAAATTCAGGCAGAACATCTATTTAAACCAATATAAACAAGATTTCGCAACTGAACCGTATATTCTGTGTCACGGTAGACCGGATATGCTGGTACATTTCATAAAGCATTGTGGGTCGGAGCGGAAACTGATTTCATTTGGTTTTCGAATGACTACATCCCATGATTTTCTCAGACCAACAATAAATACGTACAATCGGTTTTCATTAATTTACTAAGATAATACGCAATTAGATGCTTCGTTTAAGTTAGTTATAGTTGTGTTTTCACTCGCAAACAAATCTTGAAAATGATCACTGTAATTAGAAAATAATTAGTATTTACGTAATCAAACCATCTTTATTTTTAATGATTTCAATTTTACTTTACATATCCTAAGAGAGACTCAGCAAAACAATCTCTCTACGAATATATTCATCAATTCAATAAAGAGACAGGTACCGCATGGTATCTATGTTTTGCTTATGCGTTATACAGGATGGCGCATTGAAAACGAAACAGACCGATTTGCGTCCAGAGAATTTTTTTTGCAAATTAGTTTTCTTCTTTGAGTTTAGAAAATTTCCAACCACAACATTTTTTATGAATTTCATAATACATTTTAAATATGTCAATATATAGGTGGCGCATTGAAAACGAAACAGACCGATTTGCGTCCAGAGAATTTTTTTTAAGAAACGCTGAAACACGTCAATTTTAATATTGCGGGGGACATGAAACTCAACTATGTCACATCAACTCCTTAAGGATGGTGATAACAACCCTTATATTTTAAATAGGAAACATGGGTCGAGTGTTACATTATTTGAAAACTCTTTCTTTTATCAATTCAGCACACTAATTTTTTTGGAACTTTTATCAACTGGTTTAAAAATTATTCACAGTTTGATTTGCAAGAACGCATTTCATTTATTGTGATAAAAAATGCACTGATTAGTCAATTTTTCGTTAAAAATAACTAAAAAACAAAACCAAACGTTTAAAAATGTTTATTCAGTTAAGCAAGTGTTCAAATTGTTGACCACCAGCTTCCATACAAAAGTACAAATTTTGTTTAAAACGAGCTCTGACATTCTGGAGCATTTGTGGAGTTATTAGACGGCATTCTTCGACAATGCGTCGTCGTAATTCTTCCAGAGACTCCGGTTCTGTTGAGAAAATTCTACTCTTGAAATGGCCTCATAGAAAGAAGTCTAAAGGCGTTAAATCAGGTGATATAGGGGGGCACTCAATAGCACCTCTACGCCTAATCCATTGCTCTAGAAACTCTCTGTTCAAAAACTCCCTAACACGCTGTGAAAAATGCGGAGGAGCTTGTTGAAACACTAATTGATTTTCTTGATAGCGATCATCATTTTCAACAATGTCAATTAGTAGAGGGTAAACGATTTCTTATAGTAACTCCAAATACGTTTCGCCACTCAAATTGCCATCAAGAAAAATTGGTCCGATTCTGGAGTATTTGTGGAGTTATTAGACGGTATTCTTAAACAATGCGTCGTCCTAATTCTTTCCAGAGACCCCGGTTCTGTTGCGTAAATTCTACTCTTTAAATGGCCCCATAGAAAGAAGTCTAAAGAAGTGAAATCCGGTGATCTAGGGGCCACTCAATAGCACCTCTACGCCCAATCCATTGTCCTGGAAACTCTCTGTCCAAAAACTCCCTAACACGTTGTGAAAAATGCGGAGGAGCTCCATCTTGTTGAAACACTAATTGATTTTCTTGATAGCTATCATCATTTTCAACAATGAAGATTAGTAGAGGGTAAACCATATCTTCTAGTAACTCCAAATACGTTTCGCCACTAAAATTGCCATCAAGAAAAATTGGTCCGACTATACGGTCTCCAAAATTGCCAGTCCAGACATTCAATTTCTGTGGAGTTTGCGTGTGGACTTCGTGAAAATTTCTTGGATTATTATCTGCCCAATAACGGCAATTATGACGATTGACTGTAGAGTTTAATAAAAACGTACACTCGTCTGAAAAACAGATATTGAACAGAAAGTTCCCGTTATCAGCTATTCGTGCAGTCATAACTTCACAAAACATCAGCCGCCGATCAAAATCATCTTCATTCAGTTGTTGTACAAGATGAATTTTATGCGGGTGAAATTTATGGTGCTTTAATATGCGCTGAATAGTTCTTCTTTTAATGTTTGAAACAGTGGCCAATTTTCACGTGCTAAAAGTTGGGTCTGCAGCAATTTGTCCTAAAACTTCAATCTCAGTAGTCTCATTTCTAACCGAAAATTCACGTTCAGGATCCCGTTTTTTTGTTGGCTACTGAACCACTTTGTCGAAACTTTGCAAATAACTCAAAAATTTATTTTCTGTTAACATGTCTGTTAATTAAAAATTAAACAAATTTGCGGTACGGTTGGCACAGTCATCGTTTTTGAAAAAAAAAAAAGAGTAATTATTTCAACTCTTTCTTCTACAGAATACACCATTGTGAAATTAATTTTCGGTAGTACTGTCAAGTATCAAACCGACCTAAACTGAAATAATAAACCGCATTTAAGTGAGTGGTGAACGTGTCGCCACCTAGTTCGGAACCAAGTACTATGTTGTCACGCCCGCTCCAAATAACACAGAGTATTAAAAATAGAGACGGTATACAACTAACTAGTCTTACAAACCGCATTTCTCTCATTCAGATAAAAAATGTTCTGATAGTCAATTTTTTGTTTACAAACCAACAAAACTATCAGAACCGTTTGTGTTGGAATGAGTGAAATGCGTTTTTGCATCTTCAACTGTGAATAATTTTAAAACGAGTTGATAAAACTTAAAAAAATAAATTGTTTGCTCAATTCAGAAAAGAAATAGCTTTCAAATGATGTAACACTCCATCCATGTTCCCTATTTAAAATATAAGGGTTATTATCACCACTCTTAACGGGTTGATGTGACATAGTTGAGTTTTATGTCAAAACATGTCCCTCTCAATATTAGAATTGACGTGTTTCAGCGTTTCTTAAAAAAAAATTCCCTGGACGCAAATCGGTCTGTTTCGTTTTCAATGCGCCACCCTATATATTGACATATTTAAAATGTATTATGAAATTCATAAAAAATGTTGCGGTTGAAAGTTTTCTAAACTCATAGAAAACTAATTTGCATTACTTCGAAATATTTTTTCTTACATTTGTAAAAGTGCTTAGCTTACATTAGAAAACGAAAAAAATTTTTAAAACAAAAATTTTATTTATTCAACGTCACCTCCTCCAAGACTTACTGATTAAGCATTCCCTCGTGGGTCTGGGGACGGAATAAACGAATAGGCCCAAGGTAACTCCTGGCTGTCATATGGGGCGACTAACAGGTCAGGTCAGGGGCTCGTCCAGAGGAGACTGGAGGGAGGCGGATATCTCGCGAGAGTGGTATATCTACACCAGGGCTTTAAGACCCCCACTGTGGATTTTTAAATGCACAATTAACCTCGCTTGGCATTTACTCGGAAGCAGGGTTCCAAATGATACCACTATGGGTTAAGTGCTGGTGGCGTCATGTCCAAACGAACCCGGAGTGGGTTGAGATCTCTCGGGAGTGATATACACCCAGAATTTGAGCCCCCCATGTGTATAAAGAGGAAAGGGGTGCAAATGACCTCGGTTGTGTGTTTCTCGGGAGCTAGACTGAATAAAATGTCGCCTTGAGTCTAGAACTGGTGGGTGTCGGCTCTAGACGAATCCGGAGGAGATCTGAGAGCTCAAGTGGTGTATTACAACTGGAGATTGAGACCTCCTCTGTGAGATTAGAAACGCACAAACGACCTCACTTGGCTTGTGCTCGGGTGCGGATTGCAGATTGGTTAATGAGTCGTCTAGGCTTTTGGCCTCTCAGCGCTGTAACCCCCAATGGGTCTTTTTGTGCATACATCTTTTTCCTAGGAGTTGCCCAAGAAGTTCAGACTTTTTGTGTAGTCTACTATCTTCTTGGAGACTCTTTTACCTATTTAGTGGGGTGTTAGGGTAATCCCTCCACAATATTTGAGCCTTTTGCAGAACTAATCCATGTAGTCGTTTCTGCTGCTTCAATGCGGTATATGCAGTTTTCACTGTCCGCTTTTCCCATCTTCATAAGGTGATACCTTACTGGGGAGCGTCCTGCAAAATTCCTGTAATTATTCTCATGTCGCTTGTTGTCAATCCAAGAAACTGTTCAGACTTCTTTCTTGATATCGTGATGAACCGTTTTGGCTGCTTTAGGTTTGGCAGCCAGTATGACAGCATTTGGTTCTTCTCCAAAGTGGCAAGTTCGTTTTTTATCCTACCATAGGGCTCTGGACCATAGAATGGTGTTCTTGCGGGTCTCTAGGCAAGGCTACCTGCTGAGGTTCGGGGGAGAAGGAAAAATATGTGTCGGCAAGGAATACCACAACTTGGAACTCCTCGGGGCAAAAGAGCGGGCATAACAAGATATTCTATGTCTGGTGACCTGGACAGTAAAAGGGTGCATTAGCTCTGTTCCCCTGGTAGATCTGTTGGGGGCAGCAGGTGGAGGAACTATGGAAGAAAGCTCCTCTGAGCAGTGCCCGTGCAAATATCTATAAAAGAGGGAGAGAGAGAGAGAGGTTACCAACGGCGCGTCGGTGGGAAAGGGATGGCAGATTTTGGGTGAGGGTTGGGTCACCGATGAGACATGTAGCTCTCTTCTGAATGGAGTCCAGGATAGCGAGTGTAGAAGCGGCAGCGGCACCCCAGATGTGGGAGCAGTATTCGAGGTTTGGTCTTATTTGTGAAGTATATAAGGTATAGAGATTAGCTGGTGAAAAGTATTTGCGAGCCCGGAAGAGGAAACCTAATTTCATAGCAGTAGTTTCTGCAATTGATGTGACCTGTTGGTGCCAATTGAGATTTCGATCTAGGGCTTGAATTGCACAAGATTTCTAGTTCCCAGTCTAATATTTTTTGGAGATCCACGGAGACAGAACCCTCCATGATTCTGCAATCCTCATCTAATTGGGCTAAAGAGACAGGCTTAAAATATTGTATATTTGAGTGGAGGGTGCTGTCGTCTGCGTAACTGTGAACTGGGTTGGATGTGCTAGAGAGGAGGTCATTGATGTGGAGAAGAAACAAAGTAGGGGCTAAAGCTGAACCTTGAGGAACTCCTGCACTAATTGGATACAGTTTAGAGGAATGGCCATCCACGACAAGATAAATGCTCTGGTTGGATAGGAAATTTGCTGTCCACGTACAGAGTTTTGGTGGTAGGCCGTAGGCCGGTAGTTTATTAAGCAGCGCTGCGTGCCAGACCTGGTCGAATGCTTTAGATATGTCTAGAGGGACAATCTGGGATTCACCGTGTAGTTCCATAGACTTGTTTCAAAAATGGGTGACAAAGGAAAGGAGGTCGGCAGTTGATCTGCGCTGACGGAATACATACTGCCTGTCGTGGATTAGACTTTGTTTTTCAAGAAATTTTAGTAATTCGGTGTTTATATACTTTTCCATCACTTCGGAGACGACTGAAAGGAGAGAAATAGGCGTGTAGTTGCTAGGGAGCGCTTTGGATCCTTTCTTGGGGACGGGTTGTACTCGAGCAGTTTTCCAGTTACTAGGGAATATGCCTCTATTGTAAGATGTCTGAAACAGACCAGTCAGGACAGGAGCAAGTTCTGGTGCGCATTTTTTTTAAACATTTGCTGGAATCTCGTCAAGGCCAGAGGCTCCCCTGGTATTAAGAGAAGAGACCATCTTTTGTACCTTTTAAGTTTTGAAAGTGATATCCAGCATTTTATGCGCGACATTGGGGACTGTTGGTGGTTGAACATTTGGAGGTGGGTTGAGAGTAGAATTTCCGGTGAACAACGAGGCAAAATGTTCAGCCTTGCCCAGGGCGGTAGAAACAATTTCATCCCTTGAGACAAGAGGTGGAAACGTGCTGTTGTAGAAATTATTCCCAATAGATTTAGCAAGAGTCCAGAAGGGTTTGCTGCCGCTGGAACTGAAGAGGACTTTGTTTTTGATGTGGCTATTAAACGAGTTTTTTGCCTCAGAAAGAATGCGGACATAGCGGTTTCTTGCGTCGTTAGATGCTTGACGGTTTTCTTGACTGGGATTGTGTAGAAGCTTTTTGTGAGTTTTCACCTTTTCAAGTCTGGCCTTGTCACAGGATTTAGAGAACCAGGGCTTTTAAGTGGCTCCAGAGGTTTTCTGTGTACGTGGAATAAATAATTCCATGCCAGCTTGGATAATTTCGGTTACGTTTTGTGAGATATCAGAGGGGTCAGGATGAGAGAAGGAGACAGACGCCCATGGAAATGAAGAAATGTAATCTCGCATTTCGTCCCAGTTCGCGGAGTTGTAGTGCCAAACAATACGTGGGTGTGATGACTGTGTGACCTCGGGTTGCATTGCACAGGAAACAGTGATCATGCCGTGGTCTCTGCGACCCAGGGGGGCGGTGACTGATATTTTATAGCATTAAGGATTTGGAGTAACAAGGAGATTCAAGGGATTTGAGCTGTGTGTTGGGATGCGAGGAAAGTAGGTAGGTTGCTGAACCATATTGGCTACACGCAGCCACACTATTTATAAATTTAGGGTCAACTTTACCAGATGAAATTAATAATTTCTCTTTCACTGATTTCAATCAAATATTTTAAATAATTTTAATATTATAATTAACTAATAGACGAACGTTTGAGATATTTGTAGAGTATGCGTCTAAGCTATAAATTAACTGGCGCCTAAAGTAGCAGACAAGTTCCGGTAAAGTAGATCAGATAATGTGCAGGCTTAAAACATTCTCATGAGAGAAAGGAACTTGGAATGATCCTAAAGCATTTCTTGACATAAGTTATGTGGAAAAACATGACGTTGTCGCTGATTAATAACAAGATATCAGCTCTGGTCTATAATTATTCTTAATAAAATTGTATGCAAATATAAATAACTATTTTATAGAAGCTGGGTTGCTAGAACTTAGGTTACAAAATTTAGATAAACAAGTTAAGTATAGTATATTCCTCATTACTATTATATTTTTTAGTTTATCGTATATTCTTTATTAAAATTTCGGGACGCAGCAAGTGCTTTATAGTAGTGAATTTTCATAAGAATTGTTCACCATTATTAAACGGCAAATTACTGAAATTAATACTTTAAACTTACACAGACCTTGAGGATCGATTTTAAAAGTCCTAGTATATGCTCATTTGATGAATTCTTTCGAAAGTGTTACCATCGATATCTCTCTATTATCAAAAAAATCTTGTGTTCTAACTCTTTTGGGGAAAATACCCAAAACTAAATTTATTATGAAGCTAAAAAATTAAATTTTGCTATATCCGTAGATAGTGTGAATCTCTTTAAAAGAAACTTGTATTACAAATTTTATTAAAGTTACAAAAAACATTCCAGAAGGGAACTAATTAATATTTAGAAAAGTAAAGTATCTACAAAATTATAAACGTAGTAGTTATTTTTCCTTATAAATCTCCAGAATGATTACGTTTTAGCAGTAGCGGCTGGTGCCTTAATGCATTGGGGGTGCGCAGGAAAAAAAAGTTTGGGACGCAGCAAGTGCGTTATGGTAGTAAATTTTTATTAAATGCTTCAAATTTTAATAACTCAAGTTTCTACAAACTTAGAAAGTTGAATTTTGGTGTATAGTAGGGTCCTATCTAGGGCAACATATCCACTAAATTTAATCAAAATAACTTTGTAGTTTTCGGAGAAAAAGTTTTTTCAAAAGAAAACTCAAAATTTGAATAACTAAATTTTCTAAAAATGTAGAAAGTTGAACTTTAGTGTGTAGTAAGGTCTTTTACAAGGCAACACATCCACCAAATTTCATTGAAATACCTTTGTAAATTTTTGAGAAAAAGATTTTTTTGAAACAAAACTCAAAATTTCCCCGGAAAACGTTATCCGATTTTTTTGACTAACGAACTTATCCAAGCCATTAATAAAAAAAGGCACTTGCCGAGCTTCATCGATATCAGTTGCTTATTTTTTGAGTTATTTGTTGGATACATACATACACACACACACACACACACACACACACATATATATATATATATATATATATATATATATATATATATATATATATATATATATATATATATATATATATATATATATATATATATATGAACATATAAAAATTGAAACTGACCCCGGATTTGGGTTCTAGGGGTCCTAGGTCGCGCTCATTTGAAAAAAAACTGGAAGTGTGTAATTTTATAGCGGACAACAGATTGCTTATTCGGTCGTTTTCGACGAAGATGCTTAAGATTCGGCGATCATTTCGCACTGAAGTATCGCATTGCCTGAGAGCGCCGAAAAATACACACCGCCGCCCGCCTGATTTATATGGATATGGATGTATATAACGTCTGCAACGATTAAAACTATACTTATTCTGATTCTGCATTTTGTATTAATGGCTGCCGACTCTCTGCGATCCTCGATATACTAATTCTGTTTGTTGAGTGCAGGAGGTAAAAAAGTAAATAAAAATTTATTAAAATATAGCACAGCAAAAATATTATATTTTCCATGGCAGGCGGCAGTGCGCGCGCACCTGTGTTTTAGTCAACATAATCAAACCGGTTTTTTTAATATCGACAATAACAAAATGTATGTTGAAAATTATAACTTCAGACTAAAAGGTGACAAAGTTATTCAGGCGTTTTTAAACAAAAATGAGATTTTGTTCAAAACGTATTAAATGTGTGCACTATTGTTTCTCCAAATGTCAAAATAAAACAAACCGAAAAAGCCGTACATTCGTCGAGCTGAAATCAATCACGCAACCTTCTGCGTAGAAAACAAGCACGCTACCACTGTGCTATCTAACGATACGTTAATTAACATTTTGTTTACATGATACTTGACACCGGCTTCATGCCCGGGATATTATATTAAAAGTATACGTACCAATTAATTACAGAATGAGTAGAATTGCCATTGAAACACATTCAACAACTGTTTAGATCTTATATGACGTCTTATGTTCAATTTTAAAGATAAAATACTATCTTATAATCATTTTTATAGAGACTTGACTTGATTGTGTTTACATTTCTACTATACAATGCTACACTTTTAGTCTAAAACCACAGCATATTATATCTATGCTGTGCTAAAACTTTATTTAGTGTCGCTCATCAAGCTACAAATATAGTGTATTTTAAAAATTGATTTAATCCCCCAGTTAAATAACAACCACTTGGCAAATTTTTAATCCCAAGTCGTCTGTCATTTGCGGTATTTCTGGCCGAGATTCCACGATTTTTGGTTCGGGTAGTATGTTCTATGCCTGTTATTTATTTAGTTTGGTTACCGTTGATGTATGGTTTATACCTGTTATATGAATCAATCTACGCGTCGCAGTTAACTACTCTGTCTATCAGGCATTGGACTTTAACTACTAAGTCGTTTCAACGCATGTCTTTCAGATTTTATTTTTAGTTTGGAAAAAGTCTAAATATTGTGTACCAAATTACTTAAAACTCACAACATAAGTTTATTTACAGCATTTCTAGCCACATGTACTGTCTAATTCCAGTTACTCTGATACTTACAAAAATATAGCGTTTTCAAAAATATTTTTGTATATTATTGGGGGAAAAATATCCATTATAGCTGATATAGGAACTCGTCCGCGGTCTTAATACACTGAAGATTCGTGCCAAGTTTCGTTCAAATCAGTTAAGTATTTTTTGGGTTATCACAACATGCTAGAACTTAGCTCCTTTAGAAACAAAATTTAGATAAACAAGTTACATATAATATATTGTTCATTGTTATTCAATTTTTTACTTTATTTAATATTTTTGATTAATATAATTGAAGGCCTTTCTGCAAAAAGGGGTAACTCAATTTTTTTAGGAAAATAACCTCTCTACACTAAATTGTGTACAAAAAAATTCTGCATCGTTTGGTGCAGAAACGACGTGCATCCGTGATATACACATCACCTTCTAGACGGTTTTATGTACTTATCCCCTAGCATTGCTTGGAGCAAGAATGATACTTCTCCGGATTTATCTCCTTTTTGCACCAAGGAATTTTAGTATTCGGTTGACAACAAGACCATACATATTGCATTGTTGCGCTATTTTACGCAGGCATACAACACGTGTTTCTATGAAGTGGTGTGTTTGTTAAAATTGAAGGGTTTTAGTGTAAATTTTCTGCTAATAAAAGTAACTATGAGTGATAAAAGTGAAGTAGAAAGTGAGCCTTTTAGTGCTGGTTCCTCAGATAACTATGAACCTAGCGAAAAAAGTGAGATTAGTAATACTGATACAGAAAGTGAGGTTACTGCCATTTCGAATCTGAGTACATCCGGAATAAAGAAACGGAAATCAAGAAATGAACTTAACTGGAAAAGGAATGTTAGGAAAATAAAGCTGGCATCAGGCATGGTGCATACTGACTATAAACATCAACCAAAAGCATTTAGAGTCTTGGGAGTAGATTGACGTTGTAAAAAAATGTTTTAGAAAAGTTGATGATGATATGCGGAATGATATTTTATCAAAATTTAATGGTATCGGTGGTAAAATTGCACAAAACCGTTATCTGCTTGGTAATATCACGTCTCATACTCCGGTTCGTTCTCGTCCAAAAAATATTCTCGGCAAACCTCGCGCTGCTGTATATAAATATAGAATTCGAATTGGAAATATTGTTGTAGATGTTTGTAAAAAGGCATTTTGCGCCATTCATGGCATTTCTAAAAAGCGAGTGGAACTTCTGGCAAAATAGTTATCTATTTCAAATGAAATAACGTCACCTAATGATCGTCGAGGAAAGCATCATAATCGACCGAATGCAATACCAGAAAAAATAGTTGAACAAGTCAATCTTCACATCAACAGTTTCCCAAGACGTGCTTCACACTATAGCAGAAATAAAAACCACAAAACCTTGTCACAAACTTATACGCAACATCCATGGAAATTGAGTGTTTGGGCGGGCATACTGGGAGACCGTATCATAGGGTCTTCCGTTCTAAGAAAAAATCTCGATGGAAACATGTATCTGGAGCTACTAGAAACGCATATGTACCTGACGATTTTGGAAGTATTGGAAAATGACGACGCTTTGGCAGAAAAGGATGTGTTGTTTCAGCAGGATAGTGTTCCACCACATTAAGCCTCAGCTGTGCGTCATTTTCTTAATCAGAACTTTCCTAATTACTGGATAGGACGCAGAGGCTCAATTAAGTGACCTCCCAGATCGCCAGGATTAACACCTTTAGACTTTTTTTTATGGGAACATTTGAAGTCGAAAATTTATGCAACAGGACTAAGCTGACGCTTCATCAGCGAGTTGTTGAAGAATGTCGTTGATAACGCCCCAAATGCTTCGAAATGTTGGTTTGGAAGTGGAGCAAATATTTTATTATTATATGAAATTGGAGTGAACACAACTTGAACATTCAATAACATTCTCGCACTCAGTGATATTTTGCCTTATTCTTTATGATTTTATTGCAATATTCAAACTAAAATTTAAAACGTCTTACGGTTTGGTGACCAGAATTAAGAAAGCTTTAAAATGAGGTGTCACTCAACATAGGGTGCTATTTAAAATTAAAGGTACTTTACGCCCCTGCCTAAGGGGTATGTTCCACGACACAAAAACTTACGCCATTATGTGTCCTCCTTGAAAACAAACTTGACGTTTCTCAGATTGTTTTCTAATTCCGATATTCCAAGTGGGAAGTTTTAATTGGCATATCCTGTACAAACGCGGCAAGGTGGGTTATCTTCGTTCTCCAAATAAGTCATACAAGATTCTCTAAAACATAGCTGGAAAACACCTCTTATACAAGACTTTGGCATGGAGAAAATTGAATAAGTTTCCACTGGATTTCTCCCCCAAGAAAATCTTGTTTGATCCTCAACATCACATAACCCGAATAGGCACACAAACACCACGGCTTGTCACGCCTTCAGCTACTATTCTGAGGGCATAGTTAAAAGAGTATTTTTGCAATACACTGGATATGTAATCTCCGGTTCTGCTTTATGGTATCTCTAGAAGTATTTCATTACCAGAACCAACTAACGAGTGTTCTCTTTTAAAGTAACTCACATGATAAATGTATGTTTTATTTACTTCCAATTTTATATATCTGTTATCAAACTAGATTTGCAGGTATTTCAATCCTGTACTCAAGCTTTTCCGACAATTTCCTGGTCTACAACAGAAACAACAGTGGTCCAAGAATCGAGCTTTTAGGCACCTCATGGCAAACAGTTTGTTATCATGCCCATACCGCGCGTCTCGTTTCCCAATTAATACTTCTCACATGATGCCTACGATTTAAGGTATAACATTCAATTATTCCCAGTGGTACTCCCAGTATTCCATTGTCCTCCATCTTGTCAATTAGCTATTAATGACAAACACTGCCGCCAGAGTCCAAAAAGAAGCTCGCTACTTCTCGGCCTTTACTCATATTCTAGAAAAACTCTTCTAGCACCTTATATATATATATATATATATATATATATATATATATATATATATATATATATATATATATATATATATAAGGTGCTAGAGGAGTGGCGCATTGAAAACGAAACAGACCGATTTGTGTCCAGAGAAATTTTTAAGAAACGCTGAAACACGTCAATTTTAATATTGAGGGGGACATGTTTCGACATAAAACTCAACTTTGTCACATCAACCCCTTAAGGGTGGTGATAACAACCCTTATATTTTAAATAAGGAACATGGGTCGAGTGTTACATCATTTGAAAGCTCTTTCTTTTCTGAATTCAGTACATTAATTTTTTTGGAAGTTTTATCAACTCGTTTAAAAATTATTCACAGTTAGAGTTGCAAGAACGTATTTCATTCATTGTGATAAGAAATGCACTAATTAGTCAATTTTTAGTTGAAAATAACTAAAAAACAAAAGCAAACGTTCAAAAATGTTTATTCAGTTAAGTAAGTGTTCAAATTGTTGACCACCAGCTTCCACACAAAAGTACAAATTTTGTTCAAAACGAGCTCTGACATTCTGGAGCATTTGTGGAGTTATTAGACGGCATTCTTCAACAATGCGTCGACGTAATTCTTCCCGAGACTCCGGTTCTGTTGCGTAAATTCTACTCTTTAAACGGCTCCATAGAAAGAAGTCTAAATGACTTAAATCCGGTGATATAGGGGGCCACTCAATAGCACCTCTACGCCCAATCCATTGCTCTGGAAACTATCTGTTCAAAAAGTCTCTAACATGTTGTGAAAACTACGGAGGAGCATCACCTTGGTGAAACACTAATTGATTTTCTTGATAGCGATCATTATTTTCAACAATGTCAATTAGTAGAGGGTAAACGATATCTTCTAGTAACTCCAAATACGTTTCGCCACTCAAATTGCAATCAAGAAAAATTGGTCCGATTAAACGGTCTCCAAAAATGCCGGTCCAGACATTCAATTTCTGTAGAGTTTGAGTGTGGAAATTTCTTGGATTATTATCTGCTCAATAACGACAATTATGACGATTGACTGTAGAGTTTAATAAAAACGTACACTCGTCTGAAAAATAGATATTGAAAATTGAAAGTTCCCGTTATTAGCTATTTGTGCAGTCATAACTTTACAAAACTCCAGTGGTGAAATTTATGATGCTTCAATATTTGCTGAATAGTTCTTCTTTTGATGTTTGAAACAGTGGCCAATTTTCTCGTGCTTAAAGTTGGGTCTGCAGCAATTTGCAGAAATTCACGTTCAGCATCCCGTTTTTTGTTAGCTACTGAACCATTTTGTCAAAACTTTACAACTAACTTCAAAATGTATTTTCTGTTAACATGTCTGTTCGGATGTCGTTCATTAAACAAATTTGCGGTACGGTTGACACAGTCATCGTTTTTTAAAAAAAGAGTAATTATTTCAACTCTTTTTTCTACAGAATACACCATTGTGAAATTAATTTTCGGTAGTACTATCAAGTATCAAACCGACCGATAAACTGAAATAATAAACCGCATTTCTCTCATTCCGATAAGAAATGTTCTGATAGTCGATTTTTTGTTTACAAACCAACAAAACATAACATTGACTATGAGCACATTTCTTATCGAAATGAGTGAAATGCGTTTTGGCATCTTCAACTGTGAGTAATTTTTAAACGAGTTGATAGAACTTCCATAAAAATTTGTGTGCTGAATTCAGCAAAGAAAGTGCTTTCAAATGATGTAACACTAGACCCATGCTCCCTACTTAAAATATAAGGGTTGTTATCACCACCCTTAAGGGCTTGATGTGACAAAGTTGAGTTTTATGTCAAAACATGTCCCCCTCAATATTAAATTGACGTGTTTCAGCGTTTCTTAAGAAAAATTTCTCTGGACGCAAATCGCTCTGTTTCGTTTTCAATGCGCCATATATATATATATATATATATATATATATATATATATATATATATATATATATATATATATATATATATATATATAGCCCTTGTGATGTGTATTTCACTAAGTAGGCAATCACAGTCTATAAATACAATTAAAAGTACCATATTCTGTTATTAGAAAGCCAGTTCGTTAGACTTGTTTGTTAGGTATAGAGACTAAAACCACATTTAAGTTTACGTTAAACCCTTTTAACCTCTAAAAGTGTAAATCTTATCAAGAATGTACCCAAAAATAAATAACCTATAATTCATTGATTGTTGTTGCCCTTACTTGGTGAAACTGGTCCATACTACATACAGACTTGGAGACTACTTCTCTGGCTTCACTGTTGGGTTTCGTTTCTGTATCTGAAGGACGTAGCCAACGCGTAAGCTAACTGGAGCAAGCGGCCCTTCGGAATTCTAGATGTTCCTCAACGATTCTATGACTAGTTTCGCTGCTTAACAGCATCTAGTCTGGGGCACAGAACATCCTAGAACATCTAGAATTCAGAAGTGTCGCTTGCTCTAGTTAGCTCACGCGCTGGCTACGTCCTTCACCTACAGAAACGAAACCGAACAGTGAAGTCAGAGAAGTAGTCTCTAAGTCTGTATAAATAATCTATATGCTAATATTATTATTGACGTAGTTTTTAATGCTTTTAACTGTATAACTGGCTTTTGTTCGTTTTTTCACGCAGGAATGTAATATTTGATTTATATATTAACATAAAAATCTATCTATGCATTAATATTTATATTGGTTGTCGATACAATTACCAATTAATAATGTATAAGCAAGTGGAATATTATTCTAATTGGGTTACAAGAGAATAACAGATGGTGCTTTTTAGATAATAAAAAAACAGTTTTGTTGTAGCGGTTAAACACACTTTTTGTTTAATTTTTATTACATTTATTAGAAAAAAAAATTGGTATCAAACATTTATTTCAACAGTTTTTTTTTGTATTAGCATGCTCAAACGTGTATTTTAATTTATCCTAATTTACACCAGATTGTATTGTTTAAAAGGTGTATTTATGTATGCCTGTTTGAATATAAACCGTTCTTCGATAAATACAAATTTTAAAGAGGTGATAATTTGTGTGCAAGTAAAAGGAATTTGTAAAATATTAGAAAACTTTGCCAACGACTTCAGTTTTGGTACATACAATAATCGTAGGTGTAGAATATATCGAGTGTTCGGCTGGTTTTGTAAGTGACATCTTTCATGCATGGTGAGAAAGCCTAATGATGTTGCGAGGATTCGGTTTTGATTGAGGTCTAGTAGCTGGCTGGTTGTTCTGAGTTTTTGATTTTTCCCAGTGTGTGTATGTGATTTTTGACGTATCCGTTCCCATCGCAACTAAAACCTGTGGTTCGAGCACTAGTAACGCGATCTCTTATTTAGACTAACGGAAGACTACAATAAACATACAGAATTACGCTTTTTGAGGTAGATATTGCTTGAAAACAGATGCGACAAAAATCACACACTACGAAACATCAGAAACTTACAAGAAGCAGCTACTATATCTTACCAAGTACAAACAGAGTCCTCGCAACAACACACATCCTTCTTGCCATGTATTATAGGTGTCACGGACACAATCCAGCCAAATATTTTATATCAAAATCATATTCACTACAGAGCAAAAACTGTCAAATCTAATAAAAACTCCCAAGGATACGATTCCAAACAAATTCTATGGAGTTTACGATTTTTCTTGTTCCGACTGCTTCCGAAGATATATAGAGCAAACAAATACACATATCTACAATAGAATATATGAACACATCTCGCAGTTAGAAAATCCGACCCCTCATCCGCACTGGCCATGCAGCACATTTATACAGAACACAAACTAGAATATTGTGAGATGCACGACAGGATCGCCATCTCGGTGGGGACCAGGTAGTATGTTGTCATGACAGCTCCAAATAACACAAAATGTTATAAAAGAGAGACTGTGTACAACCAACTAACAATTTTGTAAAATGTCAGCCCTGGCTAATTTCTTCCCTAATATAGGGACAATATATGTACGGATATATGTATTCTCGTCATAAGTAGAACAGCAGGCCTGTTTCGCTCTAATTAGAGCTCATCAGTACGGTATACTAATTACCGCGAGAACACACTCATAAAGTAATACAGCTATGGTAGCCCGCCTCACAAAACACTGTGAAATGTACGACAGTGTCGCCGTCTTGGCACAAAATGTTATAAAATAGAGACAATGTACAACCAACTAACAATCTTGTAAATTGTCAGCCCTAGCCCATTTCTTCCCTAATAAATGTAGGGCTAGATGTATTCTCACCATAATTAGAACCGAGGACCTTTTTCTCTCTAATTAGAGCATATCAGAGCTCAATCTCTATAATAAAAACACGCTTATCAAATTTGGTTGTCCTTACTTTGTTATTTTCAGAGATATAAATTTTTCCGAAAGAAAACAAAAAAATTTCCGGGAAAACCTGGGCCGATTATGCTGGCTAACGAGCTCGTCCAAGCCACTTGCCAAGAGAAGGTACGTGCCAAATTTTATCAAAATCGGCCCATTATTTTTTGAGTTATCGGTGTGATACATATAAGTTGAGTTGTATGTCAAAACATGTCCCCCTCAATATTGAAATTGACGTGTTACAACGTTTCTTTAAAAAAAATTCCTCTGGACGCAAATCGGTCTGTTTCGTTTTCAGTGCGCCACCCTATATATATATATATATATATATATATATATATATATATATATATATATATATATATATATATATATATATATATATATATATATATATATATATATATAATAATAATAATAATAATAATAAGTTTATTCATCCAAAATTCTACATACTTAATTCTAATTACAAAATGGAAAATTACTTCAATCAGCACATGATTTTAGTTAACGACGAATAAACTACAAGTTTATTACAGAAGCTTTTAGCTTATATGCATAAAATATACGTCAATTTATTCTACATCTTAACCTTTTTTATGAGTGGTATACATCCTTGATTCAACTAGTAATAGTTTTCTCAATTTTATCCCTGGGAGTATTTATAAGCCATTTACTTACAGCCCTCTTGAAAGGTCCCACACCACCAATACTTTTGACCGAGTCAGGTAACAGGTTATATAGTTTTGGTCCATAGTAACTATAATATTTTTTGCCTATGGTTTTATGGATTCTGTCAACCTCACACCTCTGCACTCTCATGTTATATCCGTGTTCAACCCGCAGATAAGTATGTTTGTTACCAAAAAACCACAACAACACAGACCTAGCATACAGTTGCCGCAAATCTAGAATCCCCAACTCATCAAAAAGTTGATCACTGGGATACAATCTATCTTTGCGATACAAAACTTTAAGAATCCATTTCTGAATAACACTCAGCCTTCCTAAATACACAGGATCGACGCCGCCCCAGCTTAATATACCATACATAAGTTGACTTTGGATCAATGAAAAATACAATGTTCGCAAACAACTTAGACTAAGAATTCCACTTAGGTGCTTGAATTTAGTAATAAATGAGCGCAACCGTTTAACGAGATGCTCCATGTGGTGGTTCCACCTAAGATGACTGTCGAGAATAATACCAAGGTATGTAACACGATTTTGCGATTGTATCTCTAATTCTCCCACTGTAAGAGACTTGAAAGTGGGTATATATTTTTGGTAAGATGTGAAGGGAAGGTACACCGTCTTATCAGGATTTAAGGTAAGTAGGTTGTCAGAGAACCAATTTTTTATCGTCTTAAAATCTGTTTCAGCTTTATGTTTCAGTATATCCCAGCTTTCTGCGCTATAAAATATTGCTGTGTCGCCAGCATAACTGACTAGTTTACCTTGTGACTCTTGCGTTAATAAATCGTTAATATATATGGTAAATAATATCGGTCCCAAAACTGATCCTTGTGGAACCCCAGAGTTTATCATTCTCTCTTCACTGATCTCATCATGCACCCTGACACACTGTCGTCTGTTAGTCAAATATGACTGGATTAAGGCCCCTGCCTGCCCTCTTATCCCATATGCTTCTAACTTTTGAATAAGTTCTGTATGATCTACAGTATCAAAGGCTTTTGACAGATCGACAAAAATGCATAGAGCCACTCTTTTCTCATCTAATGCCTTGTATATGTTACGAACCAAGCTGGCCGCCGCATCCTGTGCCGATCTACCTTTTCGAAAACCAAATTGAAAGTCAGATAGCACACTTTGCATCTCAAAAAATTTGACTAATCTCTTTTTTATCATCTTCTCAAAAATTTTTGACAGACTTGAAAGCAATGTTATTGGCCTGTAATTAACGACATTTGTGGCATCACTTTTCTTATATAAAGGAATAATTATTCCCTTCTTAAGTACCGTAGGAAACACCCCTTGTACAAGCGTAGCATTGAACAGTTCCACCAGAATATTAGAAATATCTGCAGCAATCTCTTTCAAAATTTCAGCCTTTATCTCGTCATAACCAGGCATTTTACCATCCTTTAGAGATCTTATTTCGTTCTCCACTTCCTGCTGAGTAGACGGTTCCAGAAAAATTGTAGAATTAACCTTCTTTATTTTATTTTTAGGCAGTGATTTTCCTTTGGTTGGATCTTTTTTTATGCTTTTCGCCAGATTTTTTCCTACATTTACATAGTATTCATTAAAGTGGTCTGCTATATCTGCTTTATTTACAAGTGTTTGACCTTCAGTTGTCTTTATTTCGATTATACTCTTTTCTTTCTTAATTTCTTTATTACAAATTTGGTTTACAGTATTATACAATTGTTTTGTCGAAATATTCTTACCCAGAAGGTTTTTAAAATAATTTTCTTTCGTAGCTTTTATCAGCCTGGTTAACATGTTTCGATATGTTTTATATTCATTTATCTTTACAGTATTGGTAAAATTGTTTTTTTTATAGCATTATATAATTTATTTTTTTCAACAATTGATTTTAGTAAGGCTGGAGTTATCCAATCCTTTCTTCTATCACGCTGAGTTCTGGCATAACTATTTTTTGTATTAATACTTATATGCATCTTTAGTATTTTTAAAAAGGAATCAGCTGCCTTGTTTACATCATCTATATCCCTATACACACTTTCCCATTTTTCATCCCTTAAGTCATTCTTGAGTTTAGGATAACTAATGTATCTTTTGCACGTTTTTTTAGGCTCCTGGCGGACTAAGTTAACATGACTGGAAGGTTTACCCTCTATATGCAAAATAATTGGGAAATGGTCAGTTATGTTAACGTGTAAAATTATAGGGTAAAATAATAAATTATCTGTTATTCTTCTGTGCTTAATAAATATGTGATCCAGACACGATTTTGATTCCTTTTCTATTCTTGTATATCCATTAATATACGACTTAAACCCAAACTCACCCATAATATTTAAATAGTCTTGTACTTCGACCAAATTGTCATTGTTGATATTCTGATTTATATCACCCACAAATATATGGTGGTCTACACTGTTTCCCACATTTTTTAGATAGTTGAATAGTTCCGAGTTAAAAGTCTGTACCGGAATTGAATGTGACCTGTATGCAGCGGTAATCATAAAAGTATCTACATTTCCGTATTTAAATCTGATCTGAAGAAGCCCCGTACGTTCAAACGTAAGCCTTAGAAGTTTATATTTTAAGTTGTGTTTAATATATATTACCACACCGTCATTTCTATTAGCTTTCCCTTCATTATAAACCAGATCATATCCCTGCATGCTATAAAGCCCTAGATTATGTAAGACAAAAGTTTCAGTTAGAATAATGACATCGAACTTCTGCGAAAATAATTGCAAAAGTACACAAAGTTCATCTTTATTCTTATCTAGGCTACGTATATTATTGTGAAATATCTTCAAATTACAGTTGGTGGAAGTTGACAGTTGCTCATAGGCATGCACGCTTTCAATTTCTAGTGTTGAAACAGACTCATATTGCAAGTCTCTTATATACTCGTCCATCTTTACATATGTTTGTTGGTGTTTGTTAGTAAAAATATAAATTCACACAGTAAGTGAAACCGTGTAATAAAGTTTCAGACCATCCAAGAAAAAAAAAAAAAAAACTATAACCTAACTCAGTACAAAAGCATAAGATAAACTCCCCAAAAGGTAATACAATAAAATGCAACCAAATACAAATACAAAGCAAACAAATAGTACCTACAAGTTACAAAAATACCAATTTTTAATTTAAGAATAAATAAGTGTCGATAGGAGGAAACAAAAAACTGCTATCTCTATAAGATTTTTACTTGTGCGAGAAGACAGTTAAGCTACCCACACACGAACACTTTAAATGTATATTTTCTAAACTTATTGAGGTGTATCACTTTTACGCAAAATTGGCCTTACTTATTTTGGATGCCTGCCTTGTGTGTGCACCCGAAGTTGATGAAGCTGAATTTATCCTGCTGTGTTTACCTGTCCTCTCGGTTCTTCTAAGCTTGTCTTGAACTTCCTGCAAATTTTCAGCTGACGTTTTGCCAATTTTAATGTTCTGCAATAATGCTTGTGCAGCTTCTCCTCCTCCCTTTGCTTTAATGTCTGTATTATCTTGTGACAAATTTTCCTCTAGTTCGTCTAGTATTGGTTGTCTTGATGAGAGCGGTGTTATATATATATATATATATATATATATATATATATATATATATATATATATATATATATATATATATATATATATTGAAAGTCACCCTGGATATGGGTTCTCTGTGGCCTAGTTCGCGCTCATTTCAAGAAATTTAATGTTTTTTTTTTCAAAGAAAATTCACTAAAAATATATTATCGAAATAAGAGAAACAATGAACACTATTGGTCCCGAGAACAACGGTTTCAAAACACAAAAGTGAGGAACCAGGTGCATTTTGGTATAAATGCATGGGTCGGGATCCTCAATGACCAAATAAAAGGGGCATCCTTTTATGTGGGGAATTAAAATGGTACGTTTATCTTGACTTCCTGAACAGAATTTCCAGAATTATTTCGAGAACATTCCAGCTTCCTAGTTGAGGGTGCACCGCCTCACAGTCTTAGAGCCGCAGGTGACCTACTTAGTGCTGAATTACCAGGCCGATGGATTGGTACCGGTGGAGTCGTTGAGTGGCCGGCAAGATCGCGTGTTTATTTTCTTTGGGAAACTTTGAAAAATGTCGTTTACAAAGAACCTGTAGAGACAATTGAAGATATAAAGGTAGGCATCCAGAGTAGTATGCCATCATTAATACGACGTAACACTAGACGTGCTGTGTATAATCTAAATCGTCCCAATAATCTTTAATTGAAAATAGGGGCAAACTGTTCGAACATCTTTTGTAATTTGCTTTTAATTTGCTTAATTATACTCATATTAAAGTTTAGTTATTTACAAATGAAATACGACTGTAGTTGCTCGGACTTGTTTTATTTTTAGTGAGTTTTTCTGCTTGTTACTGTTCTTGTGTTTGTTTAACGTTGATATTAAACACTTTTGAAGCTATACACATTTCTTTGTGTTACATTAGCCCAATGGTCTTTAAACAGGACCATAATGGTTTCTAGACTCCGATAATGTATGAATGAATGCAAGTTTAAAAAAACTTTAAATAATAGTATGCACATAGGGGTTAACGCGAAGCCGCGGACAAGCCCTGAGGGAAAAATGCACACAGGGGTTAACGCGCCTTTTTGTAGACAAGTGTGGAGAGTTCCTGCCCGAGCGAAGCGAACAGAACCCAAAGCACTCTTTGCAAAACTGTTTTTTCCAAAACGGTTTTTTTCTCAATTTATATAGCAGCTAAGATGTGATCGTATCGTGTGATATATCATTGTAATCAGAAAAAAAAACTAGAGTTTTTAGAAATGCAAAAATTCAGTATGGCGGCCATAAGAAAAATCAAAGTTAAGTATTGTAACCTTTAAGCATCAAGAACACCTTGGAAAATATGGTGACTGATTTAGATTGCCCATGAGAAAGTGTACTAACAATGTCATAGTTAAAAGAATCTGTTTCTTTCGGTATTCGCTTGAAAACAAAAAATGAAAATTTCCGTTTTTCTCGAATAATGAAAGACTAAAGATTGCACCTCAAATTTGTTTCAAGTAGTTGGTCACCATAGAAACTCGGAACGTTGGCCCAATTTAACCATCCTCTCACGGCTTACAAGGTCCCAATGGTGAGGCTCGAATTTGAACTGCCCTATATATATATATATATATATATATATATATATATATATGTATATATATATATATATATATATATATATATATATATATATATATATATATATATATATATATATATATACTCTGCGGTGGTCTACCATTGCAACCGTATCCGACGTTGCTTACATTCGGTGATCGGATCGATGTATTTGACCGTTGCCGTGCGGCAGACAATACCACATGCAAATGTGCTACAAGCCTTAAGTAACCACACTTAACCTCTTGCCCTATTTTAAAAAACCTAAAATTATATACAATTCCTTTTTTGTGGCTACACCTGTTACTATTTCCAGGTTTAATGATGGAAAGCGAAAAAAAGATTTTCGAGCTTATGGACAGCAAGACTCCCATGTCCAAGTACTGGATGCCCTTAGTGTGGGCAACAAATATAATCAATAGGGCAAGAAAAGAGTCACTGATATCTAGTGATCATATAGTCCAGACTTTACTGACTGAACTATCAGACATAAGAAGAAGACTGGGTGCTCTGATAGGGTACGATACTGTATGTGTGCCTCTAGTCTATACGCAGGTAAGTGACGTACATCTACTTAATATTTTCTTCTTTATGTGCTGTATTAAATAGGAACTTGGCAACTATCTGTGCTTTGTGCTGTTGTTTTAAGGTACAAAGAGATTCAGGGGTTTTAAGTAGCAATAGAACCACAAAGTGTTACTGCACTTGGATAATCATTTATACAAAAAGTAATAGCTTCTAATATTGTGCCTTGTCGCACACCATATTTAAATTGAGCCTTTTCGGCGAGTATTAGCTGTTTCATAATACTGTGATATCTGATCTTTCTAGACTACTAGAACCAGTTTTATCACTAATATCAGAATGCGCCACTCTTATTTCTTTTTGTGCTTGGCTTTTCGTTATTTTTCTCAAGTACCGTTGGTATAGCCCGTAGTTTTGATGGGCTCAAAATATACCAAAATGTAATTATAAACGAGTAACTAAAATCCACTACAGAATTACATAACACATTTATACACACATATATACATATATGGTGATTCACATAGCCTGTTAGTTAGAACATTTTTGATTTCCCGAAATCGTATATGAAATTTAGTAACCGGCCATAATCGACTGCTGAAAGTCTAAATAAAATATTTTTAAAATGTTGGCACTTCCGGAAATACCGGATATCGGCGCCAGATTTGAGTTTTTGAATAAAAATTCTCCATTTTGATTTCACACTTGGATTCTACGCTAAATTCCGAGTTGATATCGTTTTAGTTGTCAACACATATCTGTCATAGTTTTATTATTACTGACACTTTGGTTATGTTTCGTGTGCCTACTGCGATTTTTCAAAGTTAACAATCAAAAAATGCCAAAAACTTTATTATTCAAAACGGCATCTATCATTTATAACACTATAAATCAATTTTAAATTAAATTTGAGATCACTTTTATTAACATTATGTATGCTTATCTTCAGTCGTTTTAGAGTTATTGGAATTTCTTAAGCAACTTTTTTTTCTTAAGGGTAGTGGGATTTAAAAAGAATCGTTTGAAATAAAATTGTATGCAAAAATCCTATTTCAATAACAAATAGTAAAAACAAAAAACAATGTAAGGCTAGAGGCATTCTCGCAACAATTAGAACCGTAGACCGGTTTTGCTCTCATTCGAGCTCTTCAGTACGGCATACTAATTGTAGCAAAAATGCATCTAAAGTAATACGACTGTAGTATAGCCAGCCTTTCAACACTAAGTGAGTGGTAGATGTGCCGCCACCTAGTTGCAGATCCAAGTAGTATGTTGTCACGCCAGGTCCAAATAACACAAAGTGTTACAAAAATAGAGCTTGTATACAAGTAACTAACAATTTAGAAAATTGCCAGCCCTGGCCCATTTATACCCCAATATAGGGACAAAGTATGTAAGGCTAGATGCATTCTCGCAACAATTAGAACAGTAGACCGGTTTCGCTCTCATTAGAGCTCTTTAGTACGGCATACTAATTGTAGGAAATGCATCTAAAGTAATACGATTATAGTATAGCCAGCCTTTCAACACTGAGTGGTAGATGTGCCGCCACCTAGTTGCGGAACAAAGTAGTATGTTGTCACGCTAGCGCCAGGCTGGCTATACCAGAGTCGTAGATGCATTTTTGCTACAATTAGTATGCCCTACTGAAGAGCTTTAATGAGAGCGAAACCGGTCTACGGTTCTAATTGTTGCGAGAATGCATCTAGCCTTACATACTTTGTCCCTATATTAGAGTAGAAATGGACCAGGGATGACAATTTACTAAATTGTTAGTTTGTTGTATACAGTCTCTATTTTTGTAATACTTTGTGTTATATGAAGCTGGCCTGACAACATACTACTTGGTTCCGCAACTAGGTGGCGGCACGTCCACCACTCACTTAGTGAACAAAAAACAAATAGACAGATTCACAAAATAATTATTTTAATACAAATGCTTAATGTGTGCACTGTTAATTAATTGATACAGTGTACGATACGTTCCTGAGCAGGCTGCGTTGCTCTCCGAATATCCAAAGATTCCAAATGATCAAACGCTTGAACTACTCTCAAGCCTTCGTAATTTAAAATCGGATTTGTATACACTAAGTCTTTGAACCGGTCCCACAAATACAAATCTATAGAAGTAAGATTGGGAGATCAGGCGGGCCAAAGTCATTAGACACCTATTTTCCCATCGACGATCTTTAACGACTACCGTTAATTCGTCACCTACGGGTTTAGGTGAATGTACCATGGATGCGTCCATTTGATACCAACGACTGAAACATCGATTGAGTGGTATATCGTCCAGAGAGTTTTCCAGCACTTCTCTCAACTCAAATAACACTCGCCACTCAAATCTTCATCGTACATACAATATCGTACCTTAGACCTATTAAACAACTTAACAACAGACAACAGGGCCACTAACGAGAGGGAATTATACATAAGGAAAAACAATACGCAAATCTTATTACTAATACAGCTCTAAATTACAAACTATAAGAGAGTTTCAATTATTAAATAAAAAACAATACAAATTTCAAATATACGTAAGTATAAAGATGTAACATATAACGTAATGTTCAGAGCCTTAACATGTTCAACAATTCTAAGTGAGTGGACGTGCCGCCACCTAGTTGCGGAACAAAGTAGTATGTTGTCACGCCAGCTCCAAATAACACAAAGTGTTAAAACAATAGAGGCTATATGCAACTCACAATTTAGTAAATTGTTAGCCCTGGCCCATTTCTACCCTAATATAGGGGCAAAGTATGTAAGGCTAGATGCATTCTCGCAACAATTAGAACCGTCGACTGGTTTCGCTCTCATTAGAGATCTTCAGTACGGCATACTAATTGCAGCAAAAATACATATTTTTTTTTGATACAGGAGGGGGAAATGCCATTGCAGACCCCATTCACGGCCCCGTAGGTGCCGTCGGATATCGAAGTACTGTGAGACTGTACTCACTAAAACCCCCTCCCTGGGAGTACCAGACCTTAGTCCATACCTCGGTCGGAAAGAATTACACAAAATGACTTTTTGGGTATGAATGTTTCGATTATGTTTTTGCCGTGGAGGCGTTAGCGGGTAAGTATAAGCTTTGGACGCTTATGCTTATGTGGAAGTTGTTCGTCGTAGTCGGTGGCACTACGGAGAAGAGCATTTGGGTGAGAAGCTGCTTTTGTGAACTGAGTTGTGGATAGTTGAGTTATAAACTCAAGTATCGAAGACATTTCCAGATCAGAGTGAATCTGACTATTTCAGACAAACCATGGCGCTCCGGTAACCATTCTCAGAATTTTGTTCTGGATGATTTGAAGGGTCTTGATGTGTGTTGCGGCCGCGGTGGCCCATGAAGGCGATGCATAGGCCAGGGCTGGCCGGATGATGACTTTGTACATGAGCAACTTATTGTTCATGGACAATTTGGAATTTCTATTTAGAAGTGGGAACAGCTTCGAGATGAACATCGAGGCTTTTTTTTCGAGAGTGATCGACATGGGGGCGCCATGTTAAGTGTTTGTCGAGGAAAACCCCGAGGTATTTGGCGGAATCTTGCCAGGGAATTAGACGGTTGTCTAATGAAACGTGTTCGTGAGGTGTGTGTGTCTCCTCTTGGAAAATAGGACAGCTGAACATTTATCGGGGTTTATGGCTAGAAGGGATTTCCTATACCATGTTTGTAGCTCGCCTACGGCGGTCTGAAGTCGTTCGGTTATTATCCTCGGCTGAGTGGAGCTGCTGAGGATGGTAGTGTCGTCTGCGTACAGTGCGTATGTCACGTTTAGGGGGGCTGTCGGAATGTCTGCGACAAATATATTGTACAGCAGAGGGGAGATAGCAGAACCTTGCGGGAGACCAGTCGTGGCTGGGTATGTTCTAGAGCTGGCTCTCAGATGTTTGACCTGGTACTTCCTCTGTTGTAGGTATGACCTGATTAGCAGAATCAGGGGGAGACGATAATTGCAAAAATACACCTATAAAGTAATACGGCTATAGTAGCAAGAATTTTAATGCTAAGTGAGTGGTGGACGTGCCGCCACCTAATTGCGGAACAAAGTAGTATGTTGTCGCGTCAGCTCCAAATAACACAATGTGTTAAAAAAATAGAGACTGTATACAACTAACAATTTAGTAAGTTGTTAGCCCTGGTCCATTTCTACCCTAATATAGACACAAAGTATGTAAGGTTAGGTGCATTCTCGCAACAATTAGAACCGTAGATCGGTTTCGCTGTCATATTTGGAGCTGGCGTGACAACATACTATTTGGTTCCCCAACTAGGTGGCGGCACGTCCACCACTCACTTAGTGGTTTAGGCTGGCTATACTATAGCCGTATTACTTTTGGTGCATTTTTGCTACAGTTAGTATGCTGTACTGAAGAGCTCTAATGAGAGCGAAACCGGTGTACGGTTCTAATTGTTGCGAGAATGCATCTAGCCTTATGTTCAACAATTGCTTGATATATCTTAAAGCTTTTTGTTTATAATAATTGTGGCAAATTAAACGGAAGAGTTTTGTAAAATCTACAAATTTGTTTTGTAAAAAGATCAACGTTATATTTTATTTATGTCGCAATTCAAAAGGATATGTTGGCTGTCTCCCAAGTCACCACAATCACACAAATGACAACTGCGCAGGTTCAGCCGGAAAAGTATGAATTGATTGAAACAGTAAGATAACAATGACAGTGCAGTGACTAAGTGTGATATTTGACAAAAATTTTCAAAGCATTGAGGAAAATAATAATAATATTCTTAAGTTACTGCCAATAACTCAAGAACGGCTAAAGATAGGTCTGCATTATGTTAATACAAGTGGCTCTTAAATTTAGATATTCATACATTTATGGCATCAGAAAGCGGACGTGCTAATTAAAAAAATCTCTGGACGCAGCAAGTGCGTTATAGTAGCGAATTTTCTTTAAAATATTTTTAATTGCAAATGTCTTTCTTTGATGAAAGCAGGCATTAAACTTGGTTGCCTATATAGTCGAACAATGTACAATATTTCATCGAAATAAATTTATTGTTTGAAAATATATAAACATTTTTCACAAGTCTGGATGCAGTAAATGTGCTATGGAAGTGAATTTCCATAAAAATGTTTTTAATAGCAAATGCGAGCAGGCATCAATCTGATTATCGGTATAGCCTATGCAGTAGAAACAATGTACTATATTTTATTAAAATTACTTATGGTTTGAAAATATACATAAGTTTTCCGAAAATAAACTTAAATGTTGATTTCCTAACCAACAAAGCTTACGTTTATAGCAAATTGAGTTATTGAAATTTGAAGGATTTAATAAAAATTCGGTAAATTTGCAGATTAGCTCCTGAAAGCTTTTCAAAAAATTGTTTTCAGAAATATTACTAGGACCCCACCTTGATGCACAAACCACAAGAAAAATTTCTTGTTCACACCCCCCAAGGAAGTTACGGGACTGGGAGTGAATAGGGGTGCTGGGCGGGGTAGGTAGTAAAAAGGAAATATGATCAGAAAAAGCAAAGAAAACTGCTTAAAAGCTGTCTATTTAAAGCCATATCCCCATTAAACCCCGCCCACCTCGCACAGCACCAAATTTCTTGTTCATACCCGCCAAGGAAGTTACGACACCTGGGGGAATAGGAGTGCTGTGCGAGGTAGGCAGGGTTTAAGGGGTATGTGGCTTCAAGATCTGAAAAAGACAACTTTCAAGCCCGTTTTATTCGCATTTTCTGCTCATATTTCCTTTTTACTACCTACCCCGCCCAGCACCCCTATTCACTTCTGATCCCGTAACTTCCTTGGGGGTGTGAACAAGAAATTTTTCTTGGGGTTTGTGGATCCAGGATTCAGTAAAATGAAGGGCATTGACGGTTGAATCTGAAACTTAAGGGTTTGCAGAACACTCTTCTTGCAACATTTTCTTTTTACAATTGGCATTTGTTTCACATTCTTTGCCTAAACATTGCCAATTTTGACGTTTAAAATTGCGAGTTTGACGTTTTGAGGAAAACTCCAAAATTTGTTTCTTTAACTGCCCATAACTTCTTTTTCTTTAAAGCTAGGGTCCTAAATTTTGGTACAGAGTTTACTATTTATAATGCAAACCCGGGTACCAAATTTTATTGCCCTTCCTTTGTTATTTACGGAGATATGGATTTTTTTTAGAAAGAAAACACAAAATTTTCCGGCAAAACCTGGTCCGATTTTCCTCCAAGCGACTTGCAAAAGGAAGGTACTCACCAAATTTGATCAAGATCGGTCCATTATTTTTTGAGTTATCGGTCGGATATATATATATATATATATATATATATATATATATATATATATATATATATATATATATATATATATATGTATATATATATATATATATATATATATATATATATATATATATATATATATATATATATATATATATATATATAGACAGGCTTAGAATATTGTATATTTGAGTGGAGAGTGCTGTCGTCCGCGTAACTGTGAACTGGGTTGGATGTGCTAGAGAGGAGGTCATTGATGTGCAGAAGAAACAAAGTAGGGGCTAAAGCTGAACCTTGAGGAACTCCTGCATTAATTGGATACAGTTTAGAGGAATGGCCATCCACGACAACAGCAGTGCTCCGGTTGGAGAGGAAATTTGCTGTCCACGTACAAAGTTTTGGTGGTAGGCCATAGGCCGGTAGTTTATTAAGCAGCGCTGCGTGGCCTGGTCGAATGCTTTGGATATGTCTAGAGCGACAATCTGGGATTCACCATGTAGTTTCATAGACTTGTTCCAAGAATGGGTGAGAAAGGAAAGGAGGTCGGCAGTTGATCTGCGCTGACGAATATCATACTGCCTGTCGTGGATTAGACTGTGTTTTTCAAGAAATTTTAGTAATTCGGTGTTTATATACTTTTCCATCACTTTAGAGACGACTAAAAGGAGAGAAATAGGCCTGTAGTTGCTAGGAAGCGCTTTGTATCCTTTCTTGGGGACGGGTTGTACTCGAGCAGTTTTCCAGTTACTAGAGAATATGCCTCTGTTGTACGATGTCTGAAATAGACGAGTCAGGACAGGAGCATGTTCTATGAGATTGTTCTGAAAAGTAAATGTTTGTCAGAGGTATACAATTTTTCCAGCACAATACGCAGTTATAATTTTGTTTACACAAGATTTGTGTATACTTAAATTAATAAATAGTCATTAATATATTTATAATTTATCTGTTAATTTTATATCCATGGAAAATAAAACAGTTTTAAATAAAGGTGTGCAAAATAATAAAAAACCTGGCTACCAATTATTTTGTAAGCACTAATTGTAAAACGAAGCATTTTCGTGATTATGTTTTGCCTTGTGTTGACCTCGACATTGACTCGTATCCATTTCCACGTTGAGTCACCGAATATTATCGACTATTATTGAGTAATTAAAGAGGTAATTTATTTTATACTGGGTTATTAATGTTGTATATAATGTTTTTATGTAGGTACTTCTTTTCTTTCTCTAATGATTCCACAATTTATACGTTTTCATTTAACCAACACAAGTGAGAATTCTTGCCTCTTATACAGCTATTTTCAAAACGTAATGTTGAATCCAAAGAGATTTCTTTTTAATTTCCCTTTTCCATTCTGCTGTTGCTCACGATTTTGGAGATATCTAGGAAAAACTAAAGTGCTTCTTACATTGGACGTAACTGTTTTGTATAAATCCAGGGCAACAAACATCTTTTATGGAGACTTTTGGTAAAATGATAATATGCAAGGGTGACCCTCGTAAGGCAGTCATGACCCTAGCCGTCACTAGGCGACTATATGGGAAAACGTGGGTTATAAACGTGGGTTATAAAAACGCGAGCCCGCGAACCTGCAGGGAAAACAATTTTACAGTGGAAAACCCCGACAGCGAGACATGGCGAGAGGAGACGCCGGGCTTACCACGGGACGCACTCGTCTGGTTTACGGGCGAATCTGACGGAGAGCGTGGGACGGGGGCGGGTGTTTATTCGGAAGAACCGTGGATAAGTCATAGTATTTCCCTCGGAGCCCATGCAACGGTCTCTCAGGCCGAAATGTACGCCATCCTGCACTGTGTGCAAGAGAACAAGAGGAGGGGCTACACCAACAAGAGGATCCTCATAGCCATAGGCAGCCAGGCAGCCCTTAAGACCCTAAGTAGCCCACGGGTAAATTCCAGGCTGGTAAGTGAGTGCAGAGACGAGACGAGCGACGTGACTGGGTAGAATGAGGTCACCCTCATCTGGGTGCCGGGACACTCGGGGGTCAAAGGCAATGAAGAAGCTGACAGTCTCATGAAGAGAGGGTCATCAGAACCATTTATGGAACCAGAACCAGTCCTGAGCGTATCGAAAGGCACGGCCAGGGAACCGTCAAGTCCTGGGTAAGGGAACGGCACAAGGCATACTGGGCAGACTGTCCAGGGCTCAGACACGGGAAGTCATTAAGTGGACAACCCAGTCCAGAGTGAGCTGTAGAGCAGCTAAATCTTATCAGAGGAGAGCTCAGAAACATAACAGGACTCTTGACGGGACACATGGCCGCCAAGAAACACCTGCATAAAATGGGGCGGTTTGAGGGGACCTGGCATGCAGACTCTGCGTCGAGGGGGCCCAGCACATCCTGTGCGAGTGTAAAGCTCTGGACTGCAAAAGGCAACTGATCTACGGTTAGCCTAGACCGGAGACAGCAATATAAGACTTCACCCCACCAATTGTTGTCCAGACTATCGTAGTTCAAGGCACAGTGATTTTGGAACGGGTGGAGTAGAAAAGACAAAGGGCATGCATAATAAGCCAAAGGCTGCGGTGCTATGGGGGCGGCAAAGTCGCGGACGAGCCCTGAGGGAGAGAAAAAAAGTGTGATCCTCTAAGCTGGCCTGCTAGATCTCCAGACCTCACCTATGTAGATTTTTATTTTTGAGATATGCGCATATCAGATTAATCCTTAATTCTTCTGAGTGCAGCCAAGTTATTGAGCATTGAATATTTTAGATAATATCAAACGTAAGACTATTTAGTAGGTAACCAGGTCTGTCGGACAAAAATGCTAACAGCGCATTGAAAAAAATGGTTTACATTGCTTACCCTAGCATGTATCACTAACGTAAGTCGCATTGAAAAGTACAAGATTCTAACTTGAAGTATAGTATAGTGTTTTTTTTTAGTGTTTTTTATTGATTCAAATTTTACAGTATGTTCCACAAATAAGCATAAGCTTGTGCTTGCAGTTAACACAATTTCATTTTATGTTCTAAACTAAAGTGTCAAAATATGTTTATAAAATGTCACTTTAAAAATTTTGTTCAGCGTGTGTTTCTTCCTTCTGCATTTCTATCAATAACACTCCTGCAGCTGCCACTAGTATTCCACTACCATTATAAGATAACTCATTCCAATATAACACCAAATTTCTTAACTAATATTACAATTCACACTACTATAATTTTGACATTTTACTAGTGTCCGCCATTTTAAAGGAGACATTGTTATTTACTTAAGTTTAAGTTTTAGCCAAGGCATTATTTGACATTACGATGATACCAAATGTTCTAGTTTTCCTTAAAAACGTTTTTTTTTTCCATTATAATTACTTTAGCCATAACTGCTCCCCAAGCGGCAAAATATTTTTATTTTTGTTTAAATTTTTTATATATATTTCAATAATCATCAATTTACAAACATTAAAATTACAAACACTAAAAAAAATACAGAATACAAAACAAAATAAACAGAGCACCTAAGTTTAATAACTTGTATGAGCTCTGAATGAATAAGCAAACACAATTTATGTCAACAAAAAATAAAACTAGTATAAAATATGCTGTGTTACCCTGTCTTATATTACCCCATTCCCTCTCACTGACCCACCCCCCACAGTCCGCAGACAGGCGACACGACATCTATCCACAAATCCTCTCCTTACCAAAGTAATAACCTTAAACTTTACCTATTTAATTGGTTCTCTGAGTCTTATAGTTTTTGAGATAGCAGTATTGACATTACCATTTTATTAACGATATATTATCATTCTACAAATAAAAAAATCTTATACCAAATATTGGCACTAGATGCTCTATTCTGGAGACATTTTTTGTAAGTGTTAAGCAAAAAACAAATACAAAAGTGTAGAAATATTTTAGGGTAAAGTAAAGTAATTTAAGTTATAGCATCCGCGAACAAAAGGAGTAAGGTATCTGCCACAAACCTAGATCAACCAGTGGGGTTATCTTCATATGTTTCTTAGAAATTATAAAGTTAAAGTTATTTAAAGGTAACTTGGTACAGAGTAAAATATTAAATAAAACAGTACTATATATAAATATTGAAATAACGTAAATGGTTATATTATAATTCCTATTCTTATTAGTGAATTTTCTTTAAAAAATCACTAATGAGGAGATCCCGACTTTCGAATTTTGAAACAAATTTTTCAAATGAGCGCTAATTAGACCCCCTAGAACAAATATCCAGGGTCAGTTTCGATTTATATATATATATATATATATATATATATATATATATATATATATATATATATATATATATATATATATATATATATATATATATATCACACCGATAACTCAAAAAATAATGGGCCGATTTTAATCAAATCTGGTGACTGCCTTCCTTTTGCAAGTGGCTTGGATAAGGTTTTCCCGGAAAATTGTGTGTTTTCTTTAGAAAAAAATTCATATCTCCGGAAGTAACAAAGTAAGGGCAACCAAATTTGGCACATAGTTTTGTATCGCAATTGGTAAATTACCTACCAAAATTTAGCGCTATAGATCAAAAGTCATAAAAGTTATGGGCATTTAAAAAAAAACTAAATTGGGGTTTCTCTCAAAACGTCAAAGTGACAATTTAAAACGTCAAAATTGGCAACATTTAGGCAAAGAACTTGAATCTAATACGCACTATGGAAAGAAAATGTCTCAAGAAGAATGTTTTACAAACCCTGAAGTATTAATTTCAACCGTCATTGTCCTTCATTTTACTAAAATGTTTCCAGAAAATTCATTTCAAATAGACCCTTTCTCTGATGCTTGGCAGTAGTCTTAGCTATAGAGTTTGTCGTTTAATGGTATATAACTTTTGTCGAATTTTCGTAAAAAATCAATAAAGCTCAAAATATCCGTTAATATACAAGATATGAAAAAAATTGTATAGATTAATTATAGGGTGTCTTGAGCTTCATCTTAAAAAAAATATTTCTACAATCACAGGCTGGCCCATAAGTTGTTGGTGATACAAATACATTTTTTTTTAGTCGAACACGCCTTATGTTATTGCATTTTCCATCGAAATATAATGTATGTTTGTAAGTAAAGAAATTCTGGACGCAGGAAGTACGTTATGGTAGCGAATTTTGATTAAATGCTTTATATTTGAGAAGCTCGATTTGCTATTAACCTATAAGGTTGACCAAGAAACGGATTTTTTCGGTTACACTTTAAGTTTACTTTCGGAAATTTTTGTATGTTTTCAAACAATAAAGTTATTTCGATGAAACATGGCACATTGTTTTTACTATATATGTTATACTGGTAATCAAGTTTGATGCCTGCTTTCTGAAAAAAAAAACCTATTTGCTATTAAAAACATTTTTATGACAATTCACTACCATAACGCACTTGCTACGTCCCGAAGTTTTATATTTCACTTCTTTTAAATGCTTTATCAAAAGAATTTACTTCTGCCTTGCTTAGTTTCATGTTTCAATGTCAATCAAGTATCGCGGAGAATTAATTATCTACATTATGCAGGAGCGATTTATAATTATGAATGGCCGTTTCTGATGCAAGGTTGTATTCACTGAACCATACATAGTTACTGATCTCTATACAAGTAAATGTTAACTCAACTTGGTGTTACATAAAAGGAAAAGAAAAACAAAAATGTTAGCTTGCATGTTTACGGTATATTAAATTTTTAGTCGTTTTTGTGTAAGTAAATACTTTCCTGCAACAGGTGTCTTTAATATCTCATTGTCCAGTACCTATAATGACATAAAAGAGTGGTCTTGAGGCCAATTTTTTTTATTTAGAAAAAAACCTGGTATTTAATATAACGTGCTTAACATTATTACATAAACAATCTTAAATTAATACAGTCAACACAAACTATTGTATCGCAGATTTAACACTCCTAATCAGCAACTAAAAAGGTAAGATGCTTACTGGCAATTAGGCCATTGCTGACCCTTTTTGCTCATCTAAACTAACCTACCCTCCACCTTGAGCTCGATCTCAACGACGACAGTGATTTGAAAAATCATCCGCCGCCGGTGAGTCTCGAACCGTCATCCCCCGAGTCCGTATTGGAAACTCTGAATCGACTTTCCCGCACGGCCACGGAGGCGCTAATCAGCTACTAACTACTGGTAACGGAGTCAGTATGTGTGTATGTACTTACTTCCCTAAAAAAAATAATTCCATAGCTTTCTTAAATTTGTTGTATGTATCCATCTCCTTCAATACCATTTCGTATGGGATTTCTGAGGCCAATGTTGGTTCGATGGTAATCGATGTGTAATTTACTACAGTTCTTTGTATAACACGTGTGAATTTCATTATTGTAAGATATAATAGTGTTGGTTTTATGTAGTGAATACTCTATTTTGTATATTAACCTACACTATTCTATTAGTGAATTTTCGTAGAAAAAATTCACTAATGGGGAGATCCCGACTTTTAAATTTAGAAAATTTTTTGCAAATGAACGTAAACTAGGATCCCTAGAACCCATATCCGGGGTCAGTTTCAATTTTTATATGTTTATGTATATACAGTATGTCCACGGATTGAGTGTGGGTAAGGTATAAGTGACAAAAAATGTTTGAATTAGATTATATTCTGGGAATCGCTCCTGCTTTGTCTTAAACTAATATGTTGAGGAAATGAACAAAATCAATTAATATACGGGGTGGTTTAGAACTGATTTAATTAAATGTGTTAAGAGTAAACTACCTTAGTTAAGAAAGATACCGCAAAAAGTTGTTAACAAAACTTATTTAGAATTAAAATTTACGACAGGCTCTCAATTTTCAGCCAGATCAGCCTACTTTGAATTTTCAAGTAAATTATTAACATTCGTCCCCTATCAACATGGAGCTTTTTACCTGTGATTTTCTGAACGCCGGTGCTCAAAGTAAGTCACCATGCAATGTTAAATAATAATTTATTAGTAAAATACAAAACGCTTATTGCTAATAAAAATCAAAACGAACAACGAAAAATAGAGAAATTATTCAAATGTGCTGCCACCAACCGATACCCATAACTCAGCCCGTTTAGTAAATGCTTTGTAGGCATTTTGAATATGTTGAATTGGAATACCGTCAATTGCCTCTCTCAACCTCAGTTTCAACAAATCAAGATCCTTGTTTAATGGAGACGCGTAGACTTTCTGTTTGACATAGCCCCATAAATAAAAGTCCATTAAGTTAAGATCGGGACTTCTGGCAGGCCAAGGTATTGGCCCATATCGACCAATCCACCGCCCAAGAAATTCGCGATCCAACCATTCTCAAACGATTCCTGTTGCATGTGCTGTGTGGCCGTCATGCTGAAAGTATGCTGTTTGTCTATCTTCTAGTAACATGTTATGCTAATGGTCTTGAAGAATATTTTCCAGCATTTCCAGATAACTGTACTGGTTCGTATTCCGCTCAAAAAAATATGGCCCAATTATCCCGGTGTAATAACCAACACACCACACATTTACTTTTTTATGGCATTGTCTTCTGCAATTAACTCTATAATTTGGATTCTCCATAGACCAATGCCGTGCATTTTGGGAATTTACCACCCCATTAGTGGTGAAAGTGCATTCATCCGAAAAAATAATACTTCTGCCAAAATTGTGATGTTGTAGTTATTGCTCGCCGTGCCATAAACAAAAATCTGATCATTTGATGACTCGTGATTTTCTTCCAAAGTGTGTATAAGTTTTGCTTTGAAAGGTTTCACCTTGTTGGTACGATAAATTTGTTGCAAATGCAATTTGCTAATATTGTCAATTTCTAATGCCCTTCTTCTTAATGATAATTTCGGAAAACGCCTAACAGAATCCATAGCTTATGCAGCTGTAACATTGTCTTCTTCATTTAGGTCGGATTTTGTCTTCTTAACATTTAAAACACTCCCAGTACGCATCAATTTTGTTACAACTTTTTTACACCAGTAGCAGAAACCGAATAATTTGGCCCGCGTTCAAGGAATTTTCTTTTCACTCCTTGATAAGAATGTTCGTCACCCAAGCCATAGCACTGCACAATAAACACTTTTTGTTCTGTTGTTAACATTTTTAAATACAGAAGCTTGCCGTTCGTGACAAATAAAATTGACGTTTCAATTTTGCAAATAAGTAGCATCCCGGAAAACGAACAACAACGCAGAGCTCAAGTAGCCATGCAACTCGCCAATTTTTGCTTTGAATGTCAAATTGTGCGTTTACTTTAATTTTTTTAATGGTTGAGGTGAAAGCAAACCTACCCCAAGCTTAATTATGGGAAAGGCCTTTTTTAATACAGTTTCAAGTATTTTTTAAAGTACGCCTAATCACAGAAGCCGTCGAAAGTCATATGAATAAAGTCGCAGCTAAAAAAAATCATAGTAGGCTGATCTGTTTGAAAATTGAGTGCCTGTAATAAATTTTAATTCTAAACAATTTTTGTTAATAACTTTTTGCGGTATCTTCATAAACGAATGTAGTTTACTCTTAATACATTTCATTACATCAGTTATAAACCACCCTGTATATTAATTGATTTTGTTCATTTTCTCAACATCTCAGTTTAAGACAAAGCAGGAGCGATTCCGAGAACATCATATCTAAATCGAAATCTTTTTGTCACTTATACCTTACCCACACTCACTCCGTGGACACACTATATATATATATATATATATATATATATATATATATATATATATATATATATATATATATATATATATATATATATATATATATATATATATATGTATGTATGCACCTATCACACCAATAACTCAAAAAACAATGGGCCGATTTTGATCAAATTTGACATGTATCTTCCTTTTGTAAATGGCTTGGATAAGTTCGTTAGTCAGGAAAATAGGACAAGGTATTCTGGGAAAATTTTGAGTTTTCATTCGAAAAAAATTCCATCTCAAAAAATAAAAAAACTCTGATCAAATTTGGTAGGTAGGTTTACGATATAAAAAGTTAACTATACACCAAAACTTAGATTTCTATGTTACAAGAAAAAAAAGTTATAATAAAATATTTTGTGCCAGATCATTTCTATGAAAATTCACTATCATAACGCATTTGCTGCGTCCAGGCATTTTTTTAAGATTTCTTAGAGTCGTAACAACTCAGTGTTTTTATATACATTGCTAGCTGATGTGTTATAGTCAACGTTAAATAGAATCCTTATTACTTTATTATGCAGTCATTGTTGTTTATCGAATAACACCGAACCACACATGCCCCACAAATTTATCAGGTACTTAAAGATGGTGCAGAAGTATACATAATATATGGTAGATTTTACCTGTGTATCCATATATTCCCTGCATCTATATACTGCTCCTACCATGGGAATTATTTTGCATTTAATCTGGCCTAAGCGCTTATCCCATATTAATTTATGAACTATTACTAAACCTTAGTATTCTATACTATCAACTCTTTCAAATGTATGATTACAAATTTCTATATTTGTGTAAAGTATTGTCTTGTTTTTTTTTTTTTTGGCTAAATATCATAAACTTTGTTTTAGTTATATTTACTGCTAGTTTCTTCTGAATTAGCGAATTACAGTATCTCCTCAAATCCTCGTTTATTGTTCCTTCCAGATCCACCAAATCCGCACCAGTATACAGGAGAACCGTATCATCAGCATGAGTAAAATATTGTGCTGCTAACCCAACATTTCTCAAACTTGACACATACAAAGAGTTCAAAGTGGGTCCCAGGACAGACTCTTGAGGAACCCCTGATTTTGGTTCTAATAAAGAACTACAGCATTGATTTACGTTGACAAACTGCCTCCCATATAAATGTATGATTCAATGGTAGCGAAGAATAATCCTCTTATTCTCATCAGCTCAAGTTTCTATATTAAAATTTGATGGTCTACTGTATCAAAAGCTTTTTGCAAATCTATGTAAAGTGCCACAGGACCTTTTTTTCTGATCAAGACCGGAACTAACAGCATCAATAACGTTAACGGCAGCACTTAAAGTACTACTTTTTGGCAAAAGCCCATACTGGATTTTATCCATTCTCACATATTTGTCAATAAATGTCATTATTCTGATTTTCATGATAGTCTCCAGTATTTTTGAGAATACACTGTTAGGGCATATGATTCTCTAGTTTTGAATTAGGTTTGTATTTCCTGTGTGATAACTTAAATGTTACATATCCACCAGCATTTAGGCTACTAATTTATACCTGGTGATGTATTCTTACATGGAGTGTAACCGTGTTAATGTATTTTAATGCACGTGAGACCCATTTGACAATGAAAAGGGAAGCTGCCGACCAGTACGCCAAACGGTAACAAAATATGTTATCTGGTTGTTTCCTAACCTAATGTCAAAACCGCAACACTAGTCTACGTTATCAAAAGAAACAAATGTCAAAGATAGAGAATGCTACACAAAGTCACACTTATTTTTTAATCTCGATCGAAAAATGCAATAAAAAGTATAGCATTTCATTTAAAATAACGAAGTTGATAGCTACTTCCGATACAACCGGAAGTTCCACAAAGCGGAATATATTTTCTCGATATAGCTTACATAATCACAAAAAAATTTTGTTGAAAGTTTTTTCGGCTATCTCTAAGGGTAAGGGATATATAGAGGAATTACACACTATTGGGACACCCTATATATATATATATATATATATATATATATATATATATATATATATATATATATATATATAAACATATAAAAATTGAAACTGACCCCGGATATGGGTTCTAGGGGTCCTAGTTCGCTCTCATTTGAAAAATTTTTTACAAAGTCTCACCATCGATACCTCTCTATTAGTGATTTTTCTAAATAAAAATTCACTAAAAGAAAATTTGTATCACTTAGGCCTTATAGCCAGCCTGTGATTGTCAAAATTATTTTGTATGATGCAGCTCAAGACATCTCATAATTAATGTATACACTTTTTTATCGTATCTTGTATATTAACGGATATATTAAGCTTTACAGTAGAAATGCGTCTCTCTGTATATATGCGAACAGATAAAACTGAAACAAACCGCGGATATGGATTCTGAAGGGCCTAGTTTGCGCTTATTTGGAGAAATCTTTTAAAAATTGAAAAACCGCGGTCTCCTCATTAGCGACTTTTTCCACAAAAATTCGCTAAAAATTATAGATTATAAATGTTACAACTAAAACTACTGCCATAGCACCAGAGAAAGAGTCTATTAGTTATCTGTATTTAGTAAAATGAAGGAGAATGACGGTTGAAACTGAAACTTCAGGGTTTGTAAACACTCCTTGTGCGACATTTTATCTACATAACCCGTATTCGTTTCAGGTTCTTTGTCTAAATGTTGCCAATATTGACGTTTCAGATAGCGATTGAAAAGAAAAACCACAACATTTTCTCTTAAAATGCCTTTAACTTTTTTCTTTTAACTTACGGGTCTAAATTTTGTTTACTTTTTAATAATATAAACCGGCGTACCAAACTTGGTTGCCATAAATTTGTTATTTCCGGAAATATAATTTAAAAAAAAAAGAAAACACAAAATATATCGAGAAAAACTACTCCTATCTTCCTGGCTAACGAACTTAGTCAAGCCACTTGCAGAAGGATGGTACTTACCAAATTTTATCAAAATCAGCCATTACTTTTTGAGTCATCGGTCTGATATATATTACATAAACATAAAAATTGAAAGTAACCCCCGATATTTGTTCTAGGGGGTCTAGTTCGAGCTTTTTCGGAGAATTTTTTTCAAAATTCAAAATTTGCGATCCCCTCGTTAGTGAATTTTTTAAAGAAAATTAACTAAAACTGGTTCCAGTGTTTATTATAACTTAGAGTAATAGTTTGCACAGATAGTAAATATTATTGATAATATTGTAATTTCTACCTCTATTGTATTCAGTCCTTTGTTTTATCATATGCAACGACATTTAGCAAAATGCAAATATGTAAGTACTAAGGAACGACCAAACAAAAAGACCGGTCTATGGATTACAATCACAAGTTTACCTTGGGATCGACTTCGATCTTTGCTTTGTTTTATCCAGCATAAACCTATAAAGCGTATGAAAAAGGCAACGTTGCCAGAAATTACATATTGTCTAAAAGTTAACATACTTTTGTATAAAAAATATATAAAAATTTTTATGAACCAAAATTAGTCTACATGCTTCAATTTTTTAAAACGAGGTTGCACAAATAATAACTACCCCAAAAAGTCGAATCATGTAAAAAAGCCCTAACAACCAGTTTAATAGATTTTAATATACAGGATTAAAGTTAGTGCAAATTTTGTACCCAAACTCGCAACCGAAACATGCTGTATAAATAATAAGAGATGTCACTGTTAAGTCACAGTGACATGCTCATTCTGTTTCTAAGACCACATCAGTTTCTAATTTTGGTGAATTTGCAGATAATCTTCCGAACAGTCTTAGCTAAAAAGATTTCTTCTTCTTAGGACGCCGTCTCCTTACGAAGGTTGGAGATCCAACTGGCTATAATGGTGCGTGATACCGCAACTCTGAAAATCTCCACAGATGTCCGTCCGAACCATTGACGCAGATCTTTTAGCCATGAGTTCTGCCGTCTGCCCACAGATCGTTTGCCCTCGATCTTTCTTTCGATGATAAGTCGGAGGAGCTCGTACCGCTCCCCCCTCATAATGTGCCCGATGTATTGGAGTTTTCGTTCTCTGATGGTTGTTAGCATTTCTTTGCCTTTACCTATTCTCCTTAGAACTTCCTCGTTGGTTATCCTGTCTACCCAGGATATACGCACTATACGGCGATACAAGTACATCTCAAAGGCCTCAATGCGGTTCTTCATTGATTGGCAGAATGTCCAGCTCTCGGAGCCATAGAGTGGCACTGGGAAGATATAACAGCGCAATATACGTATGCGGAGCTGTAGGTTTAGGTCTCTACTGGTGAAGAGGTTCTTTATGGAAATGCATGTCCTTCTGGCCTGTTTTATCCTTGATCTGATTTCCATTTTAGGGTTACTGTTCTCGTTGACGAGGGCTCCAAGGTATTTAACGGACGGCACCTGTTCCACAATCTGGTTGTTGATTTGAAGGACCGTCCATCTTGGTGCCCTGTAGAACATAACCACCTTGGTCTTGGCAACGTTTATGTGTAAACCATACTGTGTGCTATGCTCAACGATGAGGTCCATCATATTCTGGAGATGTGGTAGGCTGTCGGCGGCCACGACCGTATCGTCGGCGAATCGTATATTATTAATAAGGGTGCCGTTGATTTTAGCGCCCTCTTTAACATTCTCCGGTTCCTCCCGGAACACCGCCTCCGAGTATATGTTAAAAAGTAGAGGGGGCAGAATACATCCTTGTCTAACACCCCTTTTGATTTTTGTTTCTTCGGATGTTATGCCCTCTATCCTAATCTCCGCAGTCTGATGCCAGGACAGCTGCGTGATGATGTTCAGATCTCCCGCATCGACTCCGGTGTATTTTAGGATTTTAATGAGCTTCTGGTGTAAGACACAGTCGAAATCTTTTCGGTAGTCAATAAAGCAGGCGTATAAATTAACATTCATGTCTCTGCATCGCTGCGTGAGAACGTTGAGAGACAAGAGAGCCTCGCGCGTGCCCATTCCGTTCTTAAATCCAAACCGCGTCTCGCCAGCTTGTCCCTCACATCTGGCGTATATGCGAGTATGAGCGATGCGAAGAAACACCTCGAGGACGTGAAACATCAGGCTTATCATTCGGTGGTCGTTGCATTGAGAAGCGTTCGGTTTTTTTGGCAGAGCGATGAACGTCGACCTCAGCCAGTCCGTTGGTATTTTCCCAGTTTTACATATTGAGTTGAACAACGATGTAAGAAGTTTTAGGCATCCATCAACTGTACTGACGAGCAATTTCAAGGTTTCCGCGTGAATTTTGTCTGGCCCTACAGTCTTGTCATTTTTCTGAAGTTTTAAAGCACGTCTCACTTCCCTTGCCGTGATACCAGGCTAGGTTCGTTGATATCATCATAGTCTCTAGGTGGTTGGTGGGGTCGTGTGTCATTGAAGAGGGCCTCAACATACTCCTTCCATCTTTTAAGCTTTTTCTCAACGCTTGTTAAGATCTTCTTGTTAGTTTCCTTCAAAATACGGTGGATCTGCCTGCGTTGGGTGTTTGTGAATTCCTTGACCTTTTTGTGGAGATTAAACAGTCGTGCTTTTTTTCTAGTGTCTCAATTTCACTGCATTTTTCAGCTAGCCATCCTTCCCTTGATTTTCGGCATTCCGATCTCACCGCCCTGTTCAGCTCCCTGTATCGGTTATTGTCTGTGGCCTTCTATTTCCTTCTCTCGTTCATAAGTTGGAGAATTTCGTCTGTCACCAATGTTGATTTTTACAGGCTTGTGCATAACCAATGTCATCCTTCTGGGTTTCTAAAAGTGTATTTTTCAAGACAGTCTACCGAGGCTCTACGTCATCGTCATTGCAAAAGTTAGTTGTTTGTAGACGTGCCTCGAGACTCTCGGCTGCTCTGGCTCGTATCTCGGTATCAAAAAGTATCTGACATCGACTCTAGTGAAGTAGCGAAGCTGCAGACTTATTCTTACGGGGTTGTGGTCGCTGCTGACGTCGGCGCCAGGGTATGTTGTTGCTGATTTGACAAACTTCATTGAATGGCTCTTAACGAGGATAAAATCTATCTGATTTCTTACTATGTGGTTATAACGATCTGCTGGGGATTTCCACGTGTATAAACGTCTAGGATGTTGTTTAAAGTAGGTGTTGGCAGCAGAGAGGCGGTGCTCTGTACAAAATTGCACCAGACGATCTCCTCTAGTGTTGCTGATAGATAAAGCTTGGTATCGTACATACACGCTGACACTGTTCTTACCTTCTGTTCTCTTGTCTTTGCTGAGTTATTTGCATTTAAAGTTTTTACACATTATACAAGTTTTAAACAGTTTCTCAGTACGGTTCTGTTCCGCGATATCCCTTCGCCTTCACTATCTTAACATTCGACGTAAACTTAACAATGGAACCATTATGGGATTCAATGGAATATTCCAGACCCTGCAGTTTGTGCTATATTTACGCTTATATCTGTATCTTCTATTACCAGTACCAGATCGCTTTTATTACGCTACCCATATCGCAGCCAGCGGTTTCTTAGTTATTCATGTATTACAAAGCCTTCTTTCTCAAATTGTGCAATCTTCACCTCTTTCCTAGTGTTCCAGTGATTTAGCGTCCATGTGTTGTGAGTTCATGATTCGTGATATATTATTTGGTTCCTACACTGTTTTTGTAATGAAGTTTACCGTTGTTTTTTAAATTTAGATTGTTCGACAGTATTTTCTATGTTGTGTTCTCTTTTAGCTGTACAAACTAGAGTACTTATATTATAACATGGGTTTTCATTCCCTCTACAAACAGGGGGGCTGCTTCGTCGTGGGGGTTGTCTACAACCACCCTCGTTGCATAAACCACAAGACAAGTGTCCTGTGAGCAGCGCTTAAAAAAGATATGGGACCTGTGGCGAATAGGGGCGTTGTGCGGGGTAGGCAGTGTTAAAGGGGATATGGCTTCAAAATTTGAAAAAGGCGAATTTTCTAGGTCCGATTAAGCTGCCTTCTTTGCATTTTCTAGTCATTCTTTTTTAAATACCTACCCCGTGCAGCACCTCTATTCACTACTGGTACCGTAAATGACTTGGGGGTGGGAGGGGGGCTTATTTGGCGTCCTTTCTTAACAATATTTTTTTCTTGCGGTTCGTGCGTCCAAGAGAGGTTCTACGCATGTTTCTGATTCGGATAAACAAAAAGCCATATACGAAATAAACTCGATACTGCGGAAAGGTACCAAATGCTGCCATGCTAGAGGATAACGCTGGGCTCAAGGTAGGCAAAACGGTTCATCACCATATCAACAGAGAAGTCTGATCTGTTTCTTGAATTGAAGAGAAACGACTTGAGAATCATCATAGGACTTTTTACAATTGACTTTTCCCAGTAAAAGGTATCACCTTATGGGGGTGGACAAGGTGGCCAGTGAACATTGCAGAAGCTGCGCTGAAGCAGCAGAAACTACAGAACATTTGCTACGCGACTGTATGGCTCAGATACCTTGGATGGGGTGACTTTAACACCTCAAGAAACAGGTAAAATAACCCCCAAAAAGAGACTACATAAAAAGTCTGGGGAACAAAAAAAGTCATTCACAAAAGACCTATTGGGGCCACAGTGCTGAGAGGTCAAAGGCCTATACGACTCATTAAATAATCCATAATCTACAAAGTTGTATAGTCAATAGTCTATCATTTATTTTGCTTTTATTCCATTTACGAATAGTTTAGCACGTCACTTATTAAAATAAACACAAAACTATAAAAAACAAATGTAAAAACCAAACTAGAGAACATTTCAAACAAAGAAACACAATAAAATGTTCGGTCGTTTCAGCTCTGTGCCCCACTGGTATCAAATACTGCGCAATAGAGTAATAGCAATTATTAGTTAGGTATGATTTCAGCGATGCTTTAAATTTATTCACATTTTAAATTGTTTTTAGCGAATTTCCATTAAGAAAATTCACTAATAGAGATGTATCGATGGTGAGACTTTTACAAAATTTCTTCAAATTAGCGCGATTTAGCGCCCCTAGAACCCAAATCCAAAGTCAGTTAAAAAGTTTATATAAATATATATATATATATATATATATATATATATATATATATATATATATATATATATATATATATATATATATATATATATATATATATATATATATATATATATATATATATCCAACCGATAACTCAAAAAATACTTCAGGAATTAAATCAAAATTTGGCAATTCCCTTCATTTTGTTAGTATCTTGGATGAGTTCGTTAGACAGTTGTGACACTCACATACTTTTAGGAAAAAATGCAAAAAAACTGTTCGAAAACGCAATATCTTTTTAATTGCTAGAAATATTAAACTAACTAAAACTTTGCAAGTACATACACATTGTACAAGTGGTCCTACCTACCAAATTTGAACTCAATCGGTTCAGTAGGTCTTGAGCTTAAACTAAACAAAAGTATGGGTACAGTAATAGTAAATAAGTGTTTAAAAGAGTTTAGGTGCAGCAAATGCGTTATACTGGCTAATTGTTGTAAACATATTTCAAATAGTGATAACTCAATTTCCCATTAAACTAGAATCTTCAGTTTTCATACATAGTAAAACCCACATAAAGGCAGCGTGGGTACTAGATTAGAAAAATAACTACAAATTTCTTTTAAAAAACCTTTTTTGTTATTTTGTTTGCAGAAACTGGTTCGATTGAGTTGACTAAAACGGATAATCCGAGCGATTAATAAGGAAAATACCTGCCAGGTTTATAGTTTGGCAGGTATATTCCTTTTGGAAATAAAAATTAAATTTTCAGTTAATTTACAGTTTAGCACATGGGGACCTCTTAGAAAAAAAAATTGACAAACACGCTTAGAACCCTTTCTGGATTCACATACCACAAGACAAATTTCTTGTAAACGGCCCCTAAGAAAGTTACGGGACCAGGAGATAATAGCGGTGCTGGGCGGAAAGGAAGAAAAAAAGGATATGTGAGCGAAAACTTCGAAAGCCAGCTTAGTTAGACCTCTATAAGCTACCTTTTACCCATTTCACAGCTAAACTTCCTTAAAATCCTGTTTACTTCGCCCAGAACCCTTATACACCGCAGGTCCCGCAACTTTCCTGGGGGTTGTTCCCAAGAAATTGTTCTTGTTTATATTGTTCTTGTTCATATATTGAGGGTGGTTGTAGGCATGTAGAAGGGGGAGGACAACCCCCGTGACGAAGCCGCGAAGCAAGATTTCCAATTTATGTTAAAATGCTACCTCATTTCATTTGTTTACAATATTTTTCCAAAAATGAATTTGAGGTTGCCTTGTTTGTCAGTCTCACACAGAGAGCTACAATATTTTATCATTTAAATAGGTATGGAAACAGCAACAGTAAATCAAAATCTTGGGAAGTGCTAGGAGGATAGACCACAATAAAGCAAGCCTTATCCTCAAACTCCAACGCACAGCTTTCAACATGCAGCTTCGCAGACATTATTGCAATACACTTTATTTCCTTGCAACTTTTCTGAATCTCATTCCTAACAAACGCGATCGCACCACCATGTAAGTGGTTTTCCCGAACGAAACAAGCCACACAAACGTACCCCTCAATTGTCAACCCTGCTACTAAATTTACGTCTCTAATCCAGTCTTCCTTGAAACACAGGAAATGAGGCGAACGTTCACTTATAATAAGTTCCATATGATTGAGTTTATTGATTAAACGCTGAACATTTATATGGAGTAATTTATATTGAACATTTTCTTCCGCGCCAAGCTTTGGATCCGTCCTCATCGAATTTATACATTTTTTTGCTGCCTTAACATCGGTCTATTTCGACGTCTATGGACAATCACCGAAACCCGGGAGCAGTTTAGCCACACTATCCTTGAAAAACCCCGGCCTTTCTCTAAGGAGGGTAGGGATATTTAACTTGCCCAACATCGCATGGCTAGGGGACCGACGGCGTTACGCCCTCTCCGGAGCGTGGAACGTGTAGACATGGCAAGTTACTCAAATACAATGTCACAACATCGTATGATGTTATTTTTTACAGTATGTACTGAAATGTGAAAGGGGAACTACTGTGAATCGCACCTAGTACTCTTCGGTTCAGAGGCACACGTTCTTACCGCTGGACCACTGAGCCTCTAGTATAAATTAAATATGCAGTTGTATTCGGTGACAACAGTGTAATAATTATTTCTGATACATATTTAGCAGTGCACTACAAGTAGCATATGTTATTTTGTAAATATTGTGCCTTGTATCAATGGTCTGATCACTGGTTAACCCTGAGATAATGTTCTTTAGTTTCCTCATCTTGTGACGACAGCAGTTAATCTGGTTATAATATTGTCTGTAAGTTTCCTGGACTAAACAGGCGTTAGTATAAGAACGAGCAAATAAACAAATGGCTACCTGTGTTCGTATCATCAGTTAGTTGTTTAAATCCAAGTGACTTTTCTTTTTCTAATCACTGAGTTGATACAAAGAAGTTTAGTCTAACGTTTGACTTAAACAATATAAAAAATATTCCAATTAAAGAGGTTACAGTCACTACACTACCTTTTTGCGCGTAAAATACTCGTTTCCTGGAGACTTGTTTTTACTTTTACCAACTTTGACGCGATTCTAATTTTGAACTTGTGTAGTTTGATTATTTTAATTTGATTTGTGATTAATTTAGACGGTTGTTGTAATATAAATGTTAATTCTGTAAGGCACGCACTTCAGTTCTTTTTACACGTGTTTCTTTAACTTGGAATGTTTAAATTTTGCAGTCTCAATTCAATCCATTTTCCGTCTTCTTAAAACATTAATGTCACGAGTTAACTTTCAGATCAACACGATTGACATTTTAAAACAATTTTATTTTACTATTGCAAAAATGCACTAAGTTATACATACAAAATACAAATAATAAAATGCTGATATCAACATAAATATGATATAAAATTACGTAGCACGATATGACTAAATTGCGACGAGAAGTGAACGACGAGTCTTCGTTCTATGCCCTTTTATACAATTATGGATAAGGCGTCGATTGCTTTTGGATGCAGGTGTCTACCTCTGCATCAGGTATTCCATTGATCGATTTATTGATCCATTTAATTGATTTCTTAGTTGGATCAGTTCCGTCGTGTATCCACGAGAATGCTACCCTGCAGTTTTACTGTCTATTGTCTTACACTGTATCGCTGTCTTAATAATAGGCTATTGTCCCGAGGTTGGTATCTCCCCCCCCCTCTAGGGGAATGAAGCTTAAGTTTCGTTCCGGATTTTCATGGGAAATCCGGTTTGAGTGCTTTCTGTGGTTCTTGTTTTAGTTTCCTTCAATTTCCTTCCGATAACCTGAATTGTTGCTGCTGCTATGACTGCTATTAGTATGATATATAGCAAGATGGTTCAGATGCTGGTGTGGTAAATTGGACGATTTATTTCTCCTGGAATTTTAACTTTCATTGATTGAAGTTGTATAATGCTATTAGGATCGTGTAATGGCACATTTTCTAATTTGAGTTCTGTCAGCTTATTTCGAAGTACAGGTTCTTCTTGAGCTCTTGTATACAATTCGAGAACGTTGAATAATTGTTGTGTTTCTGCATTCATTTGTATTGAATTGTATTTCTTATTGCTGATTATTAGTTCACATTTTGGTTTCAGAGTCACTAATTTTGTTATTATTGTTGTTTCTTCTTGCCCTATTTTGTTCTTTGCTAGGTTATCAGGCGTCGATATGCTAAGAATTAGTATTCACTTGGTTCTTTAACCGATACTAACGACTGCGTCAGCTAACTTTCGGGTTAACACGATTGACTTTTTAAAACAATTTTATTTTACTATTAAAAAATACACTAAGTTCTACATATAAAATACAAATAATAAAATACTGATATCGACATAAATGTGATATAAAATTACGTAGCACAAAATGACAGACTAAACTGCGACGAGAAGTGAACGATGAGTCTTCGTGCTATGCCCTTTTATATAATTATGGATGAGGCGTCGATTGTTCTTGGATGCAGGTATCTATCTCTGCATCAGATATTCCATTGTTTATTGATGTCTTAGTTGGATCAGCTCCGTCGTATATCCATTAGAATACCTTGCAGTTTTACTGTCTATTGTCTTACACTGTATCACTATGTCTTAATATCTCACGATTTAAAACCACAAAATTGGCAATGTTTAAACGAATAACCTAACCTCGCGATTTCGGTTATGTAGAAGAAACGTTATAAGAAGTGTATTTTACAAAGTCTTATGTTTCTGCTTCAACCGTCATAATGCGTCATTTTACTAAAATATTTGCAGAATTTATTTCAAACAGATTCTTTCTCTGATGCTTTGGTAGCAGTTTCAGTTATATAGAGTTTGAGGTTTAATAGCCTTATCATTTTTAACGGATTTTCATACAAGCCATTCGCCATTCAGATTGCGACTTTGAATTTTGAAAATATTTTTTTAAACAAGAATACTAGAACCCATATTCGTGGTCAGTTTTTGAATATGTTTGTATATATATATATATATATATATATATATATATATATATATATATATATATATATATATATATATATATATATATATATATATATATATATATATATATATATATATATATATATATATATATATATATATATATATATATATATATATATATATATATATATATATATATATTGTTACGTTGTACGGGGTTCTGGATTCGTTGACTAACACAACACAGCTTTTAAAGCTACTAATTTATTATAAGCAACTATTTTCCAACACCAGTATCAACTAAAATATTTTTTGCTATTATTAAATGTCCATAGAACTATATTCCATTATTCGCCTTCTATGATCGCTTCTTAAACACCAACATTTACTGCTAACTGGCTTAATACTCTATGATCACTATTCTGCAATGCACCGACTTAATACTGAACTAACTCACTATATGTACCGTTCGTCTATTTATACTCTCCATGGAGATTCTAGATCTTCTATACTTTTCTATACCTGTCTCTTCTGGTCCCTTCTAGAAATATAATTCCAGAGTGTTCGCTCTTACGAACACACTTTATAACCGACATCTGACCATAGAATAAACAAAGTCCATAAACTCAATTTTCATAGACAAATGTGACAATTTATATATATATATATATATATATATATATATATATATATATATATATATATATATATATATATATATATATATATATATATATACATACATACATACACGATGGCACATTTCTAGGGTAAAGGTCAATATAATCTACGTTTATATACAAGAAGCGAGAAAAAATTATATAAGTTAATTATAGGGCGTCTTGAGCTGTATCTCATAAAATTATTTTAACAATCACAGGTGGCCCATAAGTCGTTGGTGATACGAACCTTTTTTTAAACAAACAGTACTTATATCACTGCGTTTCTACATTTTTAATAGAATTATAAGGCATGTTTATGAGAAAAAATAATTTGATACCGTTCACCGTGTTAGAGTTATTTTAATAATTGTTTTGTAACTCTTAGTTTTTTTTTTTGGCACATCTCAAAAATTGTGATACGGCGGTTTTACCGATAGATAGGGGAGTTCCGTCATAATTAGGCATTTAAGGACGTTTTTGTTGATATTATTCGCCGAAAAAAAATTAATCGAGATGCCATATACAGGGCGCTCTCAAATAGTTGCTGAATTCTTAAAAAATTCAAACTGCTTTCACTCAATTTTTTCGAATGGAATATCCCACATGTTTCAGAAATGAAAAAAATCATTTTGCTTTTCTAGTTTAACTAATAAGCTTATTTGATATCTAATTTTCTTAACTTTTTCAGGTGGTAACGCTGGCGTTGTATATATATTTCATTGGTGCTCTATTAGGTAGGCAGTTTATTCCTTACACAGATAAGAAACTTGAGAAAATGGAAGATATGTATTTTCCTTTCTTCACTGCTATTCAAGTAAGTATATTTAGTAGATTAAATATAAAGTATCTACATAACGAATTTGACCCTCCCATGGGCATCAGCAAAGTATTCTGGATCAATGCGTTTTTTTAACCACACTTTTTTAAAAGTATGTGTTTTTAGAGACTTTTTTAAATTTATAATTTAAGTGCCTTAACAACTAAGGTCATTGACACTAGCGACACTTTAAATAATTACACAAAAAAATTATATATAAAAAGAGGAACTAATAAATAGACTTAAATACTATTATATAAATTGGACTGTCTTAAAAATCTAAGTAAACAGTTTACATTCGAAAAATGTAGACCTAAAATTTCAGATAAGTTTCTTTCACCAAAATTTTCAAATCGTGACATATAAAGCACATTCTAATAGGATGTGAAATATTGAAATTGGTCGGTCACAGAGCTCACAATACGGACGTTGCTGTTGATTTAAAAGATAAACATGTGTATGTAGAGAGTGGCCAATTCGGAGTCTTCTGATAATCACTTCTTCCCTGCGACATAAATCTGGCCGTTTCTTGATTGCCACAGTTGGTTCAATTTCTCGCAGTATGTTGCTTAGCGAAGACCAATGGATTAGCCATTTCTGTCTATAAAAATTTGTTATCTGTGCAGAAACGTCGGAGTAAAGTTGAAGAGGAATTACAGTATCGATTAAGACAGAATTCCTGGCGCATTCGTCTGCATTTTCATTTCCAGTAATGCCACAGTGTGATGGGATAAATATAAGTCTGATAGATTTGCCAGATTGCAAGGCACAATGAATAGATTCTTGTACTTGGATTACAATATGGTCCTTTGGGTAAAGGTTTGTGAGTGATATAATCGACGAAAGAGAATCGGTGCATATTAAGGCGTTATTGAAATGAGAGTTGGCGAATGGTTTAGTTGCTCTCATTATAAACTTCGCTCAATTAATTTTTTTTGGTGGTGGGCATTTTTATTCTTACTGCCCACCCTATATCCTATATTTGATTGTTGTTACAAATGGAAAAGAGAAAAATTTTCATTATATATTTATCAATAGTAAAAGAAAAACAAGATAATGTAGGTACATTTTTACTCCGGGCAAATATGGAATTCCGTGGAATTTATTAAAGCATGGTTGCATGCAGAGCGGTACTTGGCAAGATGAACAAATATACCTTGTTCTTTTTTCAGCTATTTTCATGCTACAAAGCCTACATCTTCTATATGTTTCTTGTTGGTTGGGAATATGATTGTCTCTTCCTGCGATCTTACTTTACCAGGAACTACACGCTTGTATGATAGAAACGACACAGGTCTATTCTGTCGTTTTCTAGAAGTCAAGCCAACAAAAAGTTGTCTAGCCAAATTAATTCTATAAGATAATTGATCTTCCTACTTGTAGTCATAAGTATAAATGAATCGACAATCGCCATGTCTCTCAAATAATATAAAATTCGATGCCACCACTTAATGAATTTGCGACCAATGGCATGTCTTTCGTGAAGGTGATCCAATTTGCCCACAGCTTATGTGATTATATTCTGCTACCGCTCTTGGACTATAAACATTTTCCCTGCAACTATCTTTATTTATCCGCTTTACACTGGTGGTATCTCTTGGTAAAAAATAATTTGTGACCAAATAGACAGGCTTACTGCCCATTCATATTTATGGCTGACAAATTTCCTTTTGCCTGAAACATGAATTGCCCACGCTGCATTTTTAGTGAATTTGCTTAAAAAAATCACTAATGAGGAGATCCTAACTTTTGAAAACTTTTTAATTTTAGACACATTTTCTCAAATGAGCCGGAACTAGACCCCTCCCCATATCGAGCGTCGGTTTCAATTTTTATATGTTCATTTATATATATATATATATATATATATATATATATATATATATATATATATATATATATATATATATATATACATATATATTTGTTTGCTGTATTTATACATATTATATATATATATATATATATATATATATATATATATATATATATATATATATATATATATATATATTGTGTGTCTGTGTATCACACCGATAATAAAAAAATAATGGGCTGATTTTGATCAAATTTGGTGCGTACCCGCCTTTTGCAAGTGGCTTGGATAACTTCGTTAGCCAGGAAAATCGGCGCAGGTTTTCACGGAAAATTTTGAGTTTTTTTTTTCGGAAAAAAATTATATCTCCGGAAATAACAAAGCAAGGTAAGCCTGTTTGTATTATAAAGAGTGAGCCATGTACCAAAATTTAGATCTGTAAGTCTAAATGCAAAAAAGTTATAGGCATTAAAAGAACAAAAAAATTGGGGTTTTGCTCAAAACGTCAAAGTCGCGATTTGAAACATCAAAATTGGCAACATTTAGGAAAAGAACCTGAAACCAATACGGGTTATGTAAAGAAAATGTCGCAAGAAGAGTGTTCTGCCAATCCTTAAGTTTCAGCTTCATGGTCCTTTATTTTACTAAAATATTCCCTGAAAATTCATTTCAAATAGACCCTTTCTCTGATGCTTTGGGAGTAGTTTTAGCTAAGTTTATGGTTTAATGGTCTGTAATTTATAGTAGTTTTCGTAGAAAAAATTCGCCTATGAGGAGACCGCGACTTTTGAGATTTAAAAAGATTTCTTCAAATGAGTGCAAAAAAGGCACCCGGGCTTAGTTCCAATTCTTATATGTTTACATATATACAGGGTGACGCATTTCTACGGTAAAGCTAAATATAATTGTTATTATACAAGATACGAGAACAAATTGTATATGTGACAATCACAGGCTGGCCCATAAGTCGTTGGTGATACCTGCAATTTTTTTTTCGAACATCCCTTATGTTATTGCATTTTTGCATTTTTTATCGAAATATGATGCATGTTTTTAATTTAAAAAATCTACATGCAGTAAGTGCGTTTTGGTAGTGAATTTTCATTAAATGATTCAAATTTCAATAACTCATTTTGCTATTAACGTAAAGTTCATTGGCTACGAAACCAGTTTTCTCGGAAACATTTTATATTTATTTTCGTGTAATTTTGTTACATTTCAAACAATAAACTATTTTGATAAAATATGGTACACTGTATCTACTATATAGGTTATACCGGTAACCAAATTGATGCCTGCTTGCATTAAAGAGACACAGTTGCTATTAAAAACATTTTTATAAAAATTCACTTCCATAACTCACTTGTTGCGTCCAGAATTTTTATCTCTGTATATAACTGGTCAGTTTTTTCTGTGTGCTCGTACTGTACGAACAGCAGATATACCATCCTTCAGCGGCTTTTCCATGAGGAAGAGCGTGAAAAAGTTGTCAAATGCGACAAGACAACTATTCTTCTTCAGTGACGAAGTAAGGTTCGTTACCACCTTTTCGCCCAATCTGTAAGTATCACTCTTTTCAGAATCTGAAGATTTTCCTGTATAAATATAACATTTATATACATACACCAAATCGGCTAGAGACCAGACTTTTTACCATCGTTTGACTGGCTCCATTGGCATGTATGGTTTGTTTGTATTTGACCTTTCTCTTTAGTGGTGATATTATCGTTCAGGTGAATTTTCTCTCTAAGTGAAGGTTCAAACCTGCGACGAGCACTGATAAGTACACTTGGAGAGCCCAAATCACCACAACACATTTGTTGTGGTGGTTTGAGTTCTCCAAGTGTAATTAGGAATATTCTCGGATATCTCCTTATATCTTTTAGATGACATGGTATTGACATACTGCTAGAACCGCCAAAAATGGATCACTCGCCCATAAGTTTGCACACTGAGGTAGTCTTTGAAGGTACGGGATGCCGAGGACGATATTAGGTTGACTAGGCCATATACCCTCAGGATTCCCAGTAGGGATCAGTGGAGGGAAAATGAGGTTGCATCCCAGCCCGCAAGCCTGGTCTGTTTCACCGCCGGATCGCGGCTGGAGGATCAACAATCCTTCGGGACAGGAATATACATCGAGGACCTGGGGGTGCGCGAGAGTTATGCTCTGCGCCCATATACCACGGCATTCAAAACAGAGGTATACGCTAGACAGGATGTGAGAAGGATCCCCAAGAAATGTATATACATTTGCTCGGATAGCCAGGCGGTCCTCCGGGCAGTCTGCGCGGCCAGAATCAGGTCAACACTGGTTCAGGAGTGCGCTGACGCCCTCAAAGGACTAGCCAGGACAAATAAGGTGCAACTGGTGTGGGTTCCGGGACACTATGGCGTAGCGGGGAATGAGGTAGCGAATAATCTCGCAAGGCTTTGTTCCCAGCTGCCGTTCTGTGGCCCGGAGCCTGCGATAGGCATAAGTAGGAAGACAGTCTCTGTCGCCTTAGACAGGTGAACTGAGGAAGCAATGGAGAAGCACTGGGGTCGGTTGGTGGCTGTAGGCAGGCGAGGGACTTCGTGGAGGGACCGGACAGAGGTAAAGTTGTCTGGCTACTCGGTGGGAGTCGACCTATGCTGCGACGTATCTTTGGGGTGCTGACAGGCCACTGCGCCCTCAGAAGACACCTCACATTGATAGGCGTAGAGAGGGATCCCATTTGCCAGGAATGCGGCGAGGATGAAGAAACGTCCTACCAGTACCTGTGTGAATGCGATGCCTTTGGGAGTTTTCGAGCAGAATTGTTCGGTTGACGACTCTGCAGAAGAATCAGGTAAGTACCGTCCAATTGAAGACCGCCACAGAGCATAGTTGCTGGGTTGCTGGGGTTGACAAAAAGGGCTCATTGTGGCCTACTACTGCTACTACTAGTCTTTAAATACCCATCATTATAAAAATACCAATGTGAGTTCGAATTTCCTCTATAGAAGTATCGTTCATGCATTTGGATGGCCCTGGCCCATTATCATCTGTATCACCTATTTCCTGTTCAAGTCTTGTACAGCATACAAGTTGATTTTATCGACAATTAGCTGTAAAATATCTTGCGTGAACAGTTTCGTGAAATAATCTATTTCCTTGTCGTGCTTCGAAAATTCGAACGTGGTTTCTGCGGTTTTACGAAAATCAATTTTTATATTGTTAAGGTGTTCGGTTCCCACACTCCATGTGTATTGGATTTGATTATTCTCGTCGTCTTGTTTCTCGTTGGTTTCTAGAATAAACTCGGTTATACGAGTATTTTTTGGGGCAAATCCAGAAGGGAAAAAGTCATTTGTGATTTCAGGATTCTCAGGACTCAAGTTATTTCCAATATTACAAGAGGATGTACTTGCACAAGTGCAATCAAGTGTCGCTATTTCATCTCGAGCACTATCATCCGATTCTTGACGTGAGTTAGTTTCATCATTTGGTAGACTGTAAAAGTAGCTAAGTGCAGCTTTCGCCCTCTCGGATTATCCAAATTCCAAATATCTGTAAAAAACGTATGTCTAAAAGTGTTCGCATTTGCAATCTGTAGGAAACATGCTACCCAAATGGAAAGTTCCACAAATTAGGCATAGGCGATGGAAAGTATGATTCCCACTTACAAATATCATATTTGTGTTTTAGTGAATTGTCGTAGGGAAAATTCACTAATGGGGAGATCCCGACTTTTGAATTTTCAAAACGATTTTTCTAATGATCCCGAACTGGGCTTGGGTTTCAATGTTGATATGTTTATATATATATATATATATATATATATATATATATATATATATATATATATATATATATATATATATATATATATATATATATATATTATCACTTCCAGTTTGTTGATTGACCATTTACAAGAGATGCCGACAGAAAAGAAAGGGGGAACGAATGATAGAAGAAGTTACGGTAAATAGCAAGTCGAGTACAGAATATAAAAAAACTTCGGGACGCCGGAAGTGCGTTATGCTAGCGAATTTTCATGAAATGCTTCTAATTTGAATAACAAATTTTTTTTATAAACCTAGAATGTTGAATTTGGGTAGGTAGTAAGGTCTTTCGCAAGGCAATATATCCACAATCAAAATAGCTTTCCAATTTGCGGAGATAAATTTTATTTTCGAAAGGAAACTCAAAATTTTCCCGAAAAACCTTGTCCGATTTTCCTGGCTATCTGGCTATCCAAATTCGACATCTGTAAAAGACGTATGTATAAAAGTATTCGCATTTACAGGCTATGGGAAGTATGCTACACACATGGAAAGTTCTATAAATTAGGCATAGGCGACGGGAAGTACGCTAGTACGCTTCCCACTTTTTTCTTTTCTCCCTCAGGGCTGGTCCGCGGCTTTGCCGCCCCGATAGCACTGTCGCTTCCCACTTACAAATATCATATTTCTGTTTTCGTGATTTGTCATAAGAAAAATTCACTAGTGAGCAGATCCCGAATTTTGAATTTTGAAACATTTTTTTCCAATGAGCGCGAACTGGGCTCCTTGAATCCATATCCGGGATTAGTTTCAATTTCTATATGTTCTATATATAGTATCACTTTCAGTTTGTTGATTGACTATTTTACAAGAGATGCCGACGAAGAAAATGGGAATGATTGATAAAACGCAGCAAGTGCGTTATGGTAGCGAATTTTCATTAAATGCTTCAAATGGAATAACTAAATTTCTTATAAACCTAGAAAGTTATATTTTGGTACGTAGTAAGATTTTGTAATGTTCAGAGATAAAAACTATTTTCGAAAGAAAACTAAAAATTTTCCTGAAAAACCTGGTCCCATTTTCCTGGCTCACCAACTCTTCCAAGCCATTAATAAAATAAGTATTTGCCGAGCTGCACGAAAACCGGTTCATTACTTTTTGAGTTATCGATTGAATACCTATATATATATATATATATATATATATATATATATATATATATATATATATATATATATATATATATATATATATATATATATATATATATATATATGTATATGTATGTATAGAAATATAAAAATTGAAACTGACCCCGGAAATCGGTTCTAGTGGTTCTAGTTCGCGCATATTTGAAAAAAATATTCTCCAAGGTTGCACCATCGATTAGTTAATTTTTTAAAATAAAAATTTACTAATACAATTGTAGTCGTCAAACGTTTGGAATTTGTCATCCTCTGATGACGCTAACTTGGTTAGTGGAACGATTGCCAGTTTTTTTAAACGTGTTGAGGTGATTTGGGTTCTCCTTAAATAAAAGAAAATTAGCGAACGTTTTCCATGACGACATTATTTACTAGAATTTGTATTATATTTTTTTTGTTGTTCATTAATAAAAGCAAATGATAATCTACTAAACATATAATTAAAGTCAATGGCTGATAGACATGGTACAGATAATAATTATTCTAAAAATCTACATGATGAAGACTGGCAGATGACTCATTCATTTAAGAATTTAAATATTTACTTTTTGTTAGCCAGTTCATGGAAATCCTTTCCTTAGCTATGTATATTTTTTATTTAGTTTTTTGTTGTGGTTTCTTGATTAACTCTTATGCAAATTTTCAATGGAAATCCCTAAAAGAAATCTACGATTTTGTAAATATTCCAATAATATTAAAAGATAAAATTGATAAATAATTATGCTATACAACCAAAGGATGCTTGCATCCTAACAATACCCAAAACTCCGTCACTTAACCCGTTCACTGCTCACTCGTGTTTGTAGGAACACCCTTGGGCTAAGGGTTGATTTTTTCTCAGGTGTCTTTTCAGAATTACCACATAGCACCACAAAGTGTATTTCGCCAAACAAGTGAAAAATATACTAAAACACGCCTCCGTGGCCGTGCGGGAAAGTCGATTCAGACTTTCCAATACGGACTCGGGGGTCGACGGTTCGATCCTCACCGGCGGCGGATGATTTTTCAAAATCACTGTCGTCGTTGAGATCGAGCTCAAGGTGGAGGGTAGGTTAGTTTAGATGAGCAAAAAGGGTCAGCAATGGCCTAATTGCCAGTAAGCATCTTACCTTTTTACCTTTTACTAAAACACGTGATGACGCAAAATCACGTCACGAGCATTACGCAATGAACTTTTCGTGAAATGCTCATGACTCGATTTCGCGTCATGTGTGTGTTGCTTCAAAAGTAATTATATTGATTACAAAACAAATAAAAATATCACAAAAATAATTTTATTAATTTAATACACAAAAAAAACGCAAATAGAATATGCAAAATAAGAAAACAAAAATAATAACTGAATAAAATTGTTTTTGTTATAAATGTAAGAAAACGAACAAAAACATGTGTAAATAAAAATAACAAACTTTCTTTGGCGCATCAAATAAACAAAATTAAATAAAGTAAGGTAACTTATTTATTACAGGTCCGCATGCCATTCGTAAAACAGTTTCCATCCAAACACAAAGATGGCTTTGAAGGGTATGCTGGGCAAAAGTAAATTATAGTAAAAGTGTCTTTTGGCACTTTATTTTTATAACAATTTTGGCATCTTCTGCGCGGCCGATGTTTGGAATTTGGCGTTATAGGATTTTTTTGCGCTCTGTGCTGGAATGAAATAGGTCTCTCTGGTGAAACTTCCTTTGGTGGTACAAGTTCTTCAATCACTCGCAGTCGGAAATCATACAACGAAACTCGACTTCTTTCATATTTCTTATACAAAAAGTATGAGTTAAAAAGCAGCAATTGCAGAACGTGAATGCCAATTTTTGTGTACCATCGAAGCGATTACCTAGAGCATGAGTAATAAGACAACATTTGATCCTGCTTGTCAATGCCACACATGTTTTTATTATACATATATATCGCTTCCGGTTTCTGCTTTTCTTGGCCCATTTTGTTTCTGTATTGGACGAAATCATGAGAAAACTCAGTGGAAATGTACGATACATCGCGCTTGTCATGCCACTTTCCGACCATTACATTATTGGAGTAGCGAGCAATATTGTCGCCCACCTTCAGCTTTGCATTTTTTACCTCAAGAAGATTGTCTTTTCGGTCAAGCCGTAGAGTTCCGGTGCAGTAGGTCCCTCTTTCTAATAGTTGGTGAGCCAAAGAATAACTGTTGTAGAAGTTGTCCATGAATAAAGAGTGCCCTACGTCTAATCTTTCTTTCATTAGATGGAGAACTACATTGGCAGCATGGCCTTTGCCACCAAAATTATCTAGCACACCGGTATAAATGGAGAACTTCAGAATAGTTCCATCTGGCTCGGTCAACATGTACAGCTTCACTTCGTAGTTATGGCGCTTATTTTTTATATACTGTCTAAAAACCAATCTCCCGCGCCATAAGACCATGGATTCATCGATAGAAAGATTTTGGTTTGGGGAATAGATATCCACCATTTTATTATTAAAGTAATATATCACAGGTCGGTTTTAAATAGCCTGTCTTGGGGTTTTGCTTCGTTTTGTTTTGGGTTTTCTGCAAAATGCAAGCATCGCATAATGATCATAAAGCGATCTCTGCTCACGTGGGTCGAAAAAAATGGAAGATTGAAAAGTCTGTCTTTCTTTCAAAAATCTTGCATTCGACTGAGTGGAATTGTCCCCATGTGCAGAAACAATCCAAAAATGAAACGCATTTCAGGTATCGAAGTTTCGCGCCAACGAGCAATTTTGGAAAATTCGCTTACATTGGGAGACTGGAATACCTCGACTGCATAGCGATTCGTTTCCTGAACAACAAGATTCAAAAATCTATCGTCAACCAATAAATTGAAATAATCAATTGGCTTATTCCCTGTAATTAAAAATTATTTATTCAATAAAAAATGTGTTAATTATCGTAAAGAAAATAGTCTCACCGTCTAGTAGTATTTTTAGCTCTTGTTTCCCTGTAAAAGCTAGCGTTTTCTTGCTGGGTGTTTGGGTCCAGTTCACAGTTTCATCATCGGACCTTGGAACAGTAACTTGCTGAAGAGTAGTTTAAATCAGTTTCTGTCTCAACAGGAACGTCTTCATTTTCTTCGATATGCGAATCACTTTTTTCAAATTCCGATTCCAAATAATCTGGATCCTCAAAATCATCGTCAGAGTCCAGTAAAATGCGTTCTATCTCAGCGTAAGAAAGTGGTTTTTGAAGTTTGTACTTATTTTTTGTTATTTTTGGTCGTTTTACTCCGGATTGCCCTGCTCCAGTCGAATCCATTGCGAACTCAAACAGCACAAATTAACGATACCTCTATGTGTGTTGAACATACTCACAATACATCACACGCGTACAACGTCGGCTTACATACTGAAAACGGTATGTGCATGCCCGCTGTAATGACTCGAAATCGCGTCATGAGCGTCAGTGGCGCAGCACGCAAGACGTGATTTCGCGTCATGCGCACTGGACGGGTTAATGTAGATACGGAGGAGAATTGCAGAGATAATGCGCAACGAAAGAAAGACAAATAAAACTGTTAGAAGAGGCGAGGGGAGAAACACCCCAGCTAGCACCAAATTGTTGTAGACTGAGATCGGAACTTGAAATAAATATTTACTACGTAATCGCCACTGACTCTACTGGTGAAAATAGATTTTTATTACACACTAACAGTGACAGTTACGTAATATTCACCTCTAATAACTACTTCAGAATTACGCAGCTTCTTAGCTGCTTCCAAGGTATTAGGAACATCGTCGGCACTCATTAAACACCCTAAAAGTTTCGGAAACTTGAAGGGAGCAAACGAGAGCAGTCAAAACTATCCTATGTTACTGAAATCCGATATTAAATTTGCAGTCATTTTCAAGTAGCATAGTTGCCGCGGCGTTGCCATTAAAGAGGGGGTGATGGTATGGGGTGGAATAACATACGGTAGCAGGTCACCTTTAGTTTTTATTGTGATTTAAGATACATTTATAAAAAATCGCTACCATAACACACTTACTGCGTCCATACTTTTTTCTCTTCCGTCGTTGTAAAAAAGTTGTTTCGTAAGTATTTCTGTTTTATTAAAAAAATAATTATCAAAATGACTTATTTCATTTAACCCGAAAACGTCTGGACGCAGCAAGTGCGTTATGGTAGTCAATTTTCATTAAAAAATTTTTAATAGCAAATATGTGTGCTTTTTTTTTTAAGAAAGCAGGCATCAAATTTGGTTACCAGTATAACATATATAGTAAAAACAATGTTCTATGTTTCATCAAAATAACTTTATTGTTTGAATTTACAAAAATTTCCCAAAGTAAAAGTGATCCCGAAAAATCTTGCTTCTTGGTTAAACGCAAATTGAGCTATTTAAATATAAGGCATTCAACCAAAATTCGCTACCATAACGCACTTCCTGCGTCCGGAATTTCTTTTCTTACAATACATTATATTTCGATGGACTTAGACTTATGGGCCACCTGTGATTGTAGTGATCCTTTTTCAGGTGTAGCTCAAGACACCATATAATTAATGTATACAATTTTCTTTTTCATATATTGTATAATAACAGATATATTGATCTCTATTGATTTTTTACAAAAATTCGACAAAAATTATATATTATACATTAAACAATAAACTCTATAGCTAAGACTACTGCCAAACATCAGACAAAGGGTCTATTTGAAATGAATTTTCTGGAAAGATTTAAGTAAAATGAAGGACCATGACGGTTGAAACTAAGATTTCAGGATTTGTAAAACATTGTTTTTGAGACACTTTCGTTCCATAGCCCGTATTGGATTCAGGTTCTTTGCCTAAACGTTGCCAATTTTGACGTTTTCCATCGCGATTTTAACGAGGAAGACCCCAAAATATTTTTCTTTAAATAGCTATAACTTTTTTGTCTTTTCACCTACAGAGCTATGTAATGGCACGTAATTTACCTATAACGATATAAACCCGCGTAGCAAATTTGGTTGCCCTTACTTTGTTATTTCCCGATATATATATATATATATATATATATATATATATATATATATATATATATATATATATATATATATATATATATATATATATATATATATATATATAAAGGAAAACACCACATCTTCTGGGAAAACGTCGTCGGTTTTCCCGGCTAACGACCTTATCCAAGCCACTTGCAAAAGGAAGGTATTCGCCAAATTTCGTCAAAATCGGCCCATTATTTTTGAATTATCGGAGTGATACATATATGTATGTATATATACATATATACATATATATATATATATATATATATATATATATATATATATATATATATATATATATATATATATATATAAATGAAACGGACTCCGGTTATGTGTTTTAGGGAGCCTAATTAGCGCTTATTTGAAGAAATTTTTTCAAAACTCAAAAGTCGGGATCTCCTCATTAGTGATTTTTTAAAAGAAAATTCACTAAAATAGGTTCCATTTTAACCTCAATACCATTTACGTTTTTACACGGCGCCATTTTTAACGCAACCTTCGATTTCACTTTACGTTAATAATATAAACAAATAATTTTATGGTTTCCAGAAATCACCATTTTATTAAGAAACCATAAATTATTTATTTATTGTTACAGTTCTGCTTCTACGTGGGCTGGCTGAAAGTGGCAGAGGTATTAATAAACCCCTTTGGAGAAGACGATGATGACATTGAACTGAACTGGCTCATAGATAGGCATATCAAGGTAAGTGTAGCATGTGATGCCATTACTGACCTTTATAAAAGATTTTCCATTCGAGGTAATTTACTTACTTTTGATGTGGTTTACATTTTAATTTTCTTGTTTATACTATGAAGGAATGTGGAATTTTGTAACATAGTAATTTTACTAAGTGAAGATTGAAACCTGTGATGAGCACTGCAAAGTTGACTTGGAGAATCCAAATCACCACAACACATTTTAAGAAACCTGAGGATCGTTTCACTAACCAAGTTAGCGTCATCAGAGGATAAATAATCTAAAAAGCTTACATCTACAGCTCTGCTTATATTCTGAATAGCAGCAGGTAGTCGGTCCATAACGATAGAGGTTGGTCCAACAACACAAAAATTAACATATTTCGTTTGTTTTGCAATCGTCTTTCTTCTTTTAGACGGGGCCTTTCATTTGCCCAATAATGCCTATTATGTCGATTATACACACCACAATTTGTAAATCTGGATTCATCAGTCCATATTATTTTCAAATGAAAATTTTCATTTTGCTGACATTGTCCTTGATACCATCTGCAGAATTGAACTCGCTTAGGGTAATCGTCAACATTTAAGCCTTGTACGATTGTAGGTTTGTATGGACGGTAATGACTTTGTTTTAATACACGGTCTTGCGTACTTTTTGGCACGTCAATTTGTTCACCATAAAACCGAACAGATTGCGGAGGGTTTGCGTTTGAAACCTGTCGTCTTTCTGGGTAGTTGTTTTGATATGAATTTGCTGCCTCAGTATTTCGGTTAGAACGAATATAACATTCCAACATGTCAAAATATTCTTCATTACTGAACATATTGTTGAATAATATTTAAAGTAAACAGGAAACAGTTATTTACTAAGTTTACCTATTAAATTAAATTATAACAATTTTTAAGGATAATGTTTTAATGTAAAATATCATTTGTAATAATGGGCCGATTCATTGGTGTGCTCAAAGTTCCTATTTTTTTATCGTGAATAGTTACGGAAAATTATGTTAAAAGTAGAAGCTTATTGTTAGACTCCATAGCCTACTGCTTTTTGAACCCTTTTTTTTTTGACATTTGTTTTCTGGTATTCGATTTCATAGCCTACTATCCTCAAAACGGTGTTTCTCAAAATTGTTAGTGCAGTTACAAGATTTCTCAAGCATGTTGTATATCATTGGAAAGCTCTTTTCACATGAGCAAAAAAATCCAATATGGCTGCCATAATAAAAACAAACGTTGATACCTGTAGCTTAAAAACAAATGACAATCCAAAGTTGGGAATAGCACAAAAAGATTATCCTGCAAAAAGTGTGCTGAAAATGTGCAAGTCTTAGACATGTCCGATAAACGCCTACTGAGATATTGAATAAAAGAGAAATCGACAAATTTTGTTTTTTTTCCAAAATAACTCGAAAATGAAACCAGGTAGGACAAAGTGCAAGTCACATTTGGAACGAGCATGAAATTCTGCAAAACGTTGATAATTTAACCGTCTCCCTATCTCTAATAATAACGGAGATAGCAATACATTCCCATCCAGTTTGGGACACACTCTATACTTTCGAAAGCGCTTAGCTGTCCCGTGTGTCCAACGTTTTTAATCAATTTTAGATTATCCTTTTCTAATTGGTGATTAGCGATGGAAAAAATATATCGATATATGGAAAATATCGATACATACTGGAAAAAACATCGATATATTTATATTGTATAAATGTTTCGATATATCCAGTGAATAATCGATATATTTTGTAAATCTATTCATATCACAATCACATCAGAAAAGCCAATGCGCAATTGTAATAATCGTTTTATTTTGAAATAATTACTTTGATCAATATTATATTTTTTTCTTGCTGTGTTCGATAAAAAAAACCACAAAGGTAAAAGCTATTTTCTAAGATTTCGGAGACATCATAGGAAGCGGATAAATTTTCTACGGTGTCAGCGCGTCCTTTCGTGTGAAGTTGTAAAGTTTCTGCCATTTTTTGTCTTGTGCTTGAGGATCAATCTAGCTATTGTCGTAGTAATGTCGAAAGTAACACACTATTTTAATTATTTCTTGTTGTATAGAAAACCAGATTGGCATCTTATTGGAATACTAATAAACTTGCACTATTTGGTATGTTAAAAAATACCAAGAAATATGTCTTCTGTTCCTACTCAAAGAACTGTCTGCCGTCATCTTGTGGTTTTTCCGAAAACTATTCAATCATTCATATTATGTACCACCAATTGTGGAATGTTCTACTGGTATCCGATTTAGGCTGAACTAATTGCTCCACTACTTCGATAAGGCTGTTACTAATTTGAACCCATCTGGTTGCTGATCTAAGTAAATTTCCATGTTGATAACATTAAAGGACCCTGTAGCTACAAGTGCTTGTAGTGTTATGTCATATTTGGCTGGCCTGTTTGGCAGATACTGTTGTAACGAACAGCGGCCCCTGAACGATTCCAGCTTTTCGTCTACTGTAACATACATTCTAGGAGGATAGGACTGACTGTACACCATCTTCAACGAACTTGTCAAATATCGCTCTACCAGGAGCTGGTTTATCTTTTCGCCTTCTTTCCGCTCAATTTTGAATATTGTCACATCGGATAGATGCAAGTTAAAATGTAAATTATCCGAAAAAACCTGTTCGCCTAAGCGAATCTAGGTTTTGACGACTAGATTTATAAATACCTGCCAAATGAGCGCGAATTTGGGGCGCTAGAACCCGAAACCATGGTACGTTTGAATACCTTTCTCTTATTGATAATTTGGATCAGTTCGTTAGTCAACCCAATCGAACCAGGTTTTTTAAAAACAAATATTTTTTCAATAAAAGAAATTTGTAACTCAAAAAATAACATAGCTATTTTCATGAAATTTGGTAGATATAGTTCGTTGGTAATGGCTTTATCACATACCAACATTTAACTTTCTAGGTTTATAAAAAAGTGAGTTGTTCAAATTTGAAACACTTAATAAAAATTCGCTACCATAACGCACTTGGTGCGTCCGGAACTTTTTTTCCGTTTTAGGAGCGCATATGTTTTGTTTGCCGGAATGTTTTTTACCTGCATCTTTTAAAATTAATACTTGTTTCTATGAATGTTAGGTATATTAACACAAGATAAACCAACCAAGTTATTCAAAGTAATGAGTCCTTTTCACTTGTTGGAATTTCTATGGATCGATATCTCAATTGGCACCAACATGTCACATCAATTGCAGAAGCGCCTGCTAAAAAATTAGGTTTCCTCTTCCGGGCTCACAAATACTTTTCACCAGCTAATCGCTATACCTTATATACTTCACAAATAAGGCCAAACCTCGAATACTGCTTCGACATCTGAGGTGCCGCTGCCGCTTCTACACTCGCTATCCTGGACTCCATTCAGAAGAGAGCTATGCATCTCATCCGTGACCCTAGCGTCACCCAAAGTCTGCCATCCTTTGCTCACCGACGTGCCGTTGGTGACCTCTCTCTCTTTCTCTCTCTCTCTCTCTCTTATAGATATCTGCACGGGCACTGCTCAGAGGAGCTTTCTTCCCTAGTTCCTCCACCTGCTGCCTCCAACAGATCTACCAGGGGAACAGAGCGAATGCACCCTTTTACTGTCCAGGTCACCAGACATAGAACATCTTGTTATGTCCGATCTTTTGTCCCGAGGACTTCCAAGTTGTGGAATTCTTTGCCGGCACATGTTTTTCCTTCTCCTCCGAACCTCTAAACCTCCAAGTCCAGAATTAACAAGTTGCCCCTTTCCTCCTTGTCTACACCCACGGTACGATAGTATTTAGGCTATAAGCCCTCGTGGTGTGTTGTTGAAATATAAAAAATTCTGGACGCAGCAAGTGCGTTATGGTAGTGAATTTTCATAAAAATGTTTTTAATAGCAAATGTGTGTTTTTTTTTCAGAAAGCAGGCATCAAATTTGGTTACCAGTATAACCTAGATAGTAAAAATAATGTGCCATGTTTCATCAAAATAACTTTATTGTTTGAACACGTACAGAAATTTCCGAAAGTAAACTTAAAATGTAACCGAAAAAATCCGTTTCTTGGTCAACCTTATAGGTTAATAGCAAACTGAGCTTTTCAAATATGAGGCATTTAATCAAAATTCGCTACTATAACGCACTTGCTGCGTCCAGAATTTCTCAACTTACAAACATGCATTATATTTCGATGGAAAATGCAAAAACATAAGGCGTTTTCCACAAAAAAAATTTATTTGTATCACCAACGACTTATGGTCCACCCTGTGATGGTAGCAATAATTTTTTAAGGTGTAGCTCAAGACACCGTATAATTAATGTATACAATATTTTTTCATATCTTGTATAATAACGGATATATTGAGCTTTATTGATTTTTTACAAAAATTCTACAAAAATTATATACCATTAAACGATAAATTCTATAGCTAAGGCTACTGCCAAGCATCAGAGAAAGGGTCTATTTCAAATGAATTTTCTGGAAATATTTTAGTAAAATGAAGGACGATGACGGTTGAAACTAAGACTTCAGGGTTTGTAAAACATTCTTCTTAAGACATTTTCTTTCCAGAGCCCGTATAAGATTCAAGTTCTTTACCTAAATGTTGCGAATTTCGACGTTTTAAATTGTCACTTTGACGTTTTGAGGAAAACCCCAATTTATTTTTCTTTAAATGCCCATAACTTTTTTGTCTTTTGACCTACATAGCTAAATTTTGGTAGGCACCTTACCTATAATGACATAAACCCGCTTACCAAATTTGGTTGCCCTTACTTTGTTAATTCCGGAGATATAATTTTTTTTTGAAAGAAAACCCAAAATTTTGCGGTAAAACCTGGGCCGATTTTCCTGACTAACGAACTTGTCCAAGCCATTTGCAAAAGGAAGGTATTCACCAAATTTGATCAAAATCGGCCCATTTTTTTTGAGTTATCGGTGTGATACATATATATATATATATATATATATATATATATATATATATATATATATATATATATATATATATATATATATATATATATATATATATATATATATATAAATTGAGACTGACCCCGGATATGTGTTCTGGGGGGCCTAATTAGCGCTCATTTGAAGAAATTTTTTCAAAATTCAAAAGTCGGGATCTCCTCATTAGTGAATTTTTTTTAAGAAAATTCACTAAAAAGATACCAAAAATTTATAAAAACATGGAGTTTTTTAATTTTTCCATCTTTTCATCTTTTACTATACTCTTTTAAAATTCGTAGGTCAACTAAAATTTTCTTGTTATATGTTTACTGACTAGTATTTCTAGTAAGCAAATAGAGTAACCATCATATTTAGCTCAATTTAATATGTTTAAACTTTGTTCTGTAGTTTCACATATTGAAAATATGTGGTTTTGGTAAACCGTAATATTTATTTATAAAGAAAACGTTCATAAGAACGATATTATCATTACTTAAGCTATTCATGATAAGTACAAAGGTAATATAAATAATTAGGTATGTGAGGTGGCATGTTTTTTGGCTTCCTGTGCTATATATCATAATTAACCCTGCGTCAAATACTAAATATTTATGACAAGTTACAAATATAATGAGTCATCATACGAAACCACAACAGATAATGAATTATTGTTTTTGCATTACTTACGACATTCGCTTTAACGACACTTATTGTTTAAAGTAAATTACACAGATCAAGCCGTTCTTTACTTTTAGTTTTAGGACTTTATCCAATTGTCAGATTTTAAAATGGTCTTGCTGGCAATGATTATTTCTTTCAAAAAGATGACGTATTGTTTTACAATCTTGTGGTACCAAAAAGTAGCAATACAATAAAACGTGCAAATAGTTGTTTTTTGATTAATAATTAGTAACCTAAGGGCAAGATTCGAAAGTGGAAGTTGTAGAAAGCTCCGTGTGGGGGGCGACTGCATCATTACTGGAATATTTTAAAATTATTAGCATTGTATAGAAACATGAAAGATAATCTGTTTATTCTGCATTAAACTAATCGCCTAGTAACAAAGGTTTAACCAATGAAAAAACAGTTTACATTTTCGAATCGTAGGTGGCTAGGCGACGTGCAAGTTACTTAGTAACCCACATTCCTGTTTCTGGCTTATAAAGATCTATACAGTGCTTTCATTTCAAAACTAGCCACCCCTAGTAATTTCTTTATCAAGGAAATCTGGTTAAAAAAACAGGTCAATTGGGATTTCGAGGGGCATGTTAAAAAACAGTATTTTCGGAATTTCACCCCCTAAGCCCCAGTCACCCCAACTTTATAATTTTAAATCACAACCCCTCGCTTAAGATGAATCATTTTAAAGGTATTTAAAATCCTAATCCAACGGCGTCCACGAAATTTAAATCCACCGCCAACTTTTGAAATTAGAAGAAAAAACGTCATCAAATTCGGAATATTTAAAAAAAATGTATTTAATAGTTTAAGACAAAAACCTATTTTATTAAGTGCTCAAAGTGCCTTCCGTTATTAACTAAACAATTAAATAGTCGACTCTCGAATTTTTTTCCAGCATTTGAATTGTTTTTATCAATGATTTTTCTGAGCGTAATGCTGTTGCAAATTTAGCTCCCCGTTGCCATTTACGGCTATCAATTTTCCTGGTACGAGGTGATATCGGAACGACAACGCCCATCTCTAATTTAACGATAAATTTCAGATAAAATGAGCCAGTTGTGCTTTCTTGATAACTTTGTTACTTATTCGTATTTAGTGTTCGATATCTTGACGACTGCAACGAGTTAAAACCGAGTTTGTTGTGATTAAATTTTTAAATTTTGTAAACTTCAAACTCATTTAAATCATTTCAATTTAAAATATTAAATTTAAATAAAACTAACAATCATGGTTTACACTACACAAGAAAGAGTTGAAATAATTTACTTGTATGGTGCTCAGAATAGCTGTGCTCGTAATACCGCCCGAGTTTTCAACGAAAGGCATCCTGAAAAAAATGTGGGACACCAATATGTGCTAAGTCTTGCACAAAAATTGGAAGAAACTGGCTCAGTATGTAAAAAAGCAAATAAGCAACCACGAATTCTTAACGAAGCTGCACAAATTGAGGTTTTAGGATGTTTTGCCGCTGAACCTACGTGTTCAATTCCAAAAGTCGCTGCATTAACGGATATTTCCGTCGGTTCCATACATAAAGTTTAAAAACTTTACAAGTTATTTTCTTATAAATTTACCATTCTCCATTAACTCGGCATGATAGAAGGATTCAATTCTGTGAATTAATGACTGCTAGAATTCAAGACGATAGGAATTTGGTAAAGAATATTTGCTTTAGTGATGAATCAACGTTATTTCTGAATGGTTCTGTTAATAAACACAACTGTAGATATTGGGATAATCAAAATCCACGAGTGCCATACACAGTTTCTACGAAAAATTAATGTCTGGGCAGGAATTCTTGGAAATGAAATAATAGGCCCTTTGTCTATTGAAGAAAATTTAACTGGTGATTTGTATTTAAATTTTTTGGAAAATTATATTAACCCACTCATAACAGAGTCCTTATAAAACTAACTTAATGAAGAAGGCAACCCACTGCTGGATGAACAAAACTTGCTTTATCAACAGGACGGTGCACCACCACACTATACCTTATGTATTCGCGAGAGGCTTAATCAAAGATTTTCCGACAAATGGATTGGCAGACGAGGCGCCCTGGAATGGCCCGCCAGATATCCTGACTTAACACCACTGAACTTCTTCCTTTGGGGTTATTTGAAATCAGTTGTGTACCATAATAATCCACCAGAAAATGTTCAGGTTCTAAAAGATAGGATCACCCAAGCTTGCCGACAAATTACCACACAAACATTTCAAAACGTTAGAGGAGAATTCGTCGATCGATTATTTGATTGTATAGCTAACAACGGAGAACACTTTGAGCACTTAATAAAGTAGGTTTTTCTCTTAAACTGTAATTTTTTTTAATATTCCGAATTTGATGACGTTTTCTTCTTCTAAATTAAAAGTTGGCGGTAGATTTAAATTTCGTAAACGCCGTTGTATTAGGATATTAAATACCTTTAAAATGATGTATCTCAAGCTACGGGGTGTCATTTAAAATTATAAAGTTGGGGTGACTGGGGCTTAGGAAGTGAAAAGTAAAATTCCAAAAAGACTGTTTTTGAACGTGCTTCCGAAATCCCAATTGACCTGTTTTTTTAAACCAGATTTCCTTGATAAATAAATTATTAAGAGCGGCTAGTTTTAAAATGAAAGCATCAGTGCATGTACTTATTTTAATTCTGCAGCTCCAGCAAGCCCTGCATTCAAGTCCAACAGTAAGAGGAACCAATCAAGTAAGAAGACTAATGTGGTGCGAAGTTCAACCTTCTCGTAATAGAATTCAAACAGAGAAAGAAGAGATTTAATGTTTATAACACAGCAATTACATGATTTTTAGTATCCCGTAATTAAATACTCTAATGCTTATAAATTTGAGTTATTATTATTAAGGCGTCTATTAAACAAATTGTATAATTATTAGATAAGAAAAAATATTACATTTTCTTATTCTGGTTTGTAAACAAATGGATTGAATGTAAGCAAACCTTCCCCTTCATGTGGACATCAGTTTTAAACAAGGCTATTTTAGAGTTTTTGCGAATATATGCATGAACTATTTGATATTTGACGAAATCATAAGATATGTTGTAACGGGGCTCTTTTAATGAATTTTTATTTAAAAAATTCACTATTAGAGAGGTATCGATGGTGAGACTTTGCAAAATTTTTTTCCAATGAGCGCGAATTAGGACACCTATAACCCATATCCGGGGTCAGTTTTAATTTTTATATGTTTATATATATATATATATATATATATATATATATATATATATATATATATATATATATATATATATATATATATATATTACATATTTGCCAGGGTTGTAGGTGGCTGCTGCAGTTTGTACCCAATTATAATAGAGTCGTGTGTAACGGATGATTATGCTACCGTGCTACAGGTATCATTTCCTGCGGCACTGAAACATGGCGAAACTAAAAAAAGTTCATATAGACACCGCACCAATATGAAAAAACTTGCTTATCAACAAAGACTGGTCTTGTATCTATGTTGCAGATGATGTTGAGATTGCTGCTGAGACTTGTGTATCAGATTTGCGAACTATGATTGGACACTGCATGGAGAGGTACAGGTGCCGGACATGGGGGAAGAAAGACTGGATTACCAGGGGCATTGTTATATCAGTGAACCAAAAAAAACGAATGTTTAGGAAGCTCAAGATGCAACCAGATAATCAGGAACTTGCTCAGCAATATAAAGATTATCGAAACAGACTAAATGGTATAATAAGAACGGCCAAGAAGGAACATTACGGTAGGATCATTGACGGATGCAAAAATACTTCTAGAGGTTTGTGGAATATAGTGAATGATATTGGCGGAAAGACAGCAGCGAAGGCAGGAATCACTAAGCTTCGAGATGAGCATGGGTCTATCCTAGAGACTGATCTTGAGATTGCGAATCAATTTAATAAATATTTTTCGGGTGTGGGAAATGATTTGGCAAGCAGGATATCTGTCTCCAATAAGTTGGTGTCGTCTGCGCGGGTGAGTCAGTCATTGGTGATATTGCGAACAGAAGAGGATGAGATTAAATCAATTGTGAAGACACTGAAGGACCACAAGGCACCCGGGTAAGACGGCATAAGGGCAGAGACACTGAAAGAAATAATGGATGAGATTGTCACTCCTCTGACTTTTATTATAAATCGGTGTATAGACGAGGGCATATTCCCTAGAGCTTTTGAAATGGGTGTTATCAAACCTTTATTTAAGAAAGGACATGTGCTGGATACCGCTAACAATAGACCGATATCACTGATTTCCAGTATTGCTAAAGTCTTTGAGTGTCTCCTGAAAAAACGCCTCGATGGTTATCTAGATAAATATGGATTATTATCTGAGAGGCAGTATGGCTTCAGGACAAAGACATCTACGCAGGATGCCATAATTGAACTAACAAGTAGTATATATCACAGTCTGGATAACACCAGATCTTCATTGTGTGTCTTGGTGGATCTAAAAAAGGCATTCGATACGGTTGATCACACAAGATTGCTTATAATACTGGAGAAAATCGGGTTTAGGGGAAGACAACAACAGCTATTACAAAGCTATTTGTCTGACAGATATCAGGTGGTGTGTGTGAATGGTGTTCTGAGTGATGTGGTAAAAATGAACTGTGGTGTTTCGCAAGGAACCATTCTAGGACCCTTATTATTTAATATTTATATAAACGACCTTTTTGATGTTAGATCGTTAGGAAATATAGTTGGATACGCGGATGATGCTGCTATATTTTATAACGCAGCATCATGGGATATACTAAAATCTACAGTTGAATCGGATTTTCAAAAAATCCTGGAATGGTTTCAAAACCGATTGTTAACTGTAAATGCGGCGAAGACAGTGTATATACCATTTTCATGCTACGAAAGGAACTTGCCAACTTTTACCACCTTGGAAAAATGTGATGGCATGAAGATAAAAAGTGTGAACCATGCGGTGTATTTGGGTGTTACTATAGATTCACACATGAAATGGGAGCACCACATTTTAAATGTAACTAAAAAGAATCGCTCTGTGATGGTAAAATTTGGAGTATTGAAAGAGATGCTACACATCAAACACCTGAGGACTCTATATTATTCTTTAGTGGAGAGTCATTCACGATATGCTATAATAGCTTGGGGTGGTACTGCAAGGTGTCATATATCTCAATTACAGATTGCTCAAAATTGTCTCATCAAGGTGATTTATGGTAAAGAAGGCACATATGCTACGGATGTTTTATACGCTGAGACAAAACTGCTGGGTATTAGGCAGCTTTTCTACTTTAATGCTGCTGTATACTAGCATATTCATCGATGTTAATTGAAGGAGTTTAGTCACAACTATAATACGAGACACTGCGCACACGCATCTAAAACGGAAAGAGCTAGGAAGACAATTGCACAGCGTTCCTATGCTTACCTTTGCGTAAGAATATATAATTCTATACCAGCCCAAATTCGCCAGCAGCATGGACTTCGAGGTTTTAAAGTCGGTTTAAAAAAGTGGATAGTTGGAGTAGATCGTGAAGTAATCCACAGGGTCATAGAGGTTAATATGCTGGTGTAGTGAACTTTCCTTTGTATTTTGTTGTTTCTTGTGCCTGGCGTCTGACCTGTGGGCCTGCGCATGTGTGTGTGTGTGTACGTTACCCATAGTGTGGCTTAGAACATTTGGGAAAAGAGATTTTATCTATAGTCGAAAAAGCATAGTTATGTTTTTTTATATTTTCCGCGAATCGCTGGAGTTCGTCTGCAGTTTTGATTTTTGTTTGTATTTCTTTACAGTGTCAGAGTGTGCACTAGCTTATTTTTAGAGAGAATGATGTTACAAGTATCACCAACAAGTCTTCGACTTAGGTGACTTTTAACGTTATTGAACAACCAGGCTCTTGATTAGTCTTGTAAGTTATTTTGTGAGAAATGTATATTTGTTCAATAAATTATTATATATATATATATATATATATATATATATATATATATATATATATATATATATATATATATATATATATATATGTCCGTCTGATAACTCAAAAAATAATTAACCGATTTAAATGAAACTCGGCAAGTGCCTTTCTTTTATTAATGGCTTGGATGAGTTCGTTAGCCAGGAAAATCGGACGGGGTTTTCCGGGAAGATTTTGAATTTTCTGAGTTATTCAAAATTAAAGCATTTAATAAAAATTCACTACCATAACGCACTTGCTGAGTCCCGAATTTTTTTATTTTATTTCCCTTTATCGCGTCGCGTCTAGAATTAAAAAAAAATTGCACTGAAATTTACTGTAGAACGTGTTAGACTATACTAAGTGAAAATTGGTACCTGTGATGATCACTGACAAGTGCACTTGAAGAAACCCAAATCACCACCATACATCTTTTTAAAGACCTAACGATCGTTGCGCTAACAACGTTAGCTTCATCAGAGAATGAAATATTCTAAACTAATTTTTCCTACAACATGTATTTATATTGATTCTTACGTAGAAGAACGAAACCGAAAGGGATATTTTACGTCAGAGGCGCGTCTATTGTGTATTGTATCTTTATTGACTAGACTAGGTTATTGAATTTTCTTTATTACTCTACCTGACAGCATTTGGAGTGTTTATCTAATTCAAAGGCAAAAAGAAAATACTGGGCTTGAGATAAAAGGTGCCGCTCGATTTTAAAAAGTTTGATCCTTTATTGATCTAGAAATCTAAATACTTTCGCGCGCATCAAGCTTGGATTGCTGTCTAATATTTTTGATCAGTTTCGTATTATCTTAATCAATGTAGTGGTTATGTTGTGTCACGCATGACTTGTCTACACTGCCGTATCGGAAATGTGCGAGATGTTCACGCAATCTGGTACCTATGTTTCTTTTAGTCTGCCCGACGTATTTAAGATTACAATATTTACAACCTATTTCATAGATGCCCGACATTTCAGTCGCTTTTTCTTTATCTTTAGTGTTACTTTTTTATATTTCAACAACACACCACGAGGGCTTGCAGCCTAAATACTATCGTACCGTGGGTGTCTACAAGGAGGAAAGGGCAACTTGTTAATTCTGGACGACAATAGAAGTGCTCCGGTTGGAGAGGAAATTTGCTGTCCAGGTATAGAGTTTTGGTGGTAGGCCATAGGCCGAAAGTTTATTAAGCAGCGCTGCGTGCCAGACCTGGTCGAATGCTTTGGATATGTCTAGAGCGACAATCTGGGATTCACCGTGTAGTTCCTTAGACTTGTTCCAAGAATGGGTGACAAAGGAAAGGAGGTCGGCAGTTGATCTGCGCTGACGGAATTCATACTGCCTCTCGTGGATTAGACTGTGTTTTTCAAGAAATTTGAGTAATTCGGTGTTTATATACTTTTCCATCACTTTATAGACGACTGTAAGGAGATAAATAGGCCTGTAGTTGTTAGGAAGCGCTTTGGGTCCTTTCTTGGGGACGGGTTGTACTCTAGCAGTTTTCCAGTTACTATGGAATATCCCTCTATTTTAAGATTTTTGAAATAGACGAGTCAGGACAGGAGCAAGTTCTGGTGCGTATTTTTTGAGAACAATTGCTAGGATTTCGTCAAGGTCAGAGGCTTTCCTGTTTTTACAAGAAGAGAGCATCTCTGGTACCTTTTAGTGAATTTTATTTAAAAAAATTCACTAATGAGTAAATCCCGACTTTTGAATTTTTAAAACATTTCTTCAAATGAGCGCAAACTAGGACCCCTAAAACCCATATCCGGGGTCAGTTTCAATTATATATATATATATATATATATATATATATATATATATATATATATATATATATATATATATATTTGGTGAGTACCTTCATTTTGTAAATGGCTTGGGCAAGTTCGTTAGCCAGGAAAATCTGAAAAGGTATTCCGGGAAAATGTGTTTTTTTCGAAAAAAAATTCATATCTCCGAAAAGTAAAAAGCTTTGGTAACTAAATTTGGTACGCTGGTTTCTGTCACGAAGACTATCCTTTGTACCAAAATTTAGATCTTTATATTAAAAGACTAAGAAATTTCAAGCCTCTGATTAAAAAAAAGTTGAAACGTCAAAATTGATAATTCTGGTAGTCGTACATTAGTACGCATTAGCACTTTATGAGTTAAAAATACGGCTCGACATGACTTATAAGCTCCTAGATCTGTGTCTCGTCCGTCATTTTCCTTAATTTTCCTTCATTTCGTTAAAATATGAGAAAAGAAAATCAATTATAAACAAAAATTGTATGGCGTTGATTTAATAATGGACTCCTATAACACGCGTTATAATTACAGTTAGTGACTTCACTTTTTTTTTAATTTGTTTAGTCTTATTTCATTTTACCGTTATCTGATCAGATTGTGTACTTCCGATGAATTTTGCTCTTGTATGACAAATTGAATTGGGACGAAATGAAAACTTTTAAGACTTAATTCAATTTCAATAGTACATCTGGTTGTTTGTTATTGCCCTAACTTAGTGAAACCGTTCCATACTTAATACAGCCGTAGACTTTTTCCGTGGCTTCACAAGTGCTTGTTCTTTTCTGCAACCGATTTCGTCTTAACTGGACGCAGCAAGTGCATTGTGGTATTTCTTTTATGTTTCAAATTTCAATAGCTCAATTTGCTATTAACCTAACGTTCGTTGGCCAGTAACCAGTTTTTAGGAAACATTTTACGTTTGTCTTCGGAAATTTTTTGTACATTTTCAAACAACAAAGCCATTTTAATGAAATATGGTACATTGTTTCTACTATATAGGTTATACTGGAAACCAAGTTTCATGCCTGCCGTCTTTAAAAAAGAAGATATATTTGTTTCTAAAAACATTTTTATGAAAATTTACTACCATGACGCACTTGCTGCGTCCAGACTTATTAGTTTTGAAAATGATATCCGCCATTTTATGCGCGACATTGGGGACTGTTGGTGGTTGAACATTTGGAGGTGGGTTGAGAGTAGAATTGCCGGCGAACAACGAGGCAAAAATTCAGCCTTGCCCAGGGCGGTAGAAACAATTTCATCCCCTGAAACAAGAGATGGAAACGTGCTCTTGCAAAAATTATTCCCAATATATTTAGCAAGAGTCCAGAAGGGTTTGGTATTTCTATTTTATTTTTCTTTACATTTATTTTTATTAGATCGCAAGAAAATTTCATTTCCGGTTGTAGCTCTCGTAAAAAATAATTATAATAATAATAATAGTAATAATAAGTACAAGTTATGAACTACAAAATATAACTGTTCCTTTTTCTCACAGAATTTTCATTCTAAATAAGTCTTTTTCAAGGCCATCAGTTTCCGAAAAATCAGAAAAGTTTTGATGATCCCCTCGGAAAACGCCGGATAAATATAACAACCCCAAAAACCCATAATTTCAACATTGTCGGTAGGTCTATAGCCCCTCTTTCTCTTCCAAACTTTTCTTTCACATTAAGTATGAACTTATTTGTCTTTTCTACGATAATATCCAACGTATTATTATCAAGGAACAGCTTCCAACAATCTAATTCGCTTTTAGTATTTTTCGCATTTCTGCCAGCAACACCAGGTAATTTTACTAGAATATTATGTGGCTGTGTCCGAGTTACTTTTCACTGTGTACTTTTTCTATGAAAATCTGTGGCTAATGACAATTCCGTCGAGGCCATACCATCTTTTTTACCACCACCACCACCACACTTTTTCTATTGTGTGACATCTCTACCTATAAAAATTTGTTGAGCAAGAGTGTTGAGTGTTTTAGGTACAATTTGCATTTGACTTGCCATTGTAGTAGTTATCGTCTTGATTTCCGTTATCTTCATCTTCTTCCTCTGCTTTGTCGATTTCATTATCCGTTTCGGAATGAACGGATCTTGTCTCGACAATGCCATCATCAGATTCGTCAAATCCATCAAATTCATCAAAATTCTCCTCCGATGTATTTACGTCGAGGTCTTCGAAAGCTAACCGATTCAGCTCTTCTATGTCGGTGGGGTTGTCCACACTATACACCTTTTTACTATTTTTTTCTAGTATGTAAATTGCACTTCACCAACATAAAGAGACAAACGAATAATACAAGCTAAGCAAGACTAGATGCATTCTCGTAACAATTAGAACCGTATACCGGTTTCGCTCTCATTGGAGCTCTTCAGTACGGCATTCTAATTGTAGCAAAAATGCATCAAAAGTAACACGGCTATAGTATAGCTAGCCTTAAAATACCGAGTGGTGGACGTGCCGCCACCTAGTTGCGGAACCAAGTAGTATGTTGTCACGCCAGCTCCAAATAACACAAAGTGTTAAAAAAATAGAGACCTTATACAACTAACTAACAATTTAGAAAATTGTCAGTCCACCACTCACTTAGTATTTTAAGGCTGGCTATACTATAGCCGTGTTACTTTTGATGCATTTTTGCTACAATTAGTATGGCGTACTGAAGAGCTCTAATGAAAGCGAAACCGGTCTACGGTTCTAACTGTTGCGAGAATGCATCTAGTCTTACATAGTTTGTCCCTATATTACGGTAGAAATGGGCCAGAGCTGACAATTTTCTAAATTGTTAGTTAGTTGTATCTGCTCGGATTGCCAGGCGGTCCTCCGGGCAGTCTGCGCGGCCAGAATCAGGTCACCACTGGTTCAGGAGTGCGCTGACGCCCTCAGAGGGCTAGCCAGGACGAAGGAGGTGCAACTGGTGTGGGTTCCGGGACACTGTGGCGTGGTGGGGAATGAGGTGGCGAATAATCTCGCAAAACTCGGTTCCCGGCGGCCGTTCTGTGACCCGGAGCCTGCGATAGGCATAAGTAGGAAGAGAGTCTCTGTCGCCTTAGACAGGTGGACCGAGGAAGCAATGGAGAGGCACTGGGGATCGGTTGGTGGCTGCAGGCAGGCGAGGGACTGCGTGGAGGGGCCGGACAGAGATAAAACTGTCTGGCTACTCGTAAGGAGTCGACCTACGCTTCCCCGCATCCTCGGGGTGCTGAAAGGCCACTGCGCCCTTACAAGACACCTTACATTGATAGGCGTAGAGAGGGATCTCATTTGCCAGGAATGCGGCGAGGATGAAGAAACGTCCTACCACTACCTGTGTGAATGCGAGGCTTTTGGGAGTCTTCGAGCAGAATTGTTCGGATCAAGGACTCTGCAGAGGAATCAGGTAAGTACCGTCCAATGGAAGACCGTCACGGCCTTCATCTCGAGGTCGAGGAACCGAGGAAGAGTAGAGCATGGTTGTTGGGTTGCTGGGTTTGGCAAAAAGGGTCCATTGTGGCCTACTTGCTTGGCGTTGGCCTCCCCACCACTGCTACTACTACTAGTTGTATACAGTCTCTATTTTTTTAACACTTTGTGTTATTTGGAGCTGGCGTGACAACATACTACTTGGTTCCGCAACTAGGTGGCGGCACGTCCACCATTCACTTAGTATTTTAAGGCTGGCTATACTATAGCCGTGTTACTTTTGATGCATTTTTGCTACAATTAGTATGCCGTACTGAAGAGCTCTAATGAGAGCGAAACCGGTCTACGGTTCTAATTGTTGCGAGAATGCATCTAGTCTTACATATTTTGTCCCTATATTGGGGTAGAAATGGGCCAGGGCTGACAATTTTCTAAATTGTTAGTTAGTTGTATACAGTCTCTATTTTTTTAACACTTTGTGTTATTTGGAGCTGGCGTGACAACATACTACTTGGTTCCGCAACTAGGTGGCGGCACGTCCACCACCCACTTAGTATTACAAGCTTAGCACAAAGGATATAACGCTATGCAAACTGCCTTCTTAAAAGAGCACGTATAATTGAGCGGTGGTGGCACGACCAGTCGCTATGGGTCTATTAGGCCCGCGCCCAGCGCTGATGCACAAACGACGTAATAGCACTTGAATAAAACTAACACTGTGCATCCAGCGTTGGAAATACATTCCGAAGGGATCCATTTGAGATGTGCTAAAAACACAGTACCGTATCCCTACCTGTTTTTATACTGTAAAAAAAATACGAAGTCGTGGGTCTCACAGACCCATAGTGACTGATGAAGGGTTAACTACTTTATTAATAACACAATTTACAATGGTGCAAATTTCATTTTAATAAGTCTTTTTTGTCGAAGCGATTTCGCAATTTCACATAAATAAGTAATTATAGCAAATTGATTATCTTATTTACACTTTTAGGCATCATATATGATAGTCGACGAGATGCATGAGGAACACCCTGAACTTCTAAAAGACCAATACTGGGACGATGTAGTGCCTAAGGAGCTACCGTATACCGTAGCTTCCGAACACTACAGACGAGAGGAACCAAAAGGATCGGCAGAACAGTACAAGATAAAGGCTCACGAGAGCATGTATGCAAATCTTTTAGGGCCTAAGAAGTCTCTTATTGATGACATGTATGCAGACTACGTAAGTAATAACGTTATCTTAGAGCAAAAACATTCCTTATCGTAGTAAAACGGCAACTTTTTTACCATACTTCTAATATATTTATATTCTATTATATCGGCAGATATTACCCGCATGGAAATGTGATTTAATCTTACCATTTAGTAAGTTTTCGTTAGGAAATTTCACTTATATGCAGGGTGAGTCTTTTTCGATGTTTAGTACAGGGATCTCGTAAAGTACTGCAGTTAGAGAGACGGTTAAATGGGAAAAGTAGTGTAGTTTTATGAGTGTAATTCAGAACTGTTTTTGTTTCCATAAAAAAGGTCACAAATTACTAGATATTTTGAAGAAACTGATATTTGCCGATTTCTTTAAATGCATTTAACTGCGTTAGTATTGGATTTACTGAAAATGTGTAAACGAAAAAGTTGTAGATAAATATGTTCTAAATAAAGCAAAAATGTGCAAATTTTAAAAAGATCTGTAACTTTTTTGTTATGACAAACTTTTGTTTTTTTAAATAGAAACCATAGTTTGGCTGTGACTTCATTAAAAAGGTCTTTTTTTACTCTTTACATTGATATGAAATATGATATGATTATTTTAAGAAATAAAAAAATTACAGTGGTTTTCTTTTTTTTTTCAAAAACATAACATTTGTTACCACGGAAACCGTTGTTTATTTCAAATAGCGAAAACCTGAATCTAAGTTTTCGCACATAGCTTACATAACATTTCTGATTAGAGATTTAACATAATAATTAACAAAATAATATTTGTAAGTTAAAATAGAAACAATTTTTTTGGTGCAGAGGGAGCAGTGTGTTTAGACTGGGGACGGGCATATCGGAGTGGATATCGGTATGAGGCATGTATGCTCTGATTAGAGACTGGAAACAGAGTTTTTTTCAAATGTTAGTATTTTAAAATGTTTTTGTGTAGCAGATGCGTTACGATGTTTTGATCAGTGACTTCTTTGGAAGAAAACATATGATAAAAATGATTTTGTAGTTTCTGTAGTTTTGTTTTTGCTATACTGCCCACAAGTCTTTGACTTAGGCAGTTTTTTTTTCTCTCCATTTATCGGGGGAGATTTTTTTGGGTGTAAAATGTGCATTATTGTATATTTATTTGTATTTTTCTGTATGGAGGGAAATCCCTCAATAAATGTGTATTATTATTAAACGTGTATAACAAAAGTTAAGAGAAAATGTTCAAAAAGTTCTCCATTATTATTGAGACAGCAAATACTCCTACTCAAAACTAAATTTGTCGTTTTTAATAGAACGTCTATCTATATTGGCAAAATTGTCTAGGACGGCTTTTCTAAGATCATCGGGATCTTCTCATTAGTGAATTTTTGCTACGAAATTTCGCTAAAACCTAAAGAATAATTATAATCAGAAGAAAATGCGGTATATCACAGCAAACAAAACAAAACGAATAGGACAAACACATAAATAACTTTTAGTGAATTTTCTTTAAAAAATCAGTAATGAGATCGCGACTGTTGGGTGATTCATAAGTGGTGACCAAAAATGAAACCTCATGTTCTTTGAACAATTTTAGAGAGGGTATGTCCTATAATTTTTTTCCTATAATGGTTCATTAAAAAGATACAGGGTGTTGAAGATGAATTTCAAAAAATAAAATTTCCCAATTTTTTAAAAAGTAGTACATATATTTTGCTGAAACTTCGCATGTGTAGGCTGTTATGGAAGGCGCGTATTCTACCATAATAATTGAATCGGCTAATCCAGCAGTGGCGCGCGTACCCACATGTGATTGGTTATCCCTCAAGAAAAAAACGAGTACGCCATTGATATATTTTTTTATTTTTTATTTTTTGAATCTTACTTTCATTCGTGAACAAAATGACTCTCTTAAAAATTTTCTGTACGACGCTTATTTGTCGAGTAAGAAATGAATCGGGAAAGTATTTTAGAGCACAGTTCATGATTTTTAACCAGTCGTTGTTTGGTAGAAAATCGCAATGATACACTTTTATGCCTCAATTGGCCAGAATACACGCACGACATTTTTTTAATATGAAAAATTTAATGTCTTGATAATTTTTTGTACGACGATTATCTTTGTTGTATTTTAGTAAGTAGTAGTCTGGTTTGCCTAAGTTGTCATTAAGTGTTACTTGACGTTTAGGTTAACAAGTTATCATTTTGAATAGGTGTAAGTGGTAAACTTTATAAAATTCCAAAATTTTCTACTCTTTTACTTCTTATAATGGAGTACACCTCAGAAGAGTATGCAGATATAATTTTTATCTACGAATATGCTGATGGAAATGCTCTAGCTGCTTGTCGGTAATATCAACGTAGGTTTCACGCTCGCCGTCAACCTACACCAAGAGTTTTTTCTCGATCGTTTTCAAGACTTCGGCAGTGCATATTGGACAACGTCTTGACGCTATAGCTAATGGTAGAAGACAACATCAACTTGAAGACGAAGAGAGAGTGGTGAATGCAGTGATGGATCAACCTTCTACAAGTACTCGGAGGATTGCCACGCAGTTACAATATTCTCAAAGCTTTGTTTGGAGAACTTTACATCGAGAAGCCTTACATCTATATCATCGACATAATGTTCATTGCCTTCTACCTGGAGATAATGTGCATCGACGAGTATTTTGTGAATGGATGTTCGAAATGCACAATCAAAATATATTATTCCCGAATCTAATCTTCTGGTCTGACGAATCAACATTTACAAGAAATGGTATTTATAATTCTCATAATAAGCATGTCAGGTCATTGGAAAATCCACATGCAACAAGGACTCGCACATTTCAACATAGATTTTCCATTAATTTATGGTGTGGTATTTTTAACGGCTCACTGTTCATGGAAGTCCTGCCACAACGTTTAAATGGATCTTCGTACTTAGCGCTCCTAGAAAACCGTGTAGAAAACATTCTAGATGACATTCCACTAGCAACAAGAGGTATAATGTGGTACCAGCATGACGGTGCACCAGCGCATCATAGTCGAAACGTTGTTACATGGCTACATGAACATTATAATGAAAGATGGATTGGCAGAACTGGACCAATACATTGGCCTGCAAGATCACCGGTCTTAAACCCACTTGACTTCTATCTTTGGGGTGATTTTAAGCGACTGGTCTACAGTGAACAAATAAATACACCAGAGCAGCTACAAAAACTGATAAATAATGCTTTTAGTCATATTCAAACAACAATGAATCCTCAAGACATTAAATTTTCCATATTAAAAAGATGTCGTGCGTGTATTCAGGCCAATGCAGGCATTTTTGAACATTTATTGTAATACATAAATTACTATAAGCCTGATAAATGTGTATCATTGCAATTTTCTACAGAAAAACGACTGGTTAAAAATCATGAACTGTGCTCTAAAACACTTACCTGATTCATTGATTACTCGTAAAATAAGCGTCGTAGAAAAAATTATCAAGAGAGTCATTTTGTTCACGAATGAAAGTAAGATTTAAAAAATGAAAAAAAAAAAATCATTGGCTTACCCGTTTTTTTCTTGAGGGATAACCAATGACATGTGGGTACGCGCGCCACTGCTGGATAAGCCGATTCAATTGTTATGGTAGAATACGCGCCTTCCATAATAGCCAAAACATGCGAAATTTCAGCAAAATATATGTACTATTTTTTTTAAAATTGGGAAATTTTATTTTTTGAAATTCAACTTCAACACCCTGTATCTTTTTAATGAAGCATTATAGCAAAAATTCTTATAGGACATACCCTCTCTAAAATTGTTCAAAGAACATGGGGTTTCATTTTTGGTCACCACTTATGAATCAGCCTGTATATATTTATGTGTCACACCGATAAATCAAAAAGTAATGGGACGATTTTGATAAAATTTGGTAAATGCCTTCCCTTTGCAAGCCGCTTAGTTCGTTAGCCAGAAAAATAGGATAAGTTTTTCCCGGAAAGTTTTCCGTTTCCTTACGGAAAATTTTTATATTTCCGGAAATAACACAGTTAGTGCAACGAAATTTGGTGCGAGGATTTATATTGTAATAAATAAACCATGTATCAAAATTTTGATTTGTAAGTTAAAACTCAAGAAACTTATAGCGATTTAAAAAAAGGGTTCTCCTCCTAAAACGTCTAAGTTGTGATTTAAAACGTCAGAATTGAAAACATTAAGGCAAAAACCCTGAAACCAATACGAGTTATGTAGAAACTGCCGCAAGAAGAGGGTTTTGCAAACCCTTAAGTTCCAGCTTCAACCTCCATTGTCCTTTATTTTACTAAAATATTTCCATAAAATCTATTTCAAACAGACCCTTTCTCTGATGTTTTGGGAGTAGTTTCAGTTAAAGAGTTTAGGGTTTAATTGTCTACAATTTTTAGCGAATTTTTGTAGAAAAAATTTGCTCTTAAGGACACCGCGAGAAGTTTTAAAAGAATTATCTAAATGAGCGAGTACTAGGACCCCTAGAATCCACATCTGGGGTTAGTTTCGGTCTTTATCTGTTCTCATATATACAGCGTGACGTACTTTTACGGCAAAGTTCACTATATCCGTTATTATACAAGATAGGAGAAAAAATTGCATACGTCATTTCTAGGGTGTCTTCAGCTGCATCTTATAAAATTCCTTTAACAATGATAGGTGGCCCATAAGTCGTTGGTAATACAAAGTTTCTTTTTTTCCATGGAGCACACTTTATATTAATTAATTTTTGCATTTTTTATAGAATTATAATGCTGTGTGTAGGAAAAAAGTGCTAGCGTTCATCGTTTTTCACTTATTTCAACTATTTTGCAACTTTTTACATTTTTGGCACATATAAAAAATTAAGATAACAATAGAGAAAGAGAAAAATCGAGATGTCGTGTATACAGCTCTCCCAAACAGTGACTAAATTTGAAAAAATTCCAACTGTCGTAACCCATTTTTTTCAAATTGAACAACTTCCCTTATCTATAAACTTTAGTTTTAATATTTTTGTATTTCCTTTTTAGTGAATTTTCTTAAAAAAAATTCACTAATGAGGAGATCCCGACTTTTGAATTTTGAAAAAATTTCTTCAAATGACCGCGAACTAGGCCCCCTAGAACACATATCCGGGGTCCGTTTCAATTTTTATATGTTTATATATATATATATATATATATATATTTATATATATATATATATATATATATATATATATATATATTATATATATATATATATATATATATATATATATATATATATATATATATTATATATATATATATATATATATATATATATATATATATATATATATATATATATATATATATATATATATATATATATATGTATCACACCGATAACTCAAAAAATAATAAGCCGATTTTGACTAAATTTGGTGGAAAAATTCCTTTTGCAAATGGCTTGGATAAGTTCGTTAGCCAGGAAAATCTGCCCAGGTTTTCCCGGAAAATTTTGTGTTTTCTTTCGAAAAAAATTTATATCTCCGGAATTAACAAAGTAAGGACAACCAAATTTGGTACGCTAGTTAATATTCTTATAGGTAAGCCACCTACCAAAATTTAGCTATGTAGGTCAAAAGACAAAAAAATTATAGGCATTTAAAGAAAAATAAATTGGGGTTTTCCTCAAAACGTCAAAGTTGCGATCTAAAACGTCAAAATCGGCAACATTTAGGCAAAGAACTTGAATCTAATACGGGATATGGAAATCAAATGTCTCAAGAAGGATCTTTTACAATCTCTGAAGTCTTAGTTTCAACCGTCATTGTCCTTCATTTTACTAAAATGTTTCCAGAAAATTCATTTCAAATAGACCCTTTCTCTGATGCTTGGCAGTAGCCTTAGCTTTAGAGTTTATCGTTTAATGGTATATAATTTTTGTCGAATTTTCGTAAAAAATCAATAAAGCTCAATATATCCGTTATTATACAAGATATGAAGAAAATTTGTATATATTAATTATAGGGTGTCTTGAGCTACATCTTAAAAAAATATTTCTACAATCACAGGATGGCCCATAAGTCGTTGGTGATACAAGTTTTCCTTTTTTTTAATCAAACACGCCTTATGTTATTGCATTTTTGAATTTTTCAGCGATGCATGTTTGTAAGAAAAGAAATTCTGGACGCAGCAAGTGCGTCATGGTAGCGAATTTTCATTAAATGCTTCAAATTTGAATAGCTCAATTTGCTATTAACCTATAAGGTTTACCAAGAAACGAGTTTTTCCGGGAACACTTTAAGTTTACTTTTGGAAATTTTTGTACATTTTCACACAATAAAGTTATTTTTATGAAACATGGCACATTGTTTTTACTATATATGTTATACTGGTAACCAAAATTGATGCCTGCTTTCTTAAAAAGGAAACACACATATTTGCAATTAAAAACATTTTTATGAAAATTCACTACCATAACGCACTTGCTGCGTCCAGAGTTTTTTTAGTCTTAATTGATTACAGATTAGGTATATAATCTGAATTTTATGTATTCCTGAGGCAAATTTTTTTGTAAAAAATAATCAGTTTTCGTAGAGATTTTTGTTACCGTAGAAATCATTGTTCGTAAGATTTTGTAACATTTTGGTAATAAATGTTTAATAAGTTACGGTAAACATATTTTTTCGGATTTTTGTGAAAAAATTGTTTGCAAATTTTCATCTAAATTTTTTTGAGTTTTATCGAAAAGCTTTTTGTAAATAATTACGTCTTGTTAGGTGCTAAATAGCTTGAAGAGGTCGTTGGTGGGAAAAATCGGACCAGTCTTTCTGGAACATTTACACTTTATTTTCTCAAACAATAAAGGTATTTTGATCAACTATGGTACATTATTTCTCTATATATGTTATACAGGTAACAAAATTTGATGCATGTTTTAATTAAAAAAGACCTATTTGCTATTGAAATTCATTTTTAAACAAATTCACGACCAGAACGCACTTGTTACGTCCAGACTTCTTTTATTTTAGGAAAGTGTCGACACTCCAATCGCAGAAAGACGAAAAGGCAACTGGTTTTCCAGACAACTTTCACGGACAGGCATGGGTTCAATACGGTCGGCTTCAACTGCATATTCTTCTGGTGGACTATTTACAAGACAACGAGGAAACTCTGTGTACGCCAATCCAGAGAATGGACAACTACCTACATCTCACCCACCAGTAAAAGAGAAAATGTCCATATATGACCGCCTGGTTGGTAGAAAATCGACCAGAAGTAAGAAACAAGGTACGTTATCTTTACATTAAATAAGATAAAGTTTAGATTTATTGCTCCTTTTCCCACCGTTGAGTATACTTGGAGAACCCAAATCACCACAACACATTTAAAAGACCTGACGATCGTTTCACTAACCAAGTTAGCGTCATCAGAGGATGAAAAATTCTAACTACTTCTAAACTAACATCACCTTATATACCGGTTCTTAGGTAAAGAGACCGAACCGAGAGGGGAGCTAGTCGCAGGCAAATTCTGCAGTGTATTGTATTTCTATCGCCGGACGAGGTCTTTGAACTGTCCTTATTAGCTTATCTAAAAGGTATCCATCTCTAATAATTTTGGGAAGGTTCACGACAACTAAATTAACATAGTTTCGTTTGGCGGAAACATCTGTATTCTTATGTTATCCCTAGGACGTGTTGAAACGTGGAAATTTATTTTACAGAGCAATCGATTAGGTGAGTCGTAATCGGCGGCGGTGAAACGTTCATACATTTTTTGTTGTAATAATATTTCGCAATATATATATATATATATATATATATATATATATATATATATATATATATATATATATATATATATATATATATACTCTCGAACGCGTTTAGCTGTCCTGGTTGTCTAAAATTTGTTATTAATTTTAGATTATCTTCATTAACGTGATGACAATTACCCCAAATGTGTCGGACGACGGAAGATCTATCTATATTATCGTATCGTAATTGGGCTAAGTGTTGTTTGAATCTAATGCAATCGATGTTTTTGTTTGTCCGACGTACTTAAGATTACAATATTTACAACTTATTTCTTAAATGCCCGACACTTTGGCCGTGCTATCTTTGTATTTGGGTTACCTAGTAAGTTTATAAGGTATTTTTTGTCGAAAATGTTAGTTGCAAGTTGACTTTAAAAAAAATGCTATCTAGACCCCTCGTGAATCGAGGTTCAAATGGTAAGCAAACAAAGTTTTTTTCGGATTTCTCTTTTCTAAACATCGTTGATTCCGTCAACATTTTCTTTGTTGTCTGTTTGTTGATTCATTTTTCCACCAGGCAAGCGGTGTATCCGTTATAATCGGCAACGTTCTTAATATAATATAATTCTTTGGTATATCTACTTTTGTTTAAATAAAAATTTATTAATCGATTTACTAAAAAATTCAAACTGGCCATTTTTCTGCGTACGTATGATGTGAGTCGTTCGGAATGTACCTTCTAGTGGTGGTTTCCCCTCTAGAGACATAGAATTCGATGTATATAGAAAGTAAACCACCACTCTAAGCTATATTTCGAATGACTAACATCATACGTACGCACAAGGTAGCTAGGTAACCCAAAAGACAAGGATAGCACGGCCAAAATGTCGGGAATTTATGAAATAAGTTGTAAAGATTATAATATTAAGTACGTCGAACAAACGAAAAGATCGATTGGAATTAGATTCAAAGAACACTTAGCCCAATTACGATACGGTACTATAGATAGATCTTCCGTCGCGTGACATATTTGGGATAAGAAAGTTTCGCTGCTTGACAGAGAATGCTGTCAAGCAGTGAAACTATAGTCACCGAAACGTTGAAGAACATCCTAGAACATCCAGAATTTGTAAGGGCCACTTACTCCAGTTAGCTTACGTGCTGGCTACGTTCTTCACCAACGAAAACAAACAGTGAAGCCAGAGAAGTAGTCTCCAAGTCTGTATGTACTAGATACTCATGTTTTGGCCTAAGGAATCTGTCATAGCACTTTGTACAGACCTTTTAGAGACACCCTGCATATATACATACACTTCTGCTCAAGTGGGTCAAAAACGACCCATCACAGATTTCGAGAAGAATCCATATGATTTGTTTTTTAACACTACAGCCTCATTTTTTGTGTTATTTTGTCCAAGTCATGTGAATTTCAGAAATATGTAACGATAAAATTAATTCTGGAGATAAATGGGTCAAACTGAAACTTAGTATGGGTTCTGTACACTAGTTTGCGCTCAGGTCTCTTTTAAAAACGCTTTAAAACTTATTTCTGTGACACATAAACAACTTTCTGTGCATTCGAGAAAATTTTCAGCAAATGTGATGTTACTGGAAAAACCTCTAGGAAATTACAATCCGCTGTAATAAATTTGCAATTTATAAATTATGATTTCATATTTGAGGTCATTTATTATTAATTGGAACGACTAAAAACCACCTTCATTGTTATTTGCACGACCATATTAGTATTAGGACTGCAAACTGACAAACCTACTTATATTTTGCAACAGGAAACAATGCTTTGTATTTATACGTGTCCGGCAAAATAATTTATTGTTGCATGTGCGGTTCCATTCGATATCTATGTGGGTCAGGGTACAGTGTAATTTAGTGATAGATAGGAGACATTTTAGCTCTTGCACCACGACATAATATGCAGGTTCTTAATAATGCACATGCACATTGTTATCAGTTTGACACCCATTAGTAAAATAATTAACTATTAAATTAAAAACTACCTTGAAATTATGACTTTTATATTCGTATATATGCAATCTGTTAGTAGATAATCATAGCTAAATGTCAAAATTTAAAAGCTTAGTTATCATTTGTTAGTTTTAGAAAATAATTAACGAAATATTAATTTATAGAGGATCCTTAGAAGAAGACGCAAACGATATGACCTGCAGTATTTAGCATTTCTGGCTGCTTTAGACTGTAATTTTCTGTATTTTTAACCGACTTCATCAAAGAAGGAGGTTCTATGTTCGTCTTTGTGTTTTAGTGAATTTTCTTTAAAAACATTCACTAATGAGGAGTTCGCGACTTTCGAATTTTGAAAAAGTCTCTTCAAATGAGCGCGAACTAGGCCTCCTAGAACACATAACTGGGGTCAGTTTCAATTTATATATATATATATATATATATATATATATATATATATATATATATATATATATATATATATATATATATAGTGTGTCCCAAACTGGATGGGAATGTATTGCTATCTCCGTTATTATTAGAGATAGGAAGACCGTTAAATTAGCAATGTAGAATTTCATGCTCCTTCCAAATATGACTTGTATTTTGCCCTGCCTCTTTTAGTTTTTGAGTTATTTTGAAAAAACCAAATTTTGTCGATTTCATTTTCTTCAATATCTAAGTAGGCTTTGATCTGCACATTACCAGGACACTTTTTACAAAGTAATTTTTTGTGCTATTCTTAACTGTAGATTGTCATTTTTTTATATATCAACAACACACCACGAGGGCTTACAGCCTAAATACTATCGTAGCGTGGATATCGACAAGGAGGAAAGAGGCAACTTGTTAATTCTTGACTTGAAGGTTTGGAGGTTCGGAGGAGAAGGAAAAACATGTGCCGGCAAGGCATTCTACAACTTGGAAGTACTCCGGACAAAAGAGCGGGCATAACAAGATGTTCTATGTCTGGTGACCTGGACAGTAAAAGGGTGCATTCGCTCTGTTCCCCTGATAGATCTGTAGCTCCTCTGAGCAGTGCCCGTGCAGATATCTATAAAAGAGAGAGACAGATCACCAACGGCACGTCGGTGGGCAAGGGATGGCAGCCTTTGGGTGGGTATAGGGTCACCGATGAGACGTATAGCTCTCTTCTGAATGGAGTCTAGGATAGCTAGTGTAGAAGCGGCAGCGGCACCCCAGATGTGGGAGCAGTATTCAAGGTTTGGTCTTATTTGTGAAGTATATAAGTTATAGAGATTAGCTGGTGAAAAGTATTTGCGAGCCCGGAAGAGGAAACCTAATTTCTTAGCAGCCGCTTCTGCAATTGATGTGACATGTTGGTGCCAATTGACATTTCGATCCACAGAAATGCTAATAAGTGAAAAAGACTCATTACTTTGAATAACTTGGTTGTTCATTGTGATGGGTCTAGGGCTGGTGTATCTCCATTATACAGTTGTCCACAAGTAAAGAGGCACAGAACAATACAATCCTGGCATAAAGTTAATCGATTTTAAAACACTTAACAAAAGCTGATATTAACAAAGCTACATGGCGTTAAATTCAATATTTTGCTTACATCGTTTTTACATGACTTCTTTATTATTGAAAACAATGACTTGAAAATCAGCAAATTGGGGACTCTTGCGGTGCTGAATTTAAATTGGTTACCTGTTCTGTTGTAATTTGTAGAGGGCACCACCTGCATGATTCTTTATTTTATAAAGAAATCTTTTTGTGCCATAGTGCATGCCAATTCAAATAAATAGAAACAATCCTTCATCTTTTCTAAATAAAAAAGGTAAATGTTAATGTCGTCAAAGTGGATGGTTTTGACACTATTTGCTATTTAGTATTTGAACACGATGAAGTATTCATATATCTTTCAAGTCAACTGTATATAGTAGTCGGTGATAAAATTATGACATTTGAAATTATGTTGGTGTCAAATGTGGGTTCGGGGACTAACTAAAAGAATAGGCCCATGGTAACTCCTGCCTGTCGTACGAGGCGACTAATCGGAGTCAAGCAGGTGGTAGTAAAGTTTTCCTTTACGTGATAGTAAAGGATTTTTCACGCCCGAGGAGGTACCACTTCATACATCAAGGGGCCGGTGAAGTTCCAACGGACGTTTCCGGTTCTGGTGTATGAGTCAGTTTCCCTTATAAGCAAAAATGATGATGGCTCCTCCTTGTACAATCGATTCCGGAGGTAAAATACCCCTCCCTTCGGATCTCCGGTAGAGGGGTGTGCAGGGGGCGCCAGCATCTAGATTTAACATATCCTTCTCGAATATATGTGGCCTAAATTCTAACCTGAACTCCGTCCACCATTTCCTCCAGGATAATAGGCCCCAACTTCTCTTTGTCACCGAAACCTAAATCAGTGCCTAAACAGCTACTAATCACCTTAATTTCCCGGGGTATAAGCTCCTTACTTTTTTTAGATTGCATGGAGGTGTGTGCGCATACGTCCGTATCAATCTACCCTGCACCAGACTTCCCGATTTAGAAGCTGGAAGAAAATACATACTTTGGATGAAACTCTCTTTTAGGGCTGCAACCAAACTGATCTTTTGCATTTACCGGTCACCTTCTGACAGTAACTTTGTCCAGCTCTTCGACTACCTTTCTGAAAAAACCGACCATCTGATTTCTGAATATCCTTCCTCCGAGGACACTATTCTTGGTGACTTCAATGTCCATAATAAGGAATGGCTAGGATCTTCAAAAACAGATCCACCAGGGAGAGCAGAGGAGGCTTTTTCAGTCAGCAATTCTTTAACCAATGTGGTTCAGCAACCGACTTACTTTCCTCGCATCCCAACACACAACTAAAATCCCTTGGATCTCCTTCTGACTACAAAACCTGAATGCTATAAGACATCAGTCACCGCCCCCCTTGGTCACTTAGACCACGGCGTGGTCACTTATTCCTGCGTAATGCAACCCGAGGTCACACAGCCATCACACCCATGTATCGTTTGGCACTACAACTCCGCAAACTGGGAAAAAATGCGGGATTACTTTTCCTCATTTCCATGGGAGTCTGTCTGATTCTCTCATCCTGACCCCTAAGATATCTCACCAGACGTTAACGAGATTATCCAAGCTGGCATGAAATTATTTATTCCACGTACACAGAAATCCTCTTCAGCCACTTAAAAGCCCTGGTTCGCTAAATCCTGTGACAAGGCCAGACTTGAAAAGGCAAAAGCTCACAAAACGCTTCTACACAATCCCAGTCAAGAAAATCGTCAAGCATTTAACGACGCAAGAAACCGATATGTCCGCATTCTTTCTGAGGCAAAAAAACTCTTTTAATAACCACATCAAAAGCAAAGTCCTCTCGAGCTCCAACGGCAGCAGACCCTCTGGATTCCTGCTACATCTAATGGGAATAATTTCTGCAAGAGCACGTTCCCACCTCTTGTTACAGGGGATGAAATTGTTTCTACCGCCCTGGGCAAGACTGAACTTTTTGCCTCGTTGTTCGCCGGCAATTCTACTCTCAACCCACCTCCAAATGTTCAACCACCAACAGTCCCCAATATCGCGCATAAAATGACGGATATCATTTCAAAACTAAAAAAGTACGAAAGATGCTCTCTTCTCTTAACACCAGGAAAGCCTCTGGCCTCGACGAGATCCCAGAAATTGTTCTCAAAAAATGCGCACCAGAACTTACTCCTGTCCTGACTCGTCTGTTTCAGATATCTTACAATAGAGGCATATTCCCTAGTAACTGGAAAACTGCTTGAATACAACCCGTCCCCAAGAAAGGATCCAAAGCGCTTTCTAGCAACTAAAGTGATGGAAAAGTATATAAACCCCGAATTACTAAAATTTCTTGAAAAATACGGTCTAATCCACGACAGGCAGTATGGATTCCGTCAGCGCAGACTAATTGCTGACCTCCTTCCCTTTGTCACCGATTCTTAGAACAAGTCTATGGAACTACACGGTGAATCCCAGATTGTCGCTCTAGACATATCCAAAGCATTCGACCAGGCCTGGCATGCAGCACTGCTTAATAAACGTCTGGCCTGTGACCTAGCATCAAAACTCTGTACCTGGACAGCAAATTTACTCTCCAATCGCAGCATTTGTGTTGTCGTGGATGGACATTCCTCTAAACTATATCCAATTAATGCAGGAGTCCCTCAATGTTCAGCTTTAGCCCCTGCTTTGTTTCTTCTCTACATCAATGACCTCCTCTCTAGCACATCCAACCCAATTCACAGTTACGCGGACGACAGCAGCCTCCACTCAAATATACAATATTCTAAGCCTGTCTCTTTGGCAAAATTAGATGAGGATCGCAGACTCAGGGTGGGTTGTGTCTCTGTGGATCTATACGTCTCATCGGTGACCCTACCCTCACCCAAAGACTACCATCCCTTGCCCACCGACGTGCCGTTGGTGACCTCTCTCTCTCTCTCTCTTTTACAGGTATATGCACGGGCACTCCTCGGGGGAGCTTTCTTCCATAGTTCCTCCACCTGCTGTCCCCAACACATCTACCAGGAGAACAGAGCGAATTCACCCTTTTGCTGTCCAGGTCACCAGACATAGAACATCTTGTTATGCCCGCTCTTTTGTCCCAAGTTGTGAAATTCTTTGCCGGCACATGTTTTTCCTTCTTCTCCTAACCTCCAAACCTTCAAGTCCAGAATTAACAAGTCGCCACTTTCCTCCTTGTCGACACCCACGGTACGATAGTATTTAGGCTGTCAGCCCTCGTGGTGTGTTGTTGAAAAAATATATTTAATGGCTGCTGCATGTTTGTATAAGCTGACGAAACAGTACATACTTTAATTCTGCAAAAAAATGTATTGTCACAAGAAAATTTTAATATGGCTCTTATTGTATTGAAGCACAGGTAACATTTTTCAGTTACCATTAATGACAATAGTAGCGCAAATAGACATCGCCGGTGATATGGAATCGTAATAATATGAAGATATTTAAGTTTTACGGGATTTAATATTGGTCAACTGTGATTTTTGTGATATTTATATGTATCTTACAAATTAAATCTGATTTATAATCCTGTAAATATCCATTTTAAAACATATTTTCGTTATCAAACAACAAAACTTAAGTTTAGTGTATAATTTTCTTTGTGATTAAAGGGCTTATGTAATCTTCCAGGATCAAAATTCAACGGAGCGTCCGCAATGCAAGTTAAGAACCGCCCAAGAATCCCCACACCAGATGTAACTAAGGAAGTAATAGACCGAGAAAATCGTCTATCCGGAGTAGTCCATACCCAAATGGCAACCGGAGTAACAGTCATGTCATCCCATCAACTCCACACCACTTACCCCGCTTACCCAGGTAGCGATCTACCAGTCGTTCAGGTGGTACTATCGCCCATACAAGAATTAGATGGCACTGGATCAGTTAACAACACTTTACATCCCAACCAACCAGGTACTGCGGCACTTGCTAAAGCTGTGCTACAACCAGGAATTGCACCAAGTGGAATAAGTATTAATACCCCAGTCAGCGTCCCAATGACCGTATCACAATTGAATTCTCTTGGATTCACTTCTGTATCAAATAGTCCTTCGCTAACAAGAACAGTCCAACCACAATCTTTCAGAAACCCAACATTCCTCCAAGCATTCGAAACAATAACTCCCAACGAAAATGGTGCCACGATTACGATCACTGATTTGAAAACTCCGTCTCCCACGGAAGAATCTCCACCACCTCTCATTTTAAGCAGCGCATCAAGCGATTCCTCAGATGTTTCGAATCTCTCCAAAGATAGCAAGGCTACTGATGCTAGTAATGCATCTAACACCACTGCTTCAATGAGATCGAAGAAATCTGTAGATCTTAGAGATTCCTCTAAAAAGGATTTACTAATTATGAATGAGCAGTCAGCTTCAATAACGCCACCAGTTTCGTCTCTGTCTTCATTAACAAATACAGGTGACGAAATTAGGAGTAGAAAAACTTCTGCAGTGTCACAAGCAAATGGGAACTCAAATAATTCACCCAAGAGGGGTGAGGTGTATGTATGATATTCGATTAGGGATGACAACTGTTAAATAATGCACGGTTAAGATATATAATTTTTTGAACAAGTGATAAGCAGGATTGTAAATATAGAACTATCTGTAAGAGTTTTGACCTAACTTGGCAGTTAGGTCACTGAAGGAATGAAATTATGATGTTAGATACTGAATCTTCTATAGAAACGTAATTAAAATATGAAATATGAATTCAACTATAGTCCAAAATAAAAGTAACCATGCAGATAGTAGGTTCAGTAGAATGTCGTTAATCCGGCAGATCCAGCTCCTGTTTACTGCCGTATTACCGAAAACCCGAAGTACTTAAAATTACGCCTACCCTGAAATAAATATTGTCGACTCTGGAATATATTTTATGTGATCATCACAATCTGAGCTCGATGCTGTCCTGTCGTCGCAACCATAATTCTCTGTCGTCAGCAGCTTCTTGATTTCATTATAGCTTCTAGAATTAATTACTTGTGTCAGGTTTTACAGCAATGTTACCCTTGGCCTCCCTCTTCCCTTCTTTTTGGGTATGAAACCTTCAAATGGAAAAGTTATTATTTCTTAAAATATGACTAATAAATATTGCCTTTCTCTTTAGATTTTTTTTTCCAAAAACCATCTTTCTTCTCTCGTTTCTTCCAAACCACCTTTCTTCGTCTCTCTATCGGTGTGCCAGGTCTTTGTCATTTTGTGCCATGTTCACATTTTAAAAGTTTGTATTCGCTTTATATCCTGCGTAGTTATAGACTAGGACTCCGCCCCATCGACCACCACACTCCATACATACGACTTGATGAACCTTTTCCTCATGTTCCAATTAAAATTGGTATTAGTGAGAAAAGTACTTTGTTTATTGAATGCTTGTTTTAACATGGCGATTCTGCTTCTCAGATTCTTTCCTACATTTATCATCATTTGTGACAAGACTCCCAAGGTACGCGAATACTTTTAATTTGTTTAAGCTGCGTACCGTATTATACATCCATTTTCGCAGTCCTACCGTTACTTATCTTCGTTACTTTTGTTTTCGCCATACAATCTTTAATTTGCTATTTTATTTATCTTTTATCAATAAAGAAGTTATTGTTCGTTCTTTCATAAACAACAAACCATTCTTGAAACATAATATTTGAAAGTTTCCTTAATATTAGTATATATTTTTCGGGCACACTGGTACCTTCAGCCCGCACCACATTAATATTAAAACCGGCTAAAGCTTTATCAAAATTTGCTCATAGTAAACAAGTGAAACTGTCATTGTCTATATTTTCATTCTCTGTAATGTTTACGCTGTCAATATCTTGGTCATCCATAGATACATCTTTACTATCTCCCTGTAACCATTCACTTACATCTTCAGTATCAAGTCTACATTCTCTTCTGTTAAAATTTACATAACACTGGCCAGTGATATAATATCATCTTAAGATTTTACGGCTACATTGACGTACATTACTTTCAAAGTTTTTACAGGCATGAAAACAACGCCTTAAGATTGGCTCCTTTTAGTGTGTTGGGGATACTACTATTTTGACTAACACCTTGAATTATAAGCTTTTTTTATAGAGTGACTTGTCCAATCAAATTATTAAGTACACTTTGAGATTACAAATCACCGCAACACATTTAAAAAACCTGACGATCGTTTCACTAACCAAGTTAGCGTCATCAGAGGATGAATAGTTCTAAACATCTTACGTCTACAACACTTGTGCCGGTAGTCGGTCCATAATGATTGAGGGTTGTTTAACAACAACAAAATTAAGGATTTCGTTTGGCGGAAGGACGTGCATTATTTTATTATCTATCGGTACTTCTGTCGGTATTTTTTGTGAAGTGATGTATCAACAGGTTCACCATAAGCGGCGGAGTCAAGTTCATACACTTCTCATTACTATATATATATATATATATATATATATATATATATATATATATATATATATATATATATATATATATATATATATATATATATCGGAAACGTTAGTTGCAAACTGGCTTTCAAAAATGCTATGTAGACCCATCGTGATTCGTGGATCAAATGGTAAGCTAACAAAGTGTTTGTCAACTTTCTCTCTTCCAAAAGTCGTTGATTTCGCTAACATTTTCTTTGTTTTCTGTATGTTTATTGATTTCTCCACTAGGCAAGCAACGTATCCGTTATATTCAGCCACATTCTTAATATACCTTAAGTCTTTCGTATATCTATTTTTATTGAAAGGAAAATTAACTAACCCGTTTACTAAAAAAAATTAGACTAATCATTTTTTGTGCGTAGTGAGTCATTCGGAATGTTTTCCTTCCTATGGACATCGAATTTTAAAGTGTCTCTATTTTTGATAACTAGTACATCTAGAAGACGTAGTTTATCCTTTATTTTTAATTCGTGGGTAAATTTTATAGAATTATTGTTCACTTTGGCAATAAAATCGTCTATTTTGCAAATGTTTGTGTTAAACACCGCGAAAATATTGTCGACATAACGAAACCATAGTCTAGAAAAATACTCACTTTCACTTTTAAGATCTGTCTCAAATCTACCCATAAAAAGGTCGGCAATAGATGGCGACAGGGGGTTGCTCAGAGTTAGAATTATTCATCCTCTGATGACGCTAACTTGGTCAGCAAAATGATCGTCAGGTTTTTGTAATATGTTCTGGTGATTTGAGTTTTCCAACTCTACCTATCAGTGCTCATCACAGGTTCCAATCTTCACTTAAGCAATCAACTTATGTTCTGCTCTATGGGTTGCAGAAGCCGAGTAACGTTGGTGGGCAGGAACGTCACGCGTGTTTTTCCATCTTTTGATATCAACTCGTTAAGGTGTGCAGATGCATTGCCCAATAACAATTTCTGAGCCCCAAATACGACAATTTTGCTTATTGACGTATCCTCCGAGGTGAAAACGAGCTTCATTTGAAAAGATTATTTTTCGGTAAAAATGCTCATCTTCGATCAAGCGGTCTTCGGCCCATTGAGCACACCGAAAACGCATCGGATGGTCATGCGGCTTCGGCTATTGCACTAACTGAACTTTGTACGTATTCATACCGAGATGTTTATGCAACATTCTTCTCAGTAAGACTAGATGCATTCTCGCAACAATTAGAACCGTAGACCGGTTTCGCTCTCATTAGAGCTCTTCAGTACGGCATACTAATTGTAGCAAAAATGCACCAAAAATAACACGGCTATCGTATAGACAGTCTTAAAACACTAAGTGAGTGGTGAACGTGTCGCCACCTAGTTCGGAACCAAGTACTATGTTGTCACGCCCGCTCCAAATAACACAGAGTATTAAAAATAGAGACGGTATACAACTAACTAACAATTTAAAAAATTGTTAGCCCTGGCCCATTTCTACCCCAATATAGGGACAAAGTATGTAAGACTAGATGCATTCTCGCAACAATTAGAACCGTAGACCGGTTTCGCTCTCATTAGAGCTCTTCAGTACGGCATACTAATTGTAGCAAAAATGCACCAAAAATAACACGGCTATCGTATAGACAGTCTTAAAACACTAAGTGAGTGGTGAACGTGTCGCCACCTAGTTCGGAACCAAGTACTATGTTGTCACGCCCGCTCCAAATAACACAGAGTATTAAAAATAGAGACGGTATACAACTAACTAACAATTTAAAAAATTGTTAGCCCTGGCCCATTTCTACCCCAATATAGGGACAAAGTATGTAAGACTAGATGCATTCTCGCAACAATTAGAACCGTAGACCGGTTTCGCTCTCATTAGAGCTCTTCAGTACGGCATACTAATTGTAGCAAAAATGCACCAAAAATAACACGGCTATCGTATAGACAGTCTTAAAACACTAAGTGAGTGGTGAACGTGTCGCCACCTAGTTCGGAACCAAGTACTATGTTGTCACGCCCGCTCCAAATAACACAGAGTATTAAAAATAGAGACGGTATACAACTAACTAACAATTTAAAAAATTGTTAGCCCTGGCCCATTTCTACCCCAATATAGGGACAAGGTATGTAAGACTAGATGCATTCTCGCAACAATTAGAACCGTAGACCGGTTTCGCTCTCATTAGAGCTCTTCAGTACGGCATACTAATTGTAGCAAAAATGCACCAAAAATAACACGGCTATCGTATAGACAGTCTTAAAACACTAAGTGAGTGGTGAACGTGTCGCCACCTAGTTCGGAACCAAGTACTATGTTGTCACGCCCGCTCCAAATAACACAGAGTATTAAAAATAGAGACGGTATACAACTAACTAACAATTTAAAAAATTGTTAGCCCTGGCCCATTTCTACCCCAATATAGGGACAAAGTATGTAAGACTAGATGCATTCTCGCAACAATTAGAACCGTAGACCGGTTTCGCTCTCATTAGAGCTCTTCAGTACGGCATACTAATTGTAGCAAAAATGCACCAAAAATAACACGGCTATCGTATAGACAGTCTTAAAACACTAAGTGAGTGGTGAACGTGTCGCCACCTAGTTCGGAACCAAGTACTATGTTGTCACGCCCGCTCCAAATAACACAGAGTATTAAAAATAAAGACGGTATACAACTAACTAACAATTTAAAAAATTGTTAGCCCTGGCCCATTTCTACCCCAATATAGGGACAAAGTATGTAAGACTAGATGCATTCTCGCAACAATTAGAACCGTAGACCGGTTTCGCTCTCATTAGAGCTCTTCAGTACGGCATACTAATTGTAGCAAAAATGCACCAAAAATACGCGTGACAACATAGTACTTGGTTCCGAACTAGGTGGCGACACGTTCACCACTCACTTAGTGTTTTAAGACTGTCTATACGATAGCCGTGTTATTTTTGGTGCATTTTTGCTACAATTAGTATGCCGTACTGAAGAGCTCTAATGAGAGCGAAACCGGTCTACGGTTCTAATTGTTGCGAGAATGCATCTAGTCTTACATACTTTGTCCCTATATTGGGGTAGAAATGGGCCAGGGCTAACAATTTTTTAAATTGTTAGTTAGTTGTATACCGTCTCTATTTTTAATACTCTGTGTTATTTGGAGCGGGCGTGACAACATAGTACTTGGTTCCGAACTAGGTGGCGACACGTTCACCACTCACTTAGTGTTTTAAGACTGTCTATACGATAGCCGTGTTATTTTTGGTGCATTTTTGCTACAATTAGTATGCCGTACTGAAGAGCTCTAATTAGAGCGAAACCGGTCTACGGTTCTAATTGTTGCGAGAATGCATCTAGTCTTACATACTTTGTCCCTATATTGGGGTAGAAATGGGCCAGGGCTAACAATTTTTTAAATTGTTAGTTAGTTGTATACCGTCTCTATTTTTAATACTCTGTGTTATTTGGAGCGGGCGTGACAACATAGTACTTGGTTCCGAACTAGGTGGCGACACGTTCACCACTCACTTAGTGTTTTAAGACTGTCTATACGATAGCCGTGTTATTTTTGGTGCATTTTTGCTACAATTAGTATGCCGTACTGAAGAGCTCTAATGAGAGCGAAACCGGTCTACGGTTCTAATTGTTGCGAGAATGCATCTAGTCTTACATACTTTGTCCCTATATTGGGGTAGAAATGGGCCAGGGCTAACAATTTTTTAAATTGTTAGTTAGTTGTATACCGTCTCTATTTTTAATACTCTGTGTTATTTGGAGCGGGCGTGACAACATAGTACTTGGTTCCGAACTAGGTGGCGACACGTTCACCACTCACTTAGTGTTTTAAGACTGTCTATACGATAGCCGTGTTATTTTTGGTGCATTTTTGCTACAATTAGTATGCCGTACTGAAGAGCTCTAATGAGAGCGAAACCGGTCTACGGTTCTAATTGTTGCGAGAATGCATCTAGTCTTACATACTTTGTCCCTATATTGGGGTAGAAATGGGCCAGGGCTAACAATTTTTTAAATTGTTAGTTAGTTGTATACCGTCTCTATTTTTAATACTCTGTGTTATTTGGAGCGGGCGTGACAACATAGTACTTGGTTCCGAACTAGGTGGCGACACGTTCACCACTCACTTAGTGTTTTAAGACTGTCTATACGATAGCCGTGTTATTTTTGGTGCATTTTTGCTACAATTAGTATGCCGTACTGAAGAGCTCTAATGAGAGCGAAACCGGTCTACGGTTCTAATTGTTGCGAGAATGCATCTAGTCTTACATACTTTGTCCCTATATTGGGGTAGAAATGGGCCAGGGCTAACAATTTTTTAAATTGTTAGTTAGTTGTATACCGTCTCTATTTTTAATACTCTGTGTTATTTGGAGCGGGCGTGACAACATAGTACTTGGTTCCGAACTAGGTGGCGACACGTTCACCACTCACTTAGTGTTTTAAGACTGTCTATACGATAGCCGTGTTATTTTTGGTGCATTTTTGCTACAATTAGTATGCCGTACTGAAGAGCTCTAATGAGAGCGAAACCGGTCTACGGTTCTAATTGTTGCGAGAATGCATCTAGTCTTACATACTTTGTCCCTATATTGGGGTAGAAATGGGCCAGGGCTAACAATTTTTTAAATTGTTAGTTAGTTGTATACCGTCTCTATTTTTAATACTCTGTGTTATTTGGAGCGGGCGTGACAACATAGTACTTGGTTCCGAACTAGGTGGCGACACGTTCACCACTCACTTAGTGTTTTAAGACTGTCTATACGATAGCCGTGTTATTTTTGGTGCATTTTTGCTACAATTAGTATGCCGTACTGAAGAGCTCTAATGAGAGCGAAACCGGTCTACGGTTCTAATTGTTGCGAGAATGCATCTAGTCTTACATACTTTGTCCCTATATTGGGGTAGAAATGGGCCAGGGCTAACAATTTTTTAAATTGTTAGTTAGTTGTATACCGTCTCTATTTTTAATACTCTGTGTTATTTGGAGCGGGCGTGACAACATAGTACTTGGTTCCGAACTAGGTGGCGACACGTTCACCACTCACTTAGTGTTTTAAGACTGTCTATACGATAGCCGTGTTATTTTTGGTGCATTTTTGCTACAATTAGTATGCCGTACTGAAGAGCTCTAATGAGAGCGAAACCGGTCTACGGTTCTAATTGTTGCGAGAATGCATCTAGTCTTACATACTTTGTCCCTATATTGGGGTAGAAATGGGCCAGGGCTAACAATTTTTTAAATTGTTAGTTAGTTGTATACCGTCTCTATTTTTAATACTCTGTGTTATTTGGAGCGGGCGTGACAACATAGTACTTGGTTCCGAACTAGGTGGCGACACGTTCACCACTCACTTAGTGTTTTAAGACTGTCTATACGATAGCCGTGTTATTTTTGGTGCATTTTTGCTACAATTAGTATGCCGTACTGAAGAGCTCTAATGAGAGCGAAACCGGTCTACGGTTCTAATTGTTGCGAGAATGCATCTAGTCTTACATACTTTGTCCCTATATTGCGGTAGAAATGGGCCAGGGCTAACAATTTTTTAAATTGTTAGTTAGTTGTATACCGTCTCTATTTTTAATACTCTGTGTTATTTGGAGCGGGCGTGACAACATAGTACTTGGTTCCGAACTAGGTGGCGACACGTTCACCACTCACTTAGTGTTTTAAGACTGTCTATACGATAGCCGTGTTATTTTTGGTGCATTTTTGCTACAATTAGTATGCCGTACTGAAGAGCTCTAATGAGAGCGAAACCGGTCTACGGTTCTAATTGTTGCGAGAATGCATCTAGTCTTACATACTTTGTCCCTATATTGGGGTAGAAATGGGCCAGGGCTAACAATTTTTTAAATTGTTAGTTAGTTGTATACCGTCTCTATTTTTAATACTCTGTGTTATTTGGAGCGGGCGTGACAACATAGTACTTGGTTCCGAACTAGGTGGCGACACGTTCACCACTCACTTAGTGTTTTAAGACTGTCTATACGATAGCCGTGTTATTTTTGGTGCATTTTTGCTACAATTAGTATGCCGTACTGAAGAGCTCTAATGAGAGCGAAACCGGTCTACGGTTCTAATTGTTGCGAGAATGCATCTAGTCTTACATACTTTGTCCCTATATTGGGGTAGAAATGGGCCAGGGCTAACAATTTTTTAAATTGTTAGTTAGTTCTATACCGTCTCTATTTTTAATACTCTGTGTTATTTGGAGCGGGCGTGACAACATAGTACTTGGTTCCGAACTAGGTGGCGACACGTTCACCACTCACTTAGTATTCTTCTCAGGGAAGTGTGTGAAATGGTTAATTCTTGAGAACGATGACGAGTTGATGTTGATGGTTGTCAACAACGATCCAGCTTCACGAACTCGCTTAACAAATTGATCCACAAACTGCGTTTTTAGCACATCCTGTTTGTCAATTTTTTGTCGTAAATTTCTTACGGTTTGAGTAGAAGACTCACCACTTTGGAAATAAGTTTTTAATATTTTTCAACTTTGTTCAATCGAAAAGCGACCCATTTCATAAATGTCAAACATAAAACTAACTTTCTGTCACATCGGAAATGTCATCAAACCCGCCAACCTCAAAATAACCTATAGTTTCAATTCCAAACGTTAGATGGCCCACCTTTATAACACGTGTGACATAAATCTATATGACTGCAAAAAATGCACCCCTACAAACAGGGAAATTGTAGACGTGTCTTCTTCTTAGATACAATGTACTTTATAATATTAGTTTCTATTTTGACTCTTCTTACATGAACCAATTAGCAAAAGCCATTTGCAAATAATTCCCAAAACTATGCTCTACTGCCTTTGCACACTATGTTTAAAATAATGTTTGCTCTAGTATGTGCGATTTTCACATCGTTTCTATAGAAGATTGCAATGGTGTTGTAACTTATTGTGATATAAAAATTAATACAAAAGGCAAAAATTAAGAAAATGGCAGCAAATCGCTTTAAAAATTCTGAAACTTTAAGTTAACGTCCTAAAGAATATATTTTTAAGGCAATTGTAAGTTTGTTATTTTACTAAAAATAAAATCTATAACAGTTCTAGCTTTAGTAGTGAAAGGGAGTCTAGATATTTCTTATTGCAAAAAGGTATAGGTTGTTTTATAAGCGAATGCAGTAATTATTTGTAATTTATTTTCTTTGCAAGACAAATATAAATAACCGAAGTGCAAAGCTGTGCCTGGAAGCTAACACAAAAGACACACTCCACCCAAAAGCTACAAAAATAATTATGCGCTAGATACATATTTCGACAACAAAGGGTTTCTTATATACGATACCCTTAAGATGACCACACAAGAAACGTTCACTTTTGTGTCATGTCATGTAGTCATTGAATGTTTGGGGTGAATATTTAGGGGATCGCATAATAGTACCACGCTTTTTTGAAGGAATAATAAATGGTGCACTAAATTTAGGTTTCTTTCAAAATCATTTCCCACACAGCATATGGACGTCCATTAGATATCCAGTCGATAGTCACGATAGATATCCAGAACATCCAATGGATATACATGTATATCCAATGGACATCTAATGGACACACAGATGTCCTCCCAATACCCATTAATCTCGATATCCATGTGGATATATATCGGATGTTGTATGGATATATATGCGGTCACGAAATGAATATCCATTATACATCTAATGGATATTGTATGGATATACATGTGGTCATCAAATGGATATCACTTTTACATGAACAGGATATTCGATGCTACCCAACCACCATATTCTCTTTCTAACCCCATCCCCCAATGAAACACTAATATAAGCAAATAAATATTTTATTGTGTTTTAAGATCATTTAAATAACTTTATTTTCTTGATCTATGATCTGGCTCAGGTCTGCATTTTTTCTGTAAAGAAAAAAGACACTGCTTATAATCAGACTCGTAACACAATCCAATAAATAATATGTTAATAAATATTACTTTAATTATTATAGCTATACCTGCAACAATTTAGTGGTTATTTAAAAATAATAGGTAATAGCTGGTAATGTTGAGTATCACAACGGAACTGACAATACCCAATAGTGCAAAGTGATCTAATTTCATAATCTACTGGAAGTAATCTGCTTCTAAGTAAGGACGAGGATTATCCATCAGTAAAATGAACAATTTCACACACACATAAACTTCCATTATATTACTAGACAATTTTCGCTGATTTCAATACGAAGTAAAAAAAAACATTTACTTGAATCATGAAGATATTTGTTTTCTAGTCCACGTCCACTAGCCATGTTATTATCAACCAACGTGCTTTTTGCAGCTATAAATAATGGTATTTATGTAAATAAGTAGTAACAGACATAAACAATAATACTCTCTGCATTAAAATAGAAATAATTGAAATTGTAATCTTTTAAATCGCAATGAGAATTTGGATGAAAATTTATTGTTGGCGCTAGTTTTAACGCTTTTCAGTAATTATTGTGCTATAACGGGTTATTTTTCATCCCTTATCTTTTACAAACGTAAATGACGGTTTCTATAATTTATCAATCTTGTTTTCTGCTGGTGTGAATATATTAACGGAACATCTACTGGATGTCCAGTGGACATCAATAGACATCTTCTGTATGTCCATGGGATATCCATTGGACATCCATTGGATGTCTCATGGATATATACATTCTTGAATTAAGTATATGCATCCAGAAATTTGACTGCATTCTTGATTAGATTTTAGTGAATAAGGAATACTCATATGTTCACATTATTTAGGTTTTATTAACATTTTGTGTTCTAACAATATCCATTGGATGTCCATATGATATCCGTCATGGTCATGGACGTAAAATGTATATTATGTATATCCAATGGATATCCATTGGATGTCCTGTGCTGTGTGGGTAATTAATTAGTCTGTACATAATATATTCAAGACCACCTAAATAATTATTTTCCGCAAAGATGGATAGGCAAAGTAGGACCTTTACATTGGCCAGCTTGGTCACCTAACTTTACAAAACTGGACATTTTTATTGGGGCCATGTTAAGGGTATCGTATATAGAAAACTCACAACAACAAAAGAGCATATGAAAACTAGAAATACAGCAGCGTTGGGGAATTTCATAATGTCAATGCTAATATGCCACAAAATGTAAGTCGGTCATTTGAGAATCAACATTGTATTGATGTTGGTGAGGGTCACTTTGGAAACCTAATGTGATTAATTTAATGTTTCAGTTTTCGAGTTAATCTTTGCTTTTTTGTTCATGTTGTGTTAGCATTGTTATAGTTATTGTTATCATATTTAAAATCACCTTCATTAAATATCTGAAAGTATTCCGATAACTACTTATTTTAAGTATGGGAACCCCAAACAAAAATTGAAGGATCATGTTAGAGGACCTCATTAGTGATATAAAATACAGCGTATTTCATTTAAATTAAGCAAGAAAAAGAAACATCCGAGTTTTGAGTCCCCCTGTATGCAAACCACAAGCTAATAAATAAATAACGATAAGTAACGATACTAGACCATATTCTCAAACTCAACTGGCCAACATATAATTTTTTTCTACAAAGCCTATTGTTCTACAGAACGTTGACATATGTACAATTTCAACACAAAATAATGCATATATTTTGAAATATCCCTGATAATGTATTTAAACGATATATTAAAAGAATTAGAAAAATGTGGGCTTTCTGAATTGTAAGTAATATATAGGTGTTACAATGTTAAAAACCTAGGTTTGCTTTGCACCTGAATCACGAAACAGCCTGTATAATTCAAAATAATTTTATATTTTGCGCCGCTACTCCCTCTACCACTTTTGCTGGTAAACTTTTTTCATATGTATAAAAACAAAGTAGTGATCGAACTTTGCATCTTGGTTGGTACATCCTGTATACTTCAACTTCGTAAGGAAGGATGACCTAGATATACGCAAGGAGACTAAACCTTAATTTTTGCAAACGCTTATGAAACATCCTGTATATATATACTGTTATGCTTATGTTTGCTTTACGCATTTGTTAAATATATAAATGGTTCCCAAATTATTTATAATGGGCACAAGTTGGTTTCAAAGCACTAATGTGATATTTATGTGTTATTGTCTTAAAAGTTAAATATATACCGGGTGTCCCAAGTCTATTTAGACAATTAATATCTTGACCCCGGCACATCATTTAAAAAAAAATCATACAAAATATTCTTGGTTTGAAAAACTGCGTTCAGTGAAAATATCTTTTGCTATACAGGGGTCTTGAGAATATAATTTTTTGTATTAAATATATTTTACAAATGGGAGACCCTATATTTTTCCTTATACTTGAATTCCCTATTAGTGAATTTTCTTAAAAAAAATTCACTAATGAGGAGATCTCGACTTTCGAATTTTGAAAAAATTTCTTCAAATGAGCGCTATTTAGGACCCCCGGAACCCAAATCCGAGGTCAGTTTCAGACTTTATATGTTTATATATATATATATATATATATATATATATATATATATATATATATATATATATATATATATATATATATATATATATATATATATATATATATATATATATATTTATGTGTCACACCTATAACTTAAAAAATAATGGACCGATTTTGATAAAACTTGGTGAGTACCTTCCTTTCGCAAATGGCTTGGATAAGTTCGTTAGCCAGGAAAATCCGCCGAGGTTTTCCCGGAAAATTTTGTGTTTTATTTCGAAAAAAATCGATTTTTTAAAATATTTTCAAAATTAACAAAGTAAGGGCAACCAAATTTCATACGCGGGTTTATATCAATATTGGCAAGTTACGTACCAAAATTTAGCTCCGTAGGTTAAAGGACAAAAAAGTTACAGGCATTCAAAGAAAAATAAATTTGGGTTCTCCTCAAAACGTCAAAATCGCGATTTTAAACGTCAAAATTGGTGAGTACCTTCGTTTTGCAAGTGGCTTGGATATGTTAGTTATCCAGGAAAATCCGACGAGGTTTTCCCGGAAAATGTTGTGTTTTCTTTCGAAAAAAATTTATATCTCCAAAATTAACAAAGTAAGGGCAACCAAATTTTACACGCGGGTTTATATCATTATAGGCAACCTACCTACCAAAATTTAGCTCTGTAGGTCAAAAGAAAAAAAAAGTTATGGCATTTAAACAAAAATAAATTGGGGTTTTTCACAAAACGTCAAAGTTGCGATTTAAACGTCAAAATTGGCAACATTTAGGAAAAGAACTTGAATCTAATACCGGCTATGGAAATAAAATCTCTCAAGAAGAATGTTTTACAAACCCTGAAGTCTTAGTTTCAACCGTCATTGTCCTTCATTTTAATAAGATGTTTCCAGAAAATTCATTTCAAATAGACCCTTTCTCTGACGCTTGTCACTAGTCTTAGCTATAGAGTTTATCGTTAATGGTATATAATTTTTGTAGAATTTTCGTTAAAAAAAATCAATAAAGCTCAATATATCTTTTATTACACAAGATTTGAAAAAAATTTGTATATATTAATTATAGGGTGTCTTGAGCTACATATTAAAAAATTATTTCTACAATCACAGGGTGGCCCATAAGTCGTTGGTGATACAAACTTTCTTTTTTTTTTTAATCAAACACGCCTTATGTTATTGCATTTTTGCATTTTCCATCGAAATATAATGCATGTTTGTAAGAACAAAAATTCTGGACGCAGTAAGTGCGTTATGGTAGCGAATTTTGATCAAATGCTTAATATTTGAATAGTTCAATTTGCTATTAACCTATAAGGTTGACCAAAAAATGAGTTTTTTCGGGAACACTTTAAATTTACTTTCGGATTTTTTTTTACATTTTCAAACAATAAAGTTATTTTGATGAAACATGGCACATTGTTTTTACTATATAGATTTTACTGGTAACGAAATGTGATGCCTGCTTTCTTAAAAAACACATTATTGCTATTAAAAAATAGTTTTATGAAAATTCACTACCATAACGCACTTGCTGCGTCCAGAGTTTTTCAATTCTTTAACACAAATGTATAATAGTTTCTACACCCAATGCTTACCGTTTCCAAAATAATGTTGAGTACTCTTTGGGCTTGGAAAAGAATCGGTACGCATTCTTCGTTCTACATTTGAAAATGTGTATCGATATGGTGTAGGCCTTCTGAAAATCGCTCCGTGTATAACCGTTGTGTGTCTGGAGAATTTTCCCTACATTTGCCATAGTTATATATATATATATATATATATATATATATATATATATATATATATATATATATATATATATATATATATATATATCTGTCCCAGATGCACAGATAATTGATGTATTTATACTTTTGAGGCACCTGTATATAAAATATCAAACCAAGAACATTTTGGATGACTTTTTTATTTCAAAATGTACCAAGGCCAGCATCTTGACTGCCTAGATGTTCCACGAGTGCACATTTTCAAATTATTTCTATTTATATAGGGTGTTAATATACAGGTGTTCCACCAAAATTTTGTTAACGGAACACCTATATATTATGGCATTTTTGAAAAACCACGTTGATGCTGATTAAACTGATACCATATTATTGTGGGTTACTTTGAGCCGTTCTCCAACTACAGAGAGTTAAATGTAAAAAAGTAGTCTACTTCAGACGTTTGTATCCATTGACATGTGTGAAATATTGTTGTTGTGTGTTTTTTGTTTCTTAAACGTCGGCCTATTTCCGCGACTATGGCCAATCACCGACGTCAGGGAGAAGTTTCACCTCACTATACTGGAAATTTTGCCGAACCCCTGCCTTTCTGTAAGGAGGGTAGGGATCGTTAACGTTCCCAACGTCGCATGGACACGAGACCGACGGCTTTACGCCCCCTCCGAAAGGCGGAACGTGCAGACATCAACTTGCTCAAATAAAATGCCAGAACCTTGGTTGATGTTAATTTTTTAGTTTGTACTGAAAAAGTGAAAGGAGTACCCTGGGATCGAACCCAGTACCCTTCGATTCACAGGCACACGTTCTGACCCCTGAACCACCGAACTTCTTATTGTGAAATATTAATATCAACAATAAAACAGTTTTTTAAAAACAAATTCTCTTCTTTTTTATAAAACAATAAAAAATGTCTGTTGAAATTTATAACTTTAGACTTAGAGGTGAGAAAGTTATCCGTGCGTTTTAAATAAAAATGATGTCTTGGTCCAAGCGTATGAAGCTTGGACAATATTGTTTCTAATGTTTTGTTGGTGTAGCTTGAGTTTATGCACGTTAACAATTTATTTTTTAATATACAGTGTATTTATCTTTGGCGAAATTTAAAAATACTTTTTTTTAAAATGCAACACCATATATATTTTGAGTTTGGTAAAAGCAGAACTTCATAGGCCTTCTTATGATACCATATTTGGATAAGTTAAATTGCATACAAAAGGAGGTACAGCTGTTCAAATTTTTTATCTGTGCATACTACAATTCTTATTTTATTTAAATGGATGAAAACATTAAGATATCGAACATTAGAGGCAAAATTTTATTAAAATTTATAAAACATCTTCAAGAATGTTTCAGCCTTCCTGAATGCAAATTCGAAGTTGCAAAGTTTTTTTCACTCTATTCAACATCGGCGGTGTAATACTTCTAAACGCTGCCTGTATACGATGTTTCATGCCTTCCACAGTTGTTGGGAACTCTTAATATACTATCGCCAGAGGAAAAAGTCTAATGGGGCTAGATCGAGCGACCTTGCTGGCGACAAAATGTTACCTCCTTGGCCAATCCATTGGTTTCCTAGCTAATGATTTAAATATTGCCTTAAGTTTCGTTGAAAATGGGCCTGAGCACCATATTTCTGAAAATACATTAATCGGCGTGTTTCATGATCGACATCTTTCATTCAATTGGGTTAATCATCCTCTAGAAATCTGTCCTAGCGTTCCTCAGTAAGTCGATTTTCAATAAAGAATGGCTCGATAACTTTATCGCCTATAATTCCTCCCCGCACATTCAAGGACCATTGATGTTGAAAATCCACTTGATGTACTCAAAGTCGATTTTTTTCGAGCGTAATAATGCATATTATGTTTATTAACTACACCGATATTATTAAAAGTCGCTTCGTCACTAACCGGGACAATATTATACAAGTTTGGAATTTTTTTAAATCATATTGGGAAAAATATTACAAAAATTGATTCTGTTTTATTTATCTTGGGCAGTAAGTGATTGATGAAGACATAACTGATAGGGATGAGATTTGAACTGGGGATGTGCTTACACCCCGAATTCATTCAATTTTTCTTGTACTTATCTGCAGATTCTCTTCAATCGTTAACAAAACCTGGAGGTCTGCATGTTCATTCGTTGCATAACGGTTTTCATAAGATTTTGCTTTGTATTTTGAGCTACAATTTTCCCCAAGGTGTGTTCTTACGTTCTCGAACGCCTATGATTTTGGACGTCGGGCTAAAGAATATTTTTCCTGTTAATTATGGACGCCACTAGACAGTCTCCATCAGTCTATCCCAAACCGTCCTCTATATTCACTAACTCTTCAACAGTAAACTTAACTTTGGAACGTAACGTTAAGTAAATAAACAGAGATTAATAAGCATCGAACAATAAAAAAGGAATAATAAACAAATAACGATAAACTATTAACAATAAACATAGAAAAACAAACTGCACAAAAATTAGCTAATAGAAGTATTATTTGCTAACCGTCAACACCACGATGTGGCAAATATCTGTTTTATTCTGTTGTCTAAGTTCCAACTTCTCTCCAGGGCTATCGTGATTTCGGCGATAATGTGCAATGATATCTAACACGTAAGGCTAGATGTATTCTCGCCACAATTAGAACGGTAGACCGGTTCCACTCTAATTAGAGCTCTTCAGTACGCTATACTAATTGTAGCGAAAATACACCTAAAAAGTAAAACGGCTATGGTAGTCAGCCTTCCAACACTAAGTGAGTGGTAAGACACGAAGCAACGTGCCGCCACCTAGTTGCGGGACCAAATAGTATGTTGTCACGCTAGCGCCAAATAACAAAAAATGTTAAAAAATAGAGACTGTATACAACTAACTAATAATTTAGTAAATTGTCAGCCCTGGCCCATTTCTACCCTAATATAGGGATAAAGTATGTAAAGCTAGATGCATTCTCACCACAATTAGAACCGTAGTTGTTAGTTGTATACAGTCTCTATTTTTTTTGTGGAGCTGGCGTGACAACATACTACTTGGTTCCGCAACTAGGTGGCGACACGTTGCTTCGTGCCTCACCACTCACTTAGTGATATTAAACACATTCCGATAAAAATAAAAATTGTGAACAGCTGTACTTCCTTTCGTATTTAATTTCGCTTATCCAAATATGGTATCATAAGAAAGCTTATGAAATTCTGCATTCACCAAATCAAAATATACAAGGTGCTGCACTTGAAAAAAAAGGGATTTTTAAATTTTGCAAAAGATAAATACACTGTATATTAAAAATAAATTGTTATTATTAACGTTCATAAACGCAATCTACACTAAAAAAAAAAACAATAATTATTTTGACAAAACCCGATATTAATATCTCACACATGTCGATGAATACAAAGTCTGAAGTAGACCCCTTTTTTACATTTAACCCACTGTAGTTGGAGGACCGTTGAAGATAACCCAAAACAATATCAGTTTATACAGCATTGACGTGGCTTTCCAAAAATGCCATAATATATGTTTTATTAAAACAAAAGTTTGGTGCAATAATCTGTATATTAGCACCCAGTATGAATGGAAATTATTTTAAAATGTGCACTCGTGAAAGATCTACCGTCTCGAGTTAAATCGCATTTTAAAATATAGCCTCGGTGAGCGGCTATCTTTCGTCCTCACATGGATGTGACACCTTATATATATATATATATATATATATATATATATATATATATATATATATATATATATATATATATATATATATATATATATATGTATGTATGTATGTATGTAGATAAAGCTATAAATAAAATGAAGGTAAATATATTTTTGTGTAGGTAATGTAAAAAATGTCACAGAGTACTAGCAAAAAAATTAAGCAACAAATATTTTTTTGGAATTCGCATTTTTAGTACGGTGGCTCTAGATACATTTCTAGAGACGCCATACTGCTACAGTCAAGCAGTGGTACAAACTAAATAATGCAGGGTGGCTGGAAATTATGTGGAAAAATTTGGGTGGTGATGCTATTTATGCCACAACTTCCTATATAATTTTTTCAAAAACTCAAAATTATGGATTTACAGGCTCTTGACTTTTTTTTATTTCAATAACCTTTAGTAACCTTTTTGTAACTGAATCGATTCTTAAAAAAGTTGGCATGCGTGTAACTAATGTAATTTTGTATTTTTTAGTCAAATGTGACGTAAATTGCTTGAGGACAGAGGGCTTAAACTGACATTGACCTATAACAAATGACTCGTAGATTTATTTCGGTTATATAAAGAAAATATTTAAAGAAAACTGGTCAGTCAAAGAATACCAAAAAATCTACAAACAGGAATGCTGGGTTGATGAAATAAGAAGCAGAGTTGACAATATGGAGTGCTGGGTTGATAATATGAGGTGCCGGGTTGACATTCAAAGTTAGCAACTTCGGTGTATCGTCTTTTTCTGTAGTTTGATTCTCTGATTGCTCTGTTGTGTTCATATCAAAATTACCATCATTTCCTTAAGCTCCAAATATGTTACTTCCGCGGCCGCAAAATCTGCATCGGAAAATATATTTGGATTGTACGGTATAATGCCGTAATGTCTAAAACCATTTATGGCTGTGCTTGGCAGCGCAGTTCTGAGATAAGCTGCACCGAATAATTTTGCGATTTTGAATTGTGTAACTGTCCTACCGGGATTGTTTTTCATAAATTACTCGTCTTCCTTGAAATAAAAATTATTTAGCAGTGCCATGAATGAAACGTCTTGGGGCTGTAGGTTATGGCTACAGTGAGGGGGCAGACAAAGCACCGTGACAAATTTATCTTTCGCTCCATTGATGAAATCTAAATTCCTTGTATGGGTCATATGCCCATCAAGTATTAATAGACATGGATTTTCTGCGGATGGCTTAGCATGTCTGACAATGTGCTCAAATCATTTTGTGAAGATATGTAGCTGCTTCCAGCCAGAATGGTGACATGCAAATTCGGTTCCAGATGGAGCTCCGTCCATTAATTCTTCTTTCATTCGAACTCTGGGAAAAATATCATAGGAGGAACGTATGATCATCCAGCAGACATGTAAATCACGATACTTGTTTGACGTGATACTTCCTACTTGCTTCCGGCCTTTTTGAGCGAAAATCTTGGTTGATCTTGACTGTATTGTGATTAGCCCAGTCTCGTCGACATTGTGAACTATGTGAGTAGGATAATGATGTCTAGTAGGCCATTCGTCCAAAAGAGAAAAAAAGTTCCCGACATTGCGTCTTTTAAAAGCTCTGGCTCCAGCAGCACTCGTAGCTTCAGGTTCACGTAGAATTATGTCAGGCTTTCGGTCTAAAAAATCTTCCCCAGCTTGAATTTTATGACTATAGAATGTATGCTTTAAGCCATTTTTATATGCAAGATGAAAAGCTAAGGACCTCACATCTTTCTTGGAAAGTCCATAAAATCAAGTCTCCATTTCTTTAATATCTATAACTATTTCCTGCTCTTGCTTTGCGTCCTAGACTAGACGAATCGACCCCAAAATCTTCTTTCCACCTGTTGTAAAATAATTTTTGCCCAACACACGCCGCTTAAGTGTGTTTCTAGATGTATTGTATATATTGATGGCCGTCTGCAGCTTTTATAGCTCTTAGCATTGCGTCAGTGTCCCATGACAGCCACAATGATGTTCTTTTGTACTGTCGAGGCACCCTGAAAGAAAAATTTCACTACACTGGGCATTTTACCCCAAAATTAAAGTTTGGAATAATAACGTGATATCTAACCTACTGTCGCAGTATTCCAAAAACAAACTACATGCATACATACCTGACACTATATGCACAAATTGCACAAAAACTTTTTTAGTTGATATGTAATCACACCGTTTTTTTTTGTAGTAGCAATCAACTCAACATCATAGATCGCACATGTCAGAAATTACAATAATCTTCTTATCCGTTGACAGTTATGCACAATGGTAAAACAGAATACCCCACTGTTTGTTTCTTCAAATGGGCGATCTGCTTATGCTAGTGGTTCACAGATGGAGCACTCGGTTGACACCAAAATCGGGAATGACCACTTTTTTTCGGGTGGCCACTTTACTCGCATTTCCTCTACTATAAACATGAAAACTTGGCTGACTGTCAATATTTAGATCGTGAAACAAACTTATTGGCGTCCCTTCCAAAGTACTCTTCGCAGAAATGATTTTTTCCAAATTTTGAAAGCAGGTAAGATGTGATTATATGGTCTGATATATCATTGTAATCAGAATTTTTTTTAATGCAAAATTCAATATGGTGCCCATCAGAAAAATCAAATCTAAGTATTGTAACTATTGGATCAAGAACGCCTTGGAAAATAAGATGACTGATTTAGATTTCCCATAAAAAAGTGTCCTAACAATGTCATGGTTGAAAAAGGCTAGTTCTTTTGGTATTCGCTTGAAAACAAAAAAAGCTACAATTGAAAATTTCTGGTTTTTTTTTCGAGTAATTATAAAACTGAAAATTACACCTCAAATGTTCTTTCAGATAATTGAACACCACAGAAACGCGCAACTTTCCACCAAATTAACCACCCTCGTATCTGTTACGGTTTACAAGATCCCAATTATCCTCATATTAGTTGCTTATTTTTTCTAAGGTATTCTGTGACGTTTCCTTTTTTGTACAGATTGTCAAAGATAACTTGATATAGCACCTGTATTTACACTGGCTGAGTTCACCTGTCGCTAACAGCTGAGTTTAAGCAGTTATCTGCTGACTATCGATACGTTTCAGGAGTTGGACACTAATAAATGGACTGCTGACTTCAAGCACTATTCTGTGACGTTTGTTTGTCATTCCGCTTTGACATATCGGACAGTTAAGTTCCAGCCAAAACTCAGCGAGACTGGTGAGCACATACGTCGACACATCTATTCAACTGTTGGCGCCTGGTGAGCTTGGCCAATAATAATGAGTTCTTATGTTTGCCAATATAATGCAACAACACAAACGCAAATTTCAGAAAAAGGTGTTTTTAGAGCCCAAGTTATATTTACATTGTAATCGGTAAATGGCTTCCGGTCAGTTTGGTCTCGATCGTGCTTACTTATTAAATTTGTCACTCGCCAACCATAGATGGTTTCTTCGGTCGGACTAAAATTGAGAAAAGTTACCCTTCTTATACATGTGGATGGTGCAATCGTTCGTATTGATTGCTTTACCGTGGATGACGTACACGTGCAGTGACGTCGTTTTAAATGACGTCACCTACAGCAACATAATGGTGGCGTCATCTACAACGACGCCACTGCCTGGTACGCGTGCGCTATCCATGTGCAAGCAGTAAATAACCACGATTTTATGATCGACATGTATATAAATGGTTATCAGAGCAATGCCTACTCAATCACAGTACATATACTGAAGATACGTTTGACAAGCAACTGAATGTGATTGACAACGGTAGAACAACTCGGAAGCCATTTAGTATTCCAAACAACACCCGCCGTGGAAGTCTGAAATAATCAGTTTTCTTGGCAATAAATCAAATGCTTCTTTGGTTTTGGAATTTCTTTGCTTTTGTTATAGATATACATTTCAATGCCACTGGCCATGAGAGTTCTGTTTACAATAATTTTTGGTACTTTGTGACTTTTAAAAAGCCTAGTAGATAATAGTTTGACATCTGATATGAATAATATGGATCTGAGTAACTAAAATAAGTACAGGTTTACAGATCTTTGGCTTAAGAAATGCTCGTTTTTTCACTGCAACCGTTTTGGCCTTTACAGCATCATTAGACAGGAGAAAAAATTGTTATTTTGTCTGTCGAAGCTGTTATTGTCGAAACTGGTTACAAAGAAGAAAGCAAGCACTTGTGAAGCCAGATCAGAAGTATCTTCATTTGTATTTAGGATGGAACGGATTTACCAAGTAAGGGCTAAAACAATTAATGAACTAAAATAAGGTTTGTGTTTTGTATTTATTTAAGCATATTTACGAACTTTTTTAAACTATAGTAATTTTAAATTAAATGATCTTAGTCAAACTGTATTATATGCTCTTTTAGTTTTAAAACGTGGCAGAGTTTTTGTTATTTATTTTTGTCTAAAAGTGTGTAGTTTATAAGCTAGGTGTGATGTTAAAAGAAAAATAATACATTTTGTTAGGAAGCTGTTTTAAATTTGTGTAATTGTGTAATATAAATATATTGTTAAGATAAGATAAGTAGAGTTAGCTAAAAAATATATGTGGTGAGATAAACATATTTTAGTCTTTCACGTTGTTTTATTTTAGATATAGAATAATATTCAAGATTACAGAGTGTTTGTAAAATAATGTGAAAAAATTCTGGGGTGGTAGCTGAGGTTACCCAGCTAACCTTTAATTCTGGCCCAGTATTGGCGTCATAGCCGGTATCCGGCATTTGCATTGCTGGAGAAGTGCTTGAATACAATACTGGGCCTGTAACTATGGGAAACTCCGTCCAGCAGTAGACCAACGGTATGTAAGCCAGCACATACATTACAGGTCAGGCACTTTCAATATCAAATCTGCATTTCTCAGGCACTTATAGCAAGTGCTCAATTTTAGGTGACCCACTACTTCTACTATGAAGGACGAACACTAGGTAATCTGCATTGAAACATTACTTATTGATATATATTGTCACAGCGAACACTCTGGAGTGACATTTCTAGAATAGACCAAAATGACAGGTGTAGAATAGTGTAGAACGTCTAGAATCTCTATAGACATATATAAATAGACGAGCGCAGGGTAAGTTAGTTCAGTATTGAATTAGTGCGGTGTAGAATAAGTGATCATAGAGTATTAAGTGAGTCAGCAGTAAGTGTTTGGTGTTTAAGAAGCGATCATAGAAGGCGAATAGTGGAATATAGTTCTATAGACATTTAATAATAGAAAAGAGAAATATTTTAGTTGAAACTGGTGTTGGAAAATAGTTGGTAATAATAAATTAGTAGTTTGAAAAGCTGTGTTTTGTTAATCAACGAATCCAGAAACCCGTACAACGTAACAACTGGTGTCAGAAGTGGGATTTTCAAGCTGCTAGCAGAAATATTTTCCAGAATAGTCGTTGAACAACGTGAAAATTTCTAGAATCTCTGGAAGATCAGTGTCAGTAGGAAGTCATAACTGGGTGTGTTTTTTGAAACAGAATAAACTGTGTACCAGCTTTAAGTACGTCTATTCCTAAGACACGTAGAGCAACAGCCAATAGTGACGCCCAGCTATTGGAATTGATTAAAAAAATTAAAGAAGAGGCCAGAAGAAGAGACGAAAAAGCCAAAGAAGAAATGAGAAAAAGAGATGAAGAGGTCAGAAAAAGAGATGAAGAAATCAGAAAAAGAGACGAAGAAGCTAAAGAAGAAGCCAGAAAAGGAGATGAAGAAGCTATAAAAAGAGGCAAAGAAGCCAAAGAAGAAATGAGAAAAGGAGACGGAGAAATAAGAAGAGAACTGAGAAAAAGGGACGAAGAAGCAAAGGAAGAAATGAGAGGAAGATATGAAGAAACAAAGATAATTCTACAAGAACAGGCCAGCAGAATTGAGAATATTACTTTATGTGTCGACGAACGTATGAAGCAGGTAAAAGACGGCATCTTCCAGCAAGTAGAAAGCAGAGTAAGGGGTATCAGCGACGATGTATATGACAAGCTGACGAATATAAAAGAGGAAGTGCATCAGAAAATACAATCACTAGAAAATAAGTACGAAACCCTAGCCAAAGGAAACATCAGGCTCGAAGATAGCCCGGTCGTAAGAATTAAGATCCCCACATTTGATGGCTCAGTCCCATGGGGTATTTATCTACGCCAGTTCCAAGCCGCCGCTACAGCAAATGGTTGGAGCGAGAGAGAGAGAAAGCGATCTCGTTAATAGTAGTTCTCAAAGGAGATGCCCTCGACGTACTTCAAGGAATTCCCAGGGAGGCACAGAACAGTTTCGACAGCATTCGGTATTACCTAGAAATGAGATTTGGAGACTAGCATTTACAACAGCTGTATCAAACTCACCTAAAAAGTCGCTGTCAGAAATCAGGCGAAAGTCTGCAGCAATTCGAAGCCGACGTTGCCAGACTAACGTGATCAGCTTACCCCGCTGCTCCGGTGGAGTTTTTGAACCAGCTGTCGCTGCAAACATTCATTGACGGCATCACGGATACCGACACTCAACAGGCACTGAGGATCGCAAGACATAAAAACTTAAATGATGCTTTGGCACATTCATTAGAATTTGAAGCTGCCAAGCAAGCCTCCAAAGGCAATGTGAGGGTTCGCAGTCTCCAAGTCCTAGAAGAGGAAAATATAACAGATCCATCCAAGATCATGCAGCTACTGGAGAAAATAGCAGAACAAATAAGGCCGACGTCTCATGGACACCAAAAAAAAGAGCTCACCGTGCAAATACCTTGCGCTGCTGGAACTGCGGCAAGGTGGGACATATAAGGGGCGAATGTTGGGCTCTAAGATCATGCGCAAGGGAGAAAGTGAAGCTAAGGCCGGTAACTATTTCTCAGGTTAGCGATTCTGGCAGCGCTCTCATCGTAGACGGATACGTAAGCGGTAATAAGACCCAGATGGTCGTCGACACAGGCGCACCTATGACGATTATTCGCCGCGACATGGTTCCAAGATGGCGAGTAAGAGAGCCAGAGTAAATGCAGCCGGTGGTGATCGGTTCCAGGTATTTGGCGAAACTGACGCCGAGCTGCAAATTGGGACATGGAAGGCAAAGCATAGAGCGGTAGTCGCCGCCATATCAGACCCGATTATAATTGACTTGGACATACTTCACTGTCAGTGCGTTAAACTTGATGTTGGCACTAACATCCTGACTATCGGCGGTGAAGAAATAATAATGTCGCCTGGCAGTAACCTGGTAGTGCGGAAAATCACCATAGAGGAACATAGCAACGCCTACCGTGAAAGTACCATTCCAGTGAGGAGAGCTGTTAGAGAAAGAGACGACCCAGTTACTCAGCCAGAAGCAAGTGGAGAATAAAGTATGAGAGAAATACAAGACGAAGGGTGCAAAGACCACGTAAATGTGAAGCCAACCGAGAAAAAGACCAGTAAACACATTTGTTGGAACAGAGCCGATGTCGAAAGGATGAATAGGGCCCGCCGAGATATTTGTGCAAGTAGAAACATCAGAACAACAGCAACTACACGGAAGAACCAGTATCACCTAAGAACTTCGCTTAAAGAAAGCCCCGACATATTCACGAGAAGGAAAACGATCCACTCTGCTGTCAGAATACATATGCGAGTAGAAAGCGACCGCATGAAAACCCGTTATGACGTGCGAGCTAATTCAGCTGGTTTTAAAGAAGGAGATCGTGTGTGGTTTTACAATCCAGTACGACGCAAGGGACGGTCACCGAAACTACAGAAATTATGGTGAGGTGCTTATAAGGTGGTCAAAAAGGATCAATGACGTTGTCTATCGCATTCAGAGGAGCAAGATGAAGGTGGTCCATATGCACAGACTTACGCCATACCAAGAAATGTCAGAATTCGACCGGAACGATCGATAAGAGGGGGGCAGTGTCACAGCGAACACTCTGAAATGACATTTCTAGAATAGACCAGAAGTGACAGGTGTAGAATAGTGTAGAACGTCCAGAATCTCTATAGACAAGTATAAATAGACGAGCGGTGCGCAGAATAAGTTAGTTCAGTATTTAGTTAGAGGGGTGTAAAAGAAGTGATCATAGAGTATTAAGCAAGTCAGCAGTAAGTGTTGGTGTTTAAAAAGCGATGATAGAAGGAGAATAGTGAAATATAGTTCTATGGACATTTAATAATAGAGAAGAAAAATATTTTAGTTGAAACTGGTGTTGGAAAATAGTTGGTAATAATAAATTAGTAGCTTGAAAAGCTGTGTTTTGTTAGTAAACAAATACAGAACGCCGTGGAACGTAACTATATATATATATATATATATATATATATATATATATATATATATATATATATATATATATATATATATATATATATGAAATAGTCCAATACCGATCAACATGATTTAGGTATAAGTATACATAAGAAATCTATCAAATTGTTAAATGATACTGGTAAATTATAAACATAACCCATCAATACAGACCATTATTTTCTTATTAGATTATTGCATAAAATAAACCATATTATTGAAACAATTCACGGTTTTCATATATTATAGGACAGAAAAATGAAATAAAAACCAAGTACTTATGTTTATTAGACGTCTTAATGTCATAAAAATAAAATAATCACTTGTACAATTAACAATAAATAAAGACAAATGTGCCAAAATTAACAAATCCAAATAAAATATCAATAAACAAACTCATAAATAAAACACTAATCTGAGAATCAATTTAATTAACAATATAAGTGAATATTATAATATTTTCGTAGGTACCTATATACTTTCATATGGTCTGAATGTCCATGTGCGTACTTGGCACATATGCACTCGCATAAACACACTTAAAGACGTAAAGACGTGAAACACAACCTGTATAATATTTATATGTAATAATTGGTGAAAATAAACGAGTGAATATTTGCGAGTATGTACACTCGACTGCACAAACAATTCCCTTAGATGACCCTTTCAAGAGACGCTGTGTCCATCTGGTTTGTCCACTAATTGAGATTTGAAGTTGCATCGAAGGTAACTTTTACATTAAGTGAATATTGGAACCTGTGATGTGCACTGATAGGTACACTTTTGGAGAACCCAATTCACCACTGCACATTTTTAAAGATTTGACGATCGTTTCACTAACAAGCTAAGCGTCATCAGAGGATGTATTATCTTTTATAACTGTAAACTATTTAAAACATTTCATCTAGCACTTGAGTTACATTTCAGGCTTAACTTACAATTTTTTTCCTAAAACATATTTTTGTCTCCTACATTCTTCACTGTCACCTGCATTACGAAGGAAAACTTTGATGACTCAGTCACCGTTTTGTTGCCTGGGATCTTTACACAAAGGGTTCTTACTCAGTGTTCCTGGAAATCAGACATTATACCAATCAGAAATGTTCGATTTTTCAACAACACAACATTTACAAATAATAAGTTTAATATACCCCTTCATTCGGATCTCCAGGAGAGGGGTGTACAGGGGGCGCCAACATCAAGATTAAACATATCCTTTTCGAATATATGTGGCGTAAATTCTAACCTGAACTCCGTCCACCATTTCCTCCAGGCTAACAGGCCCCAACTCCTCTTCCTCACCAAAACCCAAATCAGTGCCAAAACAGCCACTAATCACCTTGATTTCCCGGGGTATGAGCTCCTTACTTCCTTTAGATTACATGGAGGCGTGTGCGCATACGTTCGTAGCAATCTACCCTGCACCAGACTCCCCAATTTGGAAGCAGGAAGAAAAGACATACTATGGATAAAACTCTCTCTCAGGGCTGCAACTAAATTCATCTGTTGCATTTACCGGTCACCTTCTGACAATAACTTTGTCTAGCTCTTTGACTACCTTTCTGAAAAAACCGACTATCTGATTTCTGAATATACTTCCTCCGAGGTCACTATTCTTGGTGACTTCAATGTCCATAATAAGGAATGGCTAGGATCTTCAAAAACCGATCCACGAGGGAGAGCAGCGGAGGCCTTTACAGTCAGCAATACTTTAGCCAATATGGTTCAGCAACCTACTTACTTTTCTCGTATCCCAACACACAGCTCAAATCCCTTGGATCTCCTTCTTACTACAAAACCTGAATGCTATAAGATATCAGTCACCGCCCCCCTTGGTCGCTCAGACCACGGCATGGTCACTGCTTCCTGCGCAATACAACCCGAGGTCACACAGCCATCACACCCACGTATCGTTTGGCACTACAACTCTGCAAACTGGGACGAAATGCGGGATTACTTTTCCTCATTTCCATGGGCGTCTGTCTGCTTCTCTCATCTTGACCCCTCTGATCACCCTCACAAAACGTTACCGAAATTATCCAAGCTTGGCATGGCATTATTTATTCCACGTACACAGAAAACCTCTTCAGCCACTCAAAAGTCCTGGTTCCCTAAATCCTGTGACAAGGCCAGACTTAAAAAGGTCAAAGCTCACAAAACGCTTCTGCACAATCCCAGTCAAGAAAATCGTCAAGCATTTAACGACGCAAGAAACCGCTATGTCCGCATTGTTTCTGAGGGAAAAAACTCGTTTAATAACCACATCAAAAACTAAGTCTTCTTAAGCTCCAACGGCGGCAAACCCTTCTGGACTCTTGCTAAATCTATTGGGAATAATTTCTGCAAAAGCACGTTCCCACCTCTTGTCTCAGGGGATGAAATTGTTTCTACCGCCCTGGGCAAGGCGGAACTTTTGCGTCGTTGTTCGCTGGCAATTCTACTCTCAACCCACCTCCAAATGTTCAACCACCAACAGTCCCCAATGTAGCTCATAAAATGACGGATATCATTTTCAAAACTAAAAAGGTACAAAAGATGCTCTCTTCTCTTAATACCAGGAAAGCCTCTGGCCTTGACACGATCCCAGCAATTGTTCTCAAAAAATTCGCACCAGAACTTGCTCCTGTCTTGACTCGTCTGTTTCAGATATCTTACAATAAAGGCATATTCCCTAGTAACTGGAAAACTGCTCGAGGACAACCCATTCCCAAGAAAGGATCCAAAGCGCTTCCTAGCAACTACAGGCCTATTTCTCTCCTTTCAGTCGTCTCTAAAATGATGGAAAAGTATATAAACACCGAATTACTAAAATTTCTTGAAAAACACAGACTAATCCACGACAGGCAGTATGGATTCCGTCAGCGCAGATCGACTGCCGACCTCCTTTCCTTTGTCACCCATTCTTGGAACAAGTCTATGGAACAACACGGTGAATCCCAGATTGTTGCTCTAGACATATCCAAAGCATTCGACCAGGTCTGGCACGCAGCGCTGCTTAATAAACTTCCGTCCTATGGCCTACCACCAAAACTTTGTACCTGGACAGCAAATTTCCTCTCCAACAGGAGCATATATGTTGTTGTGGATGGCCATTCCTCTAAACTGTATGCAATTAATGCAGGGGTTCCTCAAGGTTTAGCTTTAGCCCCTACTTTGTTTCTTCTCCACATCAATGACCTCCTCTCTAGCACATCCAACACAGTTCACAGTTACGCGGACGACAGCACCCTCCACCCAAATATACAATATTCTAAGTCTGTCTCTTTGGCCCAATTAGATAAGGATCGCAGACTCATGGAGGGTTTTGTCTCCGTGGATCTCCAAAAAATATTAGACTGGGGAAGTAGAAATTTTGTATAATTCAACTCCACCAAATCACAGTCTTGCTTTCTATCTCATAAGAGATATACCAGCCCTAGACCCATAACAATGAACAACCAAGTTATTCAAAGTAATGAGTCCTTTTCTCTTGTTGGCATTTCTGCCGATCGAAATCTTAATTGGCACCAACATGTCACATTATTTGCAGAAGCGGCTGCTAAGAAATTTGGTTCCCTCATCCGGGCTCGCAAATACTTTTCACCAGCTAATCTTTATACTTTATATACTTCACAAATGAGGCCAAACCTCTAATACTGCTCCCACAGCTGGGGTGCAGCTGCCGCTTCTACACTCGCTATCCTGGACTCCATTTAAAAGAGAGCTATACGTTTCATCGGTGATCCTACACTCACCCGATGGCTGCCATCTCTTGCCCACCGACGTGCTGTTGGTGACCTCTCTCTCTCTCTCTTTTATAGATATCTGCACGGGCACTGCTCAGAGGAGCTTTCCTCCATAGTTTCCCCACCTGCTGCCCCCAACAGATCTACCAGGGGAACAGAGCGAATGCACCCTTTTACTGTCCAGGTCACCAGACATAGAACATCTTGTTATGCCCGCTCTTTTGTCCCGAGGACTTCCAAGTTGTGGAATTCCTTGCCGGCACATGTTTTTCCTTCTCCTCCGAACCTCCAAACCTTCAAGTCCAGAATTAGCAAGCTGTCTATTTCCTCCTTGTCAACACCCACGGTACGATAGTATTTAGGCTGTAAACCTTCGTGGTGTGTTGTTGAGATAAAAAAAAAAGTTGGTCAAGGCGTAGTTATACTAGCTATATAGAATGAATCAAATATTGACTCAATCTCAAATAATCTTACTTCCTTCCCTTAATTATGCTGACACACAAAATTAATTACCTCTACCTATATTTGTGTGATTAAAAACAAACTATAAATTCAGGTGCTCATGATTTACATACTGTTATTATACTACATTTAATATAATGCGATAAGACTATAAATACATTAAAAAATGATTAACTTACCTGTTGCCTTGCGACAGACAATTTCTTCGTTTTATCATTTTTCCATTTACTTTTATTAAGCTTCAAACACACAGCACTACCAAACATAAACATACGCCATGTTGTTTTAATTCTATGTTTTCTTTTGTGCTAGCACCATGGCCATGCGCCAATACTATCGGCTCACGATGATATATGAGCAGACTAGGACTATTAAGGCTACCATGCACTTCTCCAGCGTTGTGCCGGTACTGTGAAAAAACATTAATTCTCACGGCATAGCCCACATTGGTTAGTTACTGCGGAATACGGTAAATGTTATTTGCAGTTTGCCAACGCCAAGGGAAAAGCGCCGTTTCGCCGTTACCGTTACTGAACCAGTACAGACGGCATTATCCCGACAGACGGCCGATGGTTACGTGTTTGCTGGGTATTTGAAAAAGAAAACAGCTTATAACAGATCTTTTTTAGAGATCTGTTTTTCGAATTGGCAACACTTTCTCGAGTGACAGCAAACTTGACAACTGACAGCTGATTTGAGCCCAATTTGGTTTACCTTTTCACCATGAAGAACGCCTGCAAGCTGTACAAATTTATTACGAAAATCGTGGTTCAGTTCGCAAAACTTATCGGGCGTCCATTTTACGGTAGACATAGTCGTCCATCGCAGGGAGTAATTCCAAGAACCATGGATCATTTTCGCACCATGTACCGGGTGGCCAATTAAGCGTAGTAAGCGGCTATATCTCGGAAACCGTTTACCATAGAGCTTTGTGGAAAAAATATTTTTAATACATGTAGCCAAGAGAAATCGTTGGAAATTATTTTCAAGTTCGTCAGATGCCAGCTAGGGGGCGTAACACCAAGAGGAAATCAAAAAAATAGGATATCTCAGTAATATGTCCAGATAGACTGTGTTGAAAATACCTGCAGATAAATTTCGTGTGTATCACGAACAATTTCTGTTTTGACTATTTTTCTCTAACTCTTTAGATAAAGTGGTGGGGGTAAGGCAAACATTGGTTAGGAAAAAAATGCAATATCTCTGGATCGCCTCATTGGAAAATATTGAACTAAGTGTCATTTAAAAGAGTATCATTGCAAGCTATGTCTTTGTTATTGTTAATGTAATCACTAGATGGCGCTTTTTAAAAATTTAACACATTTTATGATTTTACTCAAGAAACCTAAATACAATGATATAAATATTACTACATAGATAGAAAGAGGACTGAAGGCCAAAGCAAGTGGTGAAAATCACAAGTCTCTATCTTTTGTTTAGCCGGAGATATTAATGAAAAACTGATAAACCTCGAATTTAAACAAAACACTTTCAGCGTTGACTAATTTAAAGATTGAAAACAGAAATTTATTAATTTGCAAATATAGTTTTATAGTTTTTTGTTAAAAATAAGACTCATTTACGCATTCCTAACGCAATTAGAACTTATTCGTTCGGTCCAATAATTATACTCTAAAACTGAAATAGGTAGGCTTTGGAAAAAAGACAAAACTTTAAAGAAACGTCAAATTAGTTATTCTGAGTTCTTTCGTGTATAATTTAAATATAAAAAATGTTGTTTACAAATGATGAAGCCGTTGATATGATTGGTGTTTACTTCGAGTGCTTTCAAAATGCGGCAGTTGCTGAAAGCGTGTATGCAATGCAGTATCCGAATCGCCACCATTACAACAGAAGAGTTTTTCCTCGCTTGGTGCAAAACTTACGTGAAACTTGAAGCTTAAGCGGATCGGTGCTGCGGAGACGCCGTTTTGCCCGAACTGAAGAAAATATTATCAATGTTTTGGCATATATAGAATTTAATCCTCATGTTAGCACAAGAACTTGACTTGGTAATATCACGGACCACTATCCAAACTATTTAAAAAGAGTATAGGTAAGCTTAGTATATCGTGAAATTCAAAATAGTTAGTGTTATTTATCTCGCAGGGATCATAATGACGGTTGTGAAAATGATCAGACGACAGTCATAAAAATTATGATATGATAACACGACATGTTACCATAATGATCGTTTATGATCCGAGTAAGATACAAAACTTTATCTGCTGGCATTCATTAAAATTTAAGACCCTTAAAAGATTTGGATTTTATTTGAAATACGATGAAACTGACATTTTTTAACTTAATTTCATTGGTGTGAATGTAGCGTTTGTTTGTCTTTATTATTGAATTAGTTAGCCAAAGATTCGTGTTTTGTTTCTCGTTGTAGTAGCAGTAGTGCTATAGTGAATCTCATTATCGTACTATGGGCTGTTCACACAAGCTAGACAGTTACATCATCAACCACCAAAATCTTCGCATATCAATAACAAGTATGTTTTCTCGAATTTAGTTGATTTTTGGTATATGAGTACTATTTTACTCAAAGTCTATTGACAACATTGAAATTACTGCAACTGTTCAACTTTCAACGTAGTAACAGTTAAGTTTTATGAATTGTTGATGACGTAACTGTCTAGCTTAAGTGAACGCCCCTTGTGGTATAATGAACAGCTTTATGTTACTTACTTCCGATAACATAATGCATCTATTATGTCAGCAGATAAACATATTTTTATTACAATGTCATTTTGAATATATAATGATACTTATTTTGATTTTTAGACTACACCCTTATCATATTGTTTTGAATCAAGCGCTGAATGAGCAGGATTATGATCGGAGGCTGGATCATTGCCATTGGCTTTTAGACATGATAAATAAAAATCCTAATTTTTTTCTTTGGACGGACGAGGCTACTTTTCATAGCGACGGTAATGTGAATTTGCATAATATGCATTATTGGTCTACTGAGAACCCCCACTGGATGCGAGAAGTTCAACATCAAGGACGTTGGAGTCTTAATGTATGGTGTGGCGTAATAGGAGGTACAATTATTGGACCCTATTTCTTTGACCAGTGGTAACCTCTTCTTGGAGTTTCTAAGAAATGATTTGCCAGTTTTATTGGAAGATGTGCCCCTTGAAACTAGGCAAAATGTGTTTCTGCAGCTCGATGGTTGTCCATCACATTTTTCAATTAATGTGAGAGAACATCTCGATGAGACGTATCCAGGCCGATGCATAGGAAGAGGAAGCATATTTCCCTGGCCAGCAAGGTCACCTGACTTAACATGCTTAGACTTTTATTTGTGGGGACAAATAAAGGACCTTGTCTTCCAAACAAAGCCTACGAGCAAGGAAGATATGAAGAATAGAGTCCGAAATGCAATTCGTAGTCTGTCAACAGCGGAAGTGGAAGCTGCCGTTTTTTCTACCCGAAATAGGCTCGAGCAGTGTGTAGAACGTGACGGCAGACACTTTGAGCATTTAAGAAGACACTAGAGTGCTTATCGTTTACAATTACATACAGAGAGAATAAAATATTTGTTTTAGGTTTCACTATCAGTTTTTTATTAATATCTCCGTTTAAACAAAAGATAGAAACTTGGGATTTTCACCATTTGCTTTGGCTTTTAGTCCTATTTCTACCTATGTAGTAATATTTATATCATTGTATTTAGGTTTCTGGAGAAAAATCATAAAATGTGTTAAATTTTTAAAAAGCGCCATCTAGTGATTACAGTAACAATAACAAAGACATGGCTTGCAATGAAGTTAATAGAGAAAGAAATACTCTTTTAAATGACACTTACTTCAATATTTTCCAATGAGGCGATCCAGAGATATTGCATTTTTTTCCTAACCAATGTTTGCCTTACCCCCACCACTTTATCTAAAGAGATTTATCTGCAGGTATTTTCAACACAGTCTATCTGGACATATTACTGAGATATCCTATTTTTTCTATTTCCTCTTGGTGTTACGCCCCCTAGCGGGCATCTGACGAACTTGAAAATAATTTCCAACAATTTTTCTTGGCCACATTTATTAAAGATATTTTTTTCCAAAAGCTCTATGGTGAACGGTTTCCGAGATACAGCCGCTTACCTCGCTTAATTGGCCATCCTGTACAAGGCCTCAGCTTTATTAACGGCCCAAACACAGTTTTAGCGCAGCATAGATATACTACGCTGTCGCATAATATAGTAGAAATGTAAACCAAATCAAGCCAAGTCTCTATAAAAATGATTCTAAAATAGCTTCTGCTATCTTTAAGTTCAAACATAAGACATCATATAAGACCGAGAAAGTCGTGGGATATGTTTCAATGGTAATTATACTAATTCTGTATATAGTTGTTACGTATACTTTGAATACAATATCGCATGAAGCCGATCTAATGTATCATGTAAACAAAACGTTACTTGGCGTATGCCTAGATGACTGAGAGGCGTCGCGCTTGCCTCATAAGCAGAAGATTACGCAATCTAATACAGCTCGATGAATGTATGTTTTTTTATGTTTTATTTTGACATTTGGAGAAACAATAGTGCAGAGGTTTCATACGTTTTGAACAAGATCTCATTTTTGTTTAAAACGCCTAAATAAGTTTGCCACCTTTAAGTCTGAAATTATAATTTTGTTATTGTTGATATTGAAAAAACCGGTTTGATTAGTTTGACTAAAACGAAATAATGCTGCCGATTAATAAGGAAAAATAATTGCTACGTTTATAATTTGGCAGATACTTTACTTTCCTGAATATGAATTAAGTTTCGTTCTGAAAATCTTCTGTATAACTTTAATGAAATTTGTAATACAAGATGCTTTGAAAGAGACTCATACTATCTACAGATATAGCAAAATTTAGTTCTTTAGCTTCATAGAAAATTGAGTTTTGGGCGTTTTTCTCAAAGGGAGTTAGAACGCAAGATTTTTTTGATAATAGACAGATATCGGTGGTAGCACTTTAGAAAGAATTCTTCAAATGTGCGCCTACTAGGACCTCGAAAATTGATCTTCGAAGGCTGTATAAGTTTGAAGTATTAACTTTACTAATATGCCGTATACGAGATTGCAGCAGTCCAACTGCGAGACGCAATTACCTCGGCCTATAACGCCAACTGCCCCCTGAAAATGAGGGTGTCCACCAGGAACGTCCCGTGGTGGAACGAGGACCTCAGGCAAAGGAGGACGCAGGTTCGTAAGCTGTTTAACGCGGCCAAAAGGTCGGGAGCATGGGATGAATATAGACAGGCCCTATCGACCTATAAAAGACTGAGGGACGCCAAGAAGGAGTCGTGGAGGAGGCACTGCGAAGAAGTGGAAAACACGTCCGAGAGTGCTCGACTACACAAGATCCTGTCTAAGGGCCCTTAGACTAACATAGGCTCCCTTAGAACACCCACGGGAGGCTTTACAAGCTCGGGGGAGGAAACTATGGAAATTTTACTCCAGACGCACTTCCCCGGCTGTAACATAATAAACCAATCACCTCCGGACTGGGGACACTCAGAAATAGAGGCGCCTTATAGGCGGGCATCTAGAGTAGACTGGACAGTCGCTAAAGAGGTGGTTACCTGGAGCAAAATCAGATGGGCCATTAACAGCTTTAAGCCATACAAATCGCCGGGATTTGATGGAATAATGCCCATCATGCTCCATAGATAGATATACTGGCGCCGGTGCTTACCCTCATTATGAGGGCCCGCCTCGCTCTGGGGTACATTCCGAGGGCATGGAGACTGGCCAGGGTTGTATTTATTCCTAAACCTGGGCGTCCAACAGACCAGGCAAAGTCCCTGAGGCCAATAAGTCTCATGTCCTTCTTGCTGAAAACAGTGGAAAAACTGCTCGACCGGCACATTAGGGGCGGTGTACTGGAAGCATATCCTCTACACTGCGGACAATATGCATACAGAGCAGGATTCTCAACAGAAACAGCACTGCACCGACTGGTGCTGAAACTGGAGAATACGCTGGAGAACAAGGAGGTGGCGCTGGGGGCCTTCCTAGACATAGAGGGGGCCTTTAGCAACACCTCGTTCGGATCGGTTCTGGCAGCTGCCCGGGAGCGTGGAATAGAGGAGACCTGCTGCAGGTGGATCGGTTCCATGCTCAGGGACAGGGCGGTGTTCACCTCACTCGCGGGAGGGACTCTGCTGGCGGGGGTCGCGGCGGGGTGTCCGCAGGGGAGCGTTCTGTCTCCCTTGCTCTGGTGTCTAGTCGTGGACGGCCTGCTGGGGAGGCTCTCGGGAGGGGGGTATGAGGTACAGGGCTATGCGGACGACATTGTCATCATAGTCCGAGGAAAGGTCACACAGGCAGTGTGGGAGCGTATGCAGACTGCACTGAAAGTGGTGGAAGGGTGGACGGTTGACCAAGGGCTCGGGGTGAGCCCCGAGAAAGCAACCGTCGTGCCGTTTACGAGGAGGAGGAAGTGTGAAAGCCACAGAACTCTCACTCTATACGGTAGGAGCGTTCCAATCGCCAGGGAGGTAAAATATCTTGGGGTCGTATTGGACTCTAAGCTAACCTGGAATGGTCACATTGGAAAAATACTGCGTAAGGCAGTCATGACCTTAGCCGTCACTAGGCGGCTATATGGAAAAACGTAGGGACTAAGACCTAGTATGGCCCACTGGCTGTACACAAGGGTGGTCAGACCATCGTTAACATATGCGGCACTGGTCTGGTGGCCTAAGGTGACACAATCCAGTGCCAAACAAAAACTAGGCAAGATCCATAGGATAGCTTGCCTAGGCATCACAGGGGCCATGTCTTCAACCCCAACAGCCGCCATGGAGGTGTTGCTGGATCTACCCCCCCTACACTTAGTTATTATGGGAGAGGCCAGGCTAGGACTATACAGACTAGCCTGCAATGGTAGACTGAAGATCAACCCAGGCTTCAGGGGCCACTGCAAAATTCAGGAGATCGTGAAGGAGCCCATGCTTGAAATGAGGTCAGACTTCGTGAGCCCGTGAATGTGCAGGGAAAACAACTTTACAGTGGAAATCCCTGATCGCGAGGCATGGCGGGAGGAGACGCCGGGCATGCCACGGGACGCGCTCGTCTGGTTCACGGACGGATCTGGCGGGGAGCGTGGGACGGGGGCAGGTGTTTACTCGGAAGGACCGAGGGTAAGTCATAGTATTTCCCTCGGAGCCCATGCAACGGTGTTTCAGGCCGAGATGTCCGCCATCCTGCACTGTGTGCGGGAGAACAAGAGGAGGGGCTACACCAACAAGCGGATCCTCATAGCCACAGACAGCCAGGCAGCCCTTAAGGCACTAAGTAGCCCACGGGTAAATCCCTGGCTGGTGAGTGAGTGCCGTAACGAGACGAGCGACCTGGCTGGGCAGAATGAGGTGACCCTCATCTGGGTGCCGGGTCACTCGGGGGTTAAAGGCAATGAAGAAGCTGACAGTCTCGCGAAGAGAGGGTCAGCAGAACCATTTATGGGACCAGAACCGGCTCTGGGCGTGTCAAAGAGCACTGCCAGGGGAGCCATTAAGTCCTGGGTCAGAAACCAACACAAGGTGTACTGGGCGGACTGTCCAGGGCTCAGACATGGGAAGTCAATAATTGACGGACCCAGTTCAAAGAGAGCTGTGGAGCTGCAAAACCTTAGCAGAGGACAGCTCAGAAACACAACAGGTCTCTTGACGGGACACATGGCCGTCAAGAAACACCTGCATAAAATGGGGCGGTTCGAAGGGGACCTCGCATGCAGACTCTGCGGCGAGAGGGAGGAATCAGCCCAGCACATCTTGTGTGAGTGTATAGCTCTGGACCGGAAAAGACAACTGATCTACGGTCACTCTAGACCGGAGACAGAGCAATATAAAACTTCACCCTACCAATTGCTGTGCAGACTAGTTCAAGGCACAGTGATCTTGGAATGGGTGGAGTAAGACTAAGGGTATGCACAATCAACCAAGGGTTGCGGTGCTATCGGGGCGGCAAGGCCGCGGACGAGCCCTGAGGGAAAAAAAAATATGCCGTATAATAATAATGTACAATTCTTATGAAAATTCGCTACTATAACGCACTTGCTGCGTCCCGAATTTTTTTATTAAGCACAAATAGAAAAAAACTCAAAGACGCAGCAAGTGCGTTATGGTAATGAATTTTCATAGAAATGATCTGGCACCAAATATTTTATTATAACTTTTTTTCTTGCAACATAGAAATCTAAATTTTTGTGTGTAGTTTATTTTTTATATCGTAAACCTACCTACGAAATTTAGTTATCATAGCTTTTTAATTTTTTGAGATAAAATTTTTTTTCGAATGAAAACTCAAAATTTTCCCGGAAAAGCTCGTCTGATTTTCCTGACTAACAAACTTATCCAAGCCACTTATAAAAGGAAGGTACATGCCAAATTTTATCAAAATCGGCCCATTATTTTTTGAGTTATCGGTGTAATACATATATATATATATATATATATATATATATATATATATATATATATATATATATATATATATATATATATATATATATATATATATATATATATATATATATATATATATATATATATATATATATATATATATAAACATATAAAAATTTAAACTGACACAGGATATGGGTTCTAGGGGTCCTAGTTCGCACTCATTTGCAAAATTTTTTTCAAAATTCAAAACCCAGGATCTCCCCATAGTGAATTTTTTCTACGAAAATTCACTAAAATACATAAAAGAATGCCATCTCGAAGAATCCTATAAATCTGTTAGATGCATCATACAAATCGTAACAATCAATTTCCAAAGTGCAGTTTTAACTGCCACAAACGACCAAGTAAAGTAAGTAATGGTGGTATCATCACGATTTTCGACCGGCTCATACAAATGACACAGGAAGAAGCTACAGTGAACCGTTAAGTAAATGCAAGATACCAAGAGTCTGTTTTGTACAGCGATATATCAGCTTGTTTAAAATTTTCGCCTTGCCTGTTAATGCGGTGAACTGACAACGAAGTCAGCTGACAAAACGGCTTGTGATTTTATAATGAGCAAGTCTGTGTACCCGAAGTTCAACTTTAATTAATAACTCTGGTACTGCAGGGTCCGTTAGGATACTACAACCGTCTTCAACTTGATGTAGATATTATCGACTTTTACGAAATAAAGCCTTTTCTCATGACGTTTTCATCAGGATTAGTTAACAAACTATTTGCAAAAATGTTGGTTATTATATTGTTGAATTGATTTTGTGTTGGTTTATAAATACATCTAATAAAATTGATACTAGTGAATGTAAAACTAATAATAGCTTTGAAGGACCTTAATATTATTGGTTGCAATTACCTACTCCAAAGAAGGGAGGAAAATGAGAATACAAAGGGTAATGTTAGCATTGCTATAAATGACGGAAATCGTTTTAATTTAGGTTGTTTAGATTCTGCGTTACCTTGCCTGCAAAAATTATACAGGCTGGCCATTTGAAAACGAAACACGGGCGTTTTAGGGTACCTGCGTAATTTCGTTGAAAATCTTTCAAGGAGTTAAACTTAACTTTCAAGGGGAAATACTTTTAGGCTTATTTTTAACATCGCAACACTACCTCTTAAGCGGTGGTGCGATCCACCCCTAAATCTTAAATAACAAGAGGGTTGAATTAGCACATTCTTTATCTTTTTTGAACGGTTTTTCAGTGAATTTTCTTTTAAAAAATTCACTAATGAGAGCTCGACTTTTTGAATTTTGAAAACATTTGAGCGCGAACTGGGCCCCCTAGAACCCATATCCCCGGTCAGTTTGAATATATGTATATATATATATATATATATATATATATATATATATATATATATATATATATATATATATATATATATATATATATATATATATAATTCATTTTTGTGACGGTATTATTATTATTTTCCTAAAAATTGTGGGATAGCCGTCAGTTGCAAAAAATAAAGACTCTCTGTTAATTTCCCAGCTTTCGGAATAATTTATTTTATTTTCAATGATATAACGCGAGTTTTATTTGAACTAATTATTAGATTACTTTATATTACATTACATTACTTTACTTTACTTTCCTTGCATCCCAACAGACAGTTCAAATTCCTTGGATCTCCACAAGGGAGAGCAGCGGAGGCCTTTGCAGTCAGCAATTCTTTAGCCAATATGGTTCAGCAACCTACTTACTTTCTTCGTATCCCAACACACAGCTCAAATCCCTTGAATCTCCTTCTTACTACAAAACTTAAATGCTATAAGACACCAGTTACCGCCCCTCTTGGTCGCTCAGACCACGGCATGGTCACTGCTTCCTGCACATTGCAACCCGAGGTTACACAGTCATCACAGCCACGTATCTTTTGGCACTACAACTCCGAGAACTGGGACGAAATGCGGGATTACTTTTCCTCATTTCCATGGGCGTTTGTCTGCTTCTCTCATCCTGACCACTCTGATATCTCACAAAACATCACCGAAATTATCCAACCTAGCATGGAATTGTTTATTCCACGTACACAGAAAACCTCTTTAGCCACTCAAAAGCCCTGGTTTTCTAAATCCTCTGCCAACCCCAGTCAAGAAAACCGTCAAGCATTTAACGACACAAGAAACCGCTATGTCCTCATCCTTTCTCAGGCAAAAAAAAACTAGTTTAATAACCACATCCAAAACAAAGTCTTCTCAACGGCAGCAAACCCTTCTGGACTCTTGCTAAATCTATTGGGCATAATTTCTGCAAGAGCACGTTCTCACCTCTTGTTTCAGGGGATGAAATTGTTTCTACCGCCCTGGGAAAGGCTGAACTTTTTGCCTCGTTGTTCGCCAGCAATTCTACTCTTAACTCACCTCCAAATAATCAACCACCAACAGTCCCCCAAAATGACTCATGTTATTTTCAAAACTAAAAACGTACGAAAGATGCTCTCTTCTCTTAATGCCAAGAAAACCTCTGGCCTTGACGATATCCCAGCAATTGTTCTCAAAAAATGCCCCCCCCCCCACTAGAACTTGCCCCTGTCCTGATTCGTCTGTTTCTGACATCCTACAACAGAGGCATAATCCCTAGTTACTGAAGAAGTGCTCGAGTACAACCCGTCCCCAAGTAAGGATCCAAAGCGCTTCCTAGCAACTGCAGGCCTATTTTTCTCCTTTCAGTCCTCTCTAAAGTGATGGAAAAGTATATAAACACTGAATTACTAAAATTTCTTGAAAAACACAGTCTAATCCACGACAAGCAGTATGGATTCCGTCAGCGCAGATCAACTGCCGACCTCCTTTCCTTTGTCACCCATTCTTGGAACAAGTCTATGGAAGTACACGCTGAATCCCAGTTTGTTGCTCTAGACATATCCAAAGCATTCAACCAGAACTGACACGCAGCGCTGCTTAATAAACTTCCAGCCTATGGCCTACCACCAAAACTCTGTACCTGGACAGCAAATTTCCTCTCCAACCGAAGCATTTCTGTTGTCGTGCATGGCCATTCCTCTAAACTGTATCCAATTAATGCGGGAGTCCCTCAAGGTTCAGCTTTAGCCCCTACTTTGTTTCTTTTCCACATCAATGACCTCCTCTCTAGCACATCCAACCCAGTTCACAGTTACGCGGTCGACAGCAGCCTCCAGTCAAATATACAATATTTTAAGCCTGTCTATTTAGCCCAATTAGATGAGGATCGGAGGGTTCTTTCTCTGGTATTGACGAATATCCTACCTCGGTAATAAAGCGATATCCAAGAATGGTAACCGGTTTCATCTGCCATATAAAGAAATTGTCACTTGTGGCCCGTGAGTTTCCAAGTCAGCTAAAACAAGCCAAGGTAATCCCATCTGGAAAAAAGAAGACAAACAAGATATTCTCAATTACAGGCAACTCTCAATACTTAGTGTATTCTCTAAAATGATGAAAAAAGCGATGGCTGTACGATTGGAGAACTTCCTGGGAGATCAGGGAATAATATCGAAGTGCCAGCACGGTTACAGGCCTGGACTATCAACTAAACGGCTGTTATTGGTATGGTGCATTACATATATGACGAACTTGACAGGGGTCAGCGCGTGGTGGCTTTTATGTTTGATCTCTCTAGGGCGTTTGATACGCTACTAAATCCGCAACTGCTTGAGAAAAAGCTGCAGTACCTGGGTGTTCGGGGCCCTGTTTGCGACTGTCTGCTCTTGTTTCTAACAAACAGACAAATGGTAGTATCGGTGGATGGAGTGCAATCATGACCATTTGATGTGCAGCTTGTCACTCCGCAGGGAAGTGTTTGGGGCACGTTGTTGTTTGTCTTATATGCAAATGATCTGCCCGAACATATTAGGGAAAGGAGGTTGTTCGTGTACGCAGACGATACGACAGTGATCGTGGCGGGGTTGTAGGCACACGAGGTTGGCCGTTAGGTTAACTCGTTACTTGATGGGTTCGGTAAGTGGTATGAGGCAAACTATATCCTTATAAATTAGCATAAAACCGTATATCTTGAATTTAGAGCTCAGCAAAAACAGGGTATTAACCCTGATTTACGAGGCGCTGTAGTGTCTCAGGCCACAAGCGTGAGAGTTTTAGGCGTAACTGTTGACCAGCAGCTTTCACAGAAAAACATGTTAAAGTTGTGTGCGGTAGGTTTAATGAGACCCATTTCCTAATATCTCGATTATTAGAGTTCCCGGACAACAAATCTCTGATGACTGTCTGCTACTCGGATGTTTATTCCTTGATATTTAACAACATTGTTGCTTGGGGATAGTCAGTTGAGGAGGAAAAAGGTTTTCTTATTGCAAAATGGAATAATAAGAATGATTTCTGGTATGAGAGTAACACAATCTTGTAGGGCGCTTTTCAGCGACGCAAAAATAATGAAACTAACATGCGTTTACCTCTATAAATTGTTAAATTATATTCCTAGTGTCAAAGATGGGCTAACGAGGTAGTCTGAGACGCATTCTGTAACAATTACGGTTCTTTACTGCTTTAATTATTCAAAATATACTTGTAATATACCTAATTAATAGCCGACAATCCAATATCTGTAAGGAAATTCATGTTTTTATTTCAAAATTGTTTTCATGAAAAATCGCTAAATCTTCAAGTACCGTAAACCTCTTTACTGCATTTCTAATTTGTACGTTAAAATTCAATATGTTTGCCATGGAAGACTACCTCGCATTATTACTGAACAAATATTTCCGGGAACGAAATAAGCATTGAAATTATACGTTAGGAATGTTCCAGAACAAAATATTGTTGATCTTGGAATTTTCCGTAATCGGTGATGTCACCCAACAACCGGTTGGAAGCGTTGCAGAGAATTGCCGGAATGGAGGCTAGAAAAAGCTCGCGCACAGACACTAACCGTCACAGTAAGAATTTTTGCGTGCCGAACCCGACACATTAGCAGGGAATCTCTGCTGAGCCTTCATAGAGTGAACACTCGTCAGTTTTCGGTGGCTATTAAATTATCTTAAAACGGGGTTGTAATGTTCTTTCTGTTATCGGTGCTACTAGTAATTATTGTCAGTGATTGTTCGGAGTAATTCAAGTGATTTTCGAGTTTAAATAAACATAGTATTCTGCACAAAAACGCGAGCTAACTCGTGGCTCTTTGTTTCAAATTGTCGATTTCTTGGCGTAATCAGAAAGAATTCCTGGTTATTATCGTACCTTAAGTCAATTGGTACTGAATTTTACTTAAGCAAATTCACGTTTTAATTGCGATTCGCAAAGTTTCCATCAACCGAATTCAGAACATCGACATAGGTGTCAAATGGTCTTGTAGTATGGGAGCAATAACATCAACCGGCCCAATAATCTCTGACGGGAAGTCCCAGTCGTTTTCCCCAGTTTTTTCGCTATTATTGGAGCCTGGAAGCTATGTCAGGCACTCATAATTGGTCTCACTTGGACAGCATCTTCACAGGGTCATCAGGTAACTTAGTACCGGAAGACTGGTGAGCCTAAACAAATCTTTTCTCTGAATCAGCAGAATTTTCATGCAAAAAGTTTTACATCTGAAGTTTTAATAACATGAACTTTCAAAATAACGTAATCAAGTTTGAGCTTAAATAATGTCGGAGAGGTGCGGTCAGCACAACTATATATTTCCTGTTTAAACACGAAGATTTTGTAAATTTAAATACATAGTTTTTATTTTGTAATTAGCAAATTTTGTCTGTAAAATATCTAACCTATACATTCTCTTTAATATCTCTTAGTTTTCATAATTAATATAGAAATTTCACCTAGGATATAAATATTCTTTTTTTTGGAGCCTCACTCAAGAACTGGCCAGTTAGTTCACTAGAAACCCTAGTAATTGATTGACGGACGTCAAGTAACTTACCTAATCATTTGTGTTTGTTTTTGAGCGATACCCTAAGTAATTAACAGTAACATTTTCGTAATATGCAACTATTTTTATTTTATTGTTTTGGCTCATGCATGTAAATTAATAACTTTTTGCTCTTGAGAGTCTTGCTATTTATCTGATTGTTATTTGTGTGCAATTAATGTTTATCTGAGATTTACCAACCGTTTTATTTCATTTTCTTTGCTATTCCAAATTTAATCTATACGAGTAAACTTATATATATATATATATATATATATATATATATATATATATATATATATATATATATACATACATATACATATATATATATATATATATATATATATATATATATATATATATATATATATATATATATATATACATACATATATATATATATATATATATATATATATATATATATATATATATATATATATATATATATTGTTATATTAAAATATCTGTTTAATTGAAGAGAAACTCCTCCCCAACTTTTCCTTTCTTTTGGCATCAGCGCAAATAATTATTCTTACTAACTATTATCTAGATATCTAAATTTCTATGTAACCTAGCACTAGTCTGTAGAGTTCACAAATATATGACTCTGGGCAGAGCCAAGCAAACAAAGGAAGAGAACGTGAGTATCAAACTACATCCAGATCTGTCAGCCTCCTAAAAAGTGCTGCTAATCTTAATAACTTTGATAATCTGATAGATAGCTACTTTAGGGTAGGGTGTTATAGGCAATTGTGACCTCACCATTGAGCAGATCTATATCCACCTGAGGTCAATCACAATATACCACGGTTCTTGTACCTTAAGCTTTTTGTTTGAAGGAGGTAACAACTCTTACTCCACTCACCACGAGAATATGTTTAAAAATAGCCAGTTCTGTGGAATGATGTACTGAAGGTCGCCAATTTTTTTGCAGGGGTGGATCTATATAACAGGCTGCCAGAAACTATAAAAACAATTTAAAATGTGAATAAACTTAAAGCATCGCTGAAATATCACCTAACTAACAACTGATTTTATATATATATATATATATATATATATATATATATATATATATATATATATATATATATATATATATATATATATATATATATAAATTGAAACTGACCCCGAGTATGGGGACTAGTCTGCGCTCATTTAAATAATTTTTTCTAAACTAAAATGTCCGGATCTCCCCATTAGTGAATTTTTTCAACAAAAGTTTACTAAAAATTACTGTTATCATCAATAACTTGTAGCCAAAAGTTGTTTCTTATATGACTTAAATAGCAATGGACTCTACAATGTTGGTAATAATTTACGATTTGATTTATACGTCTATTAGTAGTTTTATTTCATCGTATATTATATAACAGTCCAAAACAAAAGTTTAAGGAAATGTCAAAACATACTTTTTGTACAAGAAGATTACAACAACCAGCAATAAATATAAGATTCCCAGCAGATGCAAGTGTTCACCTATAAATAATTTTGGCGATATTCACGCGATGTCAAGGAACTGATACCAGTATAAATTTAATTAATTCTTTGCATATTGAGATCGTCAATGCAAAGGAAAAAGACTGGCAAAACTGTGAGGTGAGCGAACTTTGAATGGGCAACTTATCGTGGGCTACTACCAGAAGTTGTCTGAATGAAATATGAACCCGTTTGGTCCACTAGAAGGAACCACTAAATTAAATGTGTATGTGCAATCTTTTCTTATCTGATTAACAAATTAATATCATAACATTAATGAGATACAATCAGACAAGTAAAATACAATGTTGCTGACTTAAGATACAATTTAATTAATTTATACATTCATACCAAATACAGACCTACAGCCTTTTAGAGAATTTTCTTTTAAAAAATCACTAATGAGATTTTTGAATTTTGAAAAAAATTCTTTAAATGACCGCGAACTAGGCCCCTAGAACCCGATATCCAGGGTCAGTTTCAATTTATATATATATATATATATATATATATATATATATATATATATATATATATATATATATATATATATATATATGTATATATATATATATATATATATATATATATATATATATATATATATATATATATATATATATATATATATCACACCGATAACTCAAAAAATAATAGTCTGATTTTGATCAAATTTGGTACATACCTTCCTTTTGCAAGTGGCTTGAGTAAGTTCGTTAGTCAGAAAAAGTCTAGACGCAGCAAGTGTGTTATCGTAGTGACTTTTCATAAAAATATTTTTAATAGCAAATATGTGTGTGCTTTCTTAAGAAATCAGCCATCAAATTTGGTTACCAGTATAACCTATATAGTAAAAACAATGTGCCATGTTTCATCAAAATGTTATTGTTTGAAAATATTCAAAAATTTCCGAAAGTAAACTGAAAGTGTTCCGGAAAAAACTCGTTTCTTGGTCAATCTTATAGGTTAATAGCAAATTGAGCTACTCAAATATGAAGCATTTAATGAAAATTCGCTACCATAACGCACTTGCTGCGTCCAGAATTTCTTTTCTTACAAACATGCATTATATTTTGATGCCAGAATGCCATAACATAAGACGTGTTTGATTTAAAAAAAAAACCAGAATTTTTATCATCAACGACTTATGGGCCACCCTGTGATTGTAGAAATATTTTTTAAGATGTAGCTCAAGACACCCTATAATTACTGTATACATTTTTTTTCATATCTTGTATAATAACGGATATATTGAGCTTTATTGGTTTTTTTTACGAAAATTTGACAAAAATTATATACCATTAAACGATAAACTCTATAGCTAAGATTACTGCCAAGCATCAGAGAGAGGGTCTATTTGAAATGAATTTTTTGGAAATATTTTAGTAAAATGAAGGACAATGACAGTTGAAACTAAGACTTCATGGCTTGTAAAACATAGCCCGTATTAGCTTCAAGATCTTTGCCTAAATGTTGCCAATTTTGACGTTTTAAATCGCGACTTTGACGTTTTGAGGAAAACCCCAAGTAATTTTTATTTAAATGCCTATAACTTTTTTTGTCTTTTGACCTACAGAGCTAAATTTTAGTAGGTGACTTAAATATAATGATATAATCTCGCGTACCAAATTTGGTTGCCCTTGCTTTTTCAATTCGGGAGATATATTTTTTTTTCGAAAGAAAACACAAAATTTTCCGCGAAAACCTGGGCCGATTTTCCTGACTAACGAACTTATCCAAGCCATTTGAAAAAGGATGGTACTCACCAAATTTGATCAGAATCGACCCATTATTATATATATATATATATATATATATATATATATATATATATATATATATATATATATATATATATATATATATATATATATATATATATATATATATATAAGTCCTATCCTGACCTGACGAACGAACTTATCCAAGCCATTTACAAAAGGAAGGTATGTGCCAAATTTTAATAGAATCGGTCCATTATTTTTTGAGTTATCGGTGTGATACATATACATACATACACTCACACACATACACACACACACATGTATATATATATATATATATATATATATATATATATATATATATATATATATATATATATATATATATATATATATATATAAACATATAAAAATTGAAAGTGACCCCGGATATGTGCTCTAGGGGGCCTAATTAGCGCTCCTTTGAAATTTTCTTTTCAAAATTCCAAAGTCGGGATCTCTTCATTAGAGATTTTTTTAAAAAGAAAATTCACTAAAATCAACCCAGGTTTTCCCGAAAAATGTTGTGCTTTCTTTTGAAAAAAAAAATATCTCCGGAAACAACAAAGTCATAAAGAGTATCCTATGTACCAATTCTAATATCTATCCTAAAAAAAAAAAAAGTTAGAGGTCAATTAATTTTTAAGCTAAAATGTCAAAACTGATTGAGTACGAATATGAGTGAAAGATACTACAAGAAACTACTAACAAGCTCCTAGATGTGTGTCTAAGTCGTTATTTTCCTTGATTTCTTTAAAATATGACCAAAAAATCAATTGTAAAACAAAACAGTTTTGTGTAAATTGTAAAACGTTGAACAATTAATATATATATTATGGCATATACCTGCTAGTACATACATGTCGAGCGTAGCTCAGTGGCCTAAGTCTCTATTAATCGGATAGTCGACTCCTACATGACGAGTTCTAATCCTAGTTAGTGATTTTACTTTTTATGAATTTTTTTTAAGTCTGATTTCACTTTACTGTTATCTAATTAGCTTGCTGTTATTCCCATGAATTTTTTAGCGGGGTTTTGTATAAAACATAATATAATAAAGAGAAGATGAAAACTTTTAAGATTTGATTCAACTTGAATAGCATATCTGGTTGTCTGTTCTTGCCCTATTAAAACCGTTCTATATTTAATACAGTCGAAGACTTTCCCCGTGGCTTCACAAATATTTGCTTTAGTGAATTAAAAAAAATGAAGATATTCCGACGTTATATATATATATATATATATATATATATATATATATATATATATATATATATTATACTATTAGCAGAGCTATGAGTTCTTAATGCCCAGGGGTGCTTCAAGGTACTTTTTTTTAAATGTATCAAAGTGAAATTAAAACAAAAGAATATTAAACATCAACTATAATTACTAATAAAATTTAACAATTTTTTTTATATTCAAACAACTTTAATTTACACTATAATATTAACACATCCACCCTGCAAAGTGCACTTTTTCTAGATCGATATAAATTTAAATAATTAAATACTACTTACTTAATGATAGTACCTTTGTTTTACTCCAACACTTATCTTCTTAATCTGCTTTACCATTGTCCTTTCTAATTGTTTTCTGCTTCTATAAGGCTCCCTAATCCTTGTGATTAGAAACCTTTTGTATCAACTGTGGCACTAAGAAAAAGCTTTATAGACGTCGGACCTATCTTCAAAACTGTACTAAACGCTGTTTGTGACACTGACTTCACTAATAAAACTTGAAAATATTCCTATCAAATTTCACTTTTTGTTCAAAACTGTCTAGATAACTTTGCTTTCAACTTTACAAACTCTCGAATACTGGTTAACATTCTTACGTTTTCCTTTAAAACTTCCTTCAATCTATCTTCATAAAAAAAACCAAACACTTATATTTGCAACGTTCCAAATTCCTTCAATATATTTTTATATAAAAAAAAACTTATATTTGCAATGTTCCCAAAATTTCTTCTATCTATCTTCATAAACAAAACCAAACACTTTATCCTTGCAATCTTCCCCAAATTCCTTCTATCTATCTTCATAAACAAAACCAAACACTTTTTAATCTTCCTAAAAATTCCTTGACATCTCTCATTTTTTTCTGACACCTCTCTAAAATCTCCTTTTTTGTTGACTTCTTTCATTGACAACCTGGTGCCTGGATTATCTCGCTTATAATAAAACTGTTTCTTCTACTACTTGCTCTATTTTTTTTTTTTGGCACAGTACATATATACTGGCTGTTTTAAAGTATCTATTATTTTAATTAGTCAGTTTACATGTAAATTGTAAATTATCTGAATATACCTTTTTTTATATAATTTTAGTAATAGAAAATTATCGATGAAAAGATTTTCAAACATTATGTGTTTTAAACAATAATTATTGAACTAACATAGTTATTGGCCTATCGCATTCCATAGCAATATATATATATATATATATATATATATATATATATATATATATATAGATATATATATATATATATATATATATATATATATATATATATATATATATAGATATATATATATATATATATATATATATATATATATATATATATATATATATATATATATATATATATATATATATATATCACACCGATAACTCAAAAAATAATAGTCTGATTTTGATCAAATTTGGATACGCTGGTTTCAGTCATAAAGAGTGTCCTATCTACCAATTCGGATCTCTATCCTAAAAAAACAAAAAAAGTTAGAGGTAAATTAATTGTTAAGCTAAAACTTCAAAATTGATTGAGTACGAATATGAGCGAAATATACTACAAGAAACTACCAACAAGCTCCTAGATGTGTGTCTAAGTCGTTATTCTCCTTGATTTGTTTAAAATATGAGCAAAAAATCTATTGTAAATCAAAACAGTTTTGTGTAAATTGTAAAACGTTGAACAATTAATATATATTATGGCATATACCTGCTAGTACATACATGTCGAGCGTAGCTCAGTGTGCTAAGTACCTGTACATCGTATAATCGACTCCTACATGACGAGTTCTAATCCTAGTTAGTGACTTTTCTTTATCAATTTTTTTAGTCTGATTTCTACTGTTATCTGATTAGCATGCTGTTATTCCCATGATTTTTTTAGCGGGGTTTTGTATAAAACATAATTTAATAAAGAGGAGATGAAAACTTTTAAGATTTAATTCAATTTGAATTTGCATAGCTGGTTGTCTGTTTTTGCCCTAACTTATTAAAACCGTTCCATATTTGATACAGTCGTAGACTTTTCCCGTGACTTCACAAATGTTTGTTTTAGTGAATTAAAAAAAAAATAATGAAGATATTCCGACGTTAGAATTTAGAAAACATTTCTTCAAATGAGCGCGAACTAGTCCCCATAACCAGGGTCAGTTTCAACTATATATATATATATATATATATATATATATATATATATATATATATATATATATATATATATATATATATATATATATATATATATATATATATATATATATATATATATATATATATATATATATACAGGGTGTTCAAATAAGGACACGGACCGGCTGTATCTCGAAAACCATCACAGCTGCAGCTTTCGGAACAAAATTAGCATAAGTAAAGTGGCCATGAGAAAATGTTGGAAATTATTTTCAGCTTTCTAAATCTGCCGCTAGGTGGCGAAAATCCATGGCTTACCTAAAATCTTTAATTTCTCGAGAATCTTGACGCATAACATAATCTGGTTTTAGGTAATTTGTAATCAACGTTCACTTATCTACAACTTCGGTTTAAAAAAAATTTCCTTATAGACCAGTGGCGGAGGCAGGGGGCGAGAATTTTTTTTTACAAACAAATGCCTATAACTTGATAACCAGTAGACATAATTTTGAGAATGTTGGCTTGTTAGAAAGAGCTTTCATAAGAAATTCCAGGTATTAGTATTTTAAATCTACAGTCACACATGCACAAAATACAGAGGGCGCTAGAGTAGAGGAGTCTAGTTTTATTAAATTTTACGAAAATTTTCAAATGGCAGCATAGTATTATAATATTACTATCAAAAAGTGAATGAAGTTAGAAAGAACTCAGTGAAAACCCAAAACGAATATGTTTTTCCGTTTCAGAGAATACTCGAATTTTATGTATTTTGGTGCTTATTATGCCATTTCTCAAAATTGGATATGAATATAGCAAAATCTCTATAGAATATTTGTTTTCGGGCACCGTTATACAAATTAACATAGTTACCAATAACAATTAATCACTTTAATATGAAATAAATTTATTACCTTATCATAAAACTAAGATACAAGAGCCAAGAATCGATTTTTAGGTTTTATTCGTAAATTAAGTGATTATATTATGAAACCGAAACTATATGAATATAAAAACCTGATTTTTATATAACATTTTATTATTTACAAATGTTCAAACTGCTGTCCTTTTTTATGTATACATTTAACTAATCTCTGACGTGTAGAGGCAATTTGAAAATACACTGTGTATGGTTAATGCGTGAACACAGAACACTACCTTGCGTGAATAGGAAATTTTGACACTGTCGAACGTGACAGTTATCTCGTCAGTGATTGTGATTGGATTAAATCGCGAATTAACAACACTTGTACTTAGGTTGCTTTTTTAAAAAATTTATTAAACTACTTAAACTATTTAACAACAAACTAGCATAGTTACTGCCTAAATTAATACTGAACAAATATTACACAAAACAGTGGCTTTATATAATAATCGGATAAGTGTTCGTTGCAGGTTCTCACGAGAACATGCAGATCTAGCTTCCTCTGATTTCGCAATGCTGGCACTATCTGCAACGGTCGGCATAATTCGTAGAATCTGCTTATGGGAACTGCTGCATGCAAATGTAACTTGATACCATCTACGTGACATATCGTGAGAAGCCATGTGTTAACTCCTCCCCCCATTAGAGGACGGAACCTTTGGGTTTCGGAATTCTTAAGGGATTTTCCGCTTCTGCTTTGCTTCTTTCATTCTGCTGGGCACATCTTCTTTTGACAAAAACTGTAATAAATATTGTTGCTAGAAGGATTAGTATGATGTAGAGTAGGATCGTCCAAACACTTGTGTGGTACAACGGGAGTCTAATTTTGTTGGGAATTCTACTTTTTATAGACTGCAGCTGAGCCCTGATGTTGCTTACGTCGTGCAAAGGGTCGTTTTCCAGTTCCATTGCTGGCAATTCTTCTATGTTCATTTTGCTTTCTGGATCTTCTTCCAACTTTGGTAAGGAGAACAATTGTTGTGTCTCAACTGAGCTCTGCACTGTACTGTATCGTTTACCACCAATCGACAACTGACATCTTGGTTTGAGTGTCACCATATACGTGCCTTGTATAATTTGTGTGTTTTCTTCTCCCGAGCATTTGATTGACATCTTGGTTTCCTTTGGAGCCACCACCATAAACTGTGTGTTGCCATATTTGGAAACGATAGTCTTGGTAATTTTTACAGTCTCTTGTTCGCAATTATTGATAGGCTTTTGGAAATTAATTAGCCTAACTTCACAGGGAGGATCTTCACTGACATCTGCTATTGTATCTTCTGTACAAACATAGATCTCGTTCGTAAGCTCCTTGCAGGGGTTGTTTTTGAAGGCGTATTGTTGTTCATTTAGGATAAGGTACTTGGATCGAGGTATTATCATTGAGAAGCTGTTAGGATTGGTTTGTATAGGTAGGGAGTACAGTTGGTAGTAAATATAGTCAGATTTGTCTATTAGTGGAATATCAATTTGGAATATAATTTTATATCCAGTTTGGATAGACTTGATTTTAAATAATTTTTCATACAAAGATAAGTCATTCTTGCTTACTAATCTAGATTGTGAAATGTATTTTTCTATTACAGGAAGCTCTTTAATAATGAATTTTGGTTTGATGATAGAAGTGTGAAAAGTATTTAATTTAGAGAACGTTATAGCATTTTCAGTTGTTAATATTATCGATTCTATGACGTTAAATAGGTTAGCGATTTCAGTCAACAGTTCTAGAATATGTGCTCGCTGGAGAACAGGCATGATATTAGTAGCTAAATCTTTAGTTATGTTTTGAAGTGCCAACATTCTTTTGACAATTTCTTTTTGATTATGAGTTAAAGTATTTACTGTTTGGTTAAATTCATTTATTGCATTTATCATAACAGATGTTTGTTCGTCAAATAGCTCATGCATTCTATTTTGATCATCAGCTAATAATTGAAGGGCTTTGTTGATTCTTTCGCCATCATCAGCATCTAGATTGCCAGTGATTGATTTAAAAACTGTACCCAAAGGGTTGAGTAAACCTCTCTTAAATCTATACTTATCAGGGAAAATTCTAAGGAAAGTTTCATCTATGTTATCTACAGTATAATTAAGGGCGATTATAAAATTATGGTATTCAGATCTAAAATTATCACTTAAAGTATTGGCTATAAGATAATATTTATATTTAAGTTTACTGTAGTCAGTAAATAAAGGTTCCATATTATATACATGTATAAGACGCCATACGTCATTTTGGCAATAGCTTCTACTTAACTTGCGAGGTATAAACCCAGGGTTGTTCTTTAAATCTTCTAGTTGTGGCTGCCCTCCGCATGCCCACCTGAAAGGCGAAGATTTCTTAAATGAGTTACACATTGCTCGTCATTCTTGTGATTTATGAGTAAAGCTTTATTATGTTCTAAGAGGGATATTATAGTGTATGGGCCTGTATAGGGGTTTTTGTGCTTCTTGTGAAATCCAGGGGGTATCTTTTTATATACTGTTTGGCCCTCTTTAAATGGCTGATTAACTTCGACGTTAGTTCTGAGGAGCATTTTTTCTTTCGATTTTTCTATCCGATCTAATACGATATCATAAACTATTTTCATAAAATGTTTGTGTTTTTGGTTATATTCTTGAGTGAGTGTAACTTCGGGATCAAAGTTGAAGATTTCTGGGATGTATCCGAATATTAGCTCAAAAGGTGGTTTGAGAGTTTGAGAGTGAATGCTTGAATTGTAAGCTAGGATGCAGTAGGGGATCAAGTCAGGAGGTTTTAGATTTGGGTATTTTATTTTGAAAATTCTATAGTGTTCAATGAGTGTGCTGTGGAATCTCTCTACTGGGCTGTTAGAGTTAGGATTATGAGGTGTAGTTATGTGCAGTTCAATTTGATATGACTTTAGGAGCTCTTTGACAGTGTCATTTGAGAATTCTGTACCAGAGTCGGAAACGACGCCTCTTACTGTACCATATTGTGAAAAATATCTTATTAATACCCTGGAAATTTCGATAGCATTCTTGCTTTTAATGGGAAAGGCCTGACCGAATTTACTGAAAGGATCAAGAATTGTAAAGAACTGAGATGATTCGATTTGAAATGTATCTATGTGAATTAATTCTAGAGGTTTCGAAGGAGTTGGAGTGTGTTCTAAAGGTATGTTAATGGGATGTCTATTGTATTTTGCTTGCTTACATGTCGCACAGTCTAAAATGAATTCTAAAATTTTTTGTTTTAAACTAGGATAATAATATTTTTGTTTCATCCTTAAATAAGTTTCATCCGGACCCCTATGGTTAGTTTTAGCTTGATGATAGGCTATTATAAGATCCTTTAATTCATCCTCACTGTTAATTTCTTCCAAAACTTTATCACATCTATAAAATTGAGGCGCATGCGCATTATTAAAGTGTTGATTGATAGCCGAACTAACTAATTCATAATGTCTCTCATTAATAAATAAGCAATAGTATTTCTATTGAGGCAAACAGTGCTGCTTTACAAATTCCGCTATCTTGTCTGGATCTTCTAAATTAAATTTAGCATGAATAAAATTTCTCTTGCCTTTTCTGACGTGTAGAATTTCGGGTTCCTCTGAGCAACTAAAGAATATTTGATTGGATTTATTATTGATAATTTCTTCTTCCAAAATAGGAATGCCTGGTGCGGCATACGATTCCTGGTTAGAATTAACTGTATCTAGTTCTTCGATTTCCTCATCAGCGTTCTCACTATCTCTCTGCCATTCTGTTTCATCTACATTATTAATTACTGATTGATTATCAACATCCAAAGGATTAATTTCTACACGTGATAAAGCGTCGGCGTTATTTGTTTTTCCTTTCTTGTATTCTATATCGTACTCATATTCTTCAAGCTTTAAACGCCATCTTACTAGCTTCGAATTGGGCTCCTTTAATGAAAATAGCCATTTCAGGGGTTTGTGATCAGTCATTATGGTAAATCTTTTGCCGTAAAGGTAGGGTCTAAAGTAATTTACAGCCCAGACTATTGCAAGTAGCTCTTTTTCGATTGTACTATACCTGCTTTCTGTCTCATTCAGAGTTCGGCTTGCATAAGCTACAGGCAGGTCTGAATTCGGTTCGCCTTGACTTAAGACAGCTCCAAGTGCGACGTTGGAGGCATCCGTAGTTAATATAAATTTCTTTGTAAAATCTGGTGGCTGTAATATTGGACTGTTCATTAAAATATGTTTACATGTTTCAAATGCCTCTTTATAATCTTCGTTGTTAATATCAATTTTTGAATTTTTCTTTAGACATTTTGTTAAAGGTTTTGTGACATTCGCAAAATTCTTAATAAATTTTCGGTAGTATCCTATTAAACCCAAAAACGATTTGATTTCTTTTTGTGTTTTAGGAATCGGAAATTTCTCTATGGCTTCGAGTTTCGGTGGGTTAGGTTTAATTCCTTCTGGGCTGACCACATGTCCCAGAAATTCAGCCTCCTTCTTTAAAAATTCGGTTTTGTCCAATTGTATCTTTAGCTGAAAGTTCCTGAACCTTTCAAAAACTTGTGTTAGCTTGTCTAGATGCTCCTGTAGAGACGTCGAGAACACAATTACGTCATCCATGTAGACAAGGCAAGTTTTCCCAATCAATCCGTGTAGAACATTATTCATTAGGCGCTGAAACGAGGCTGGAGCATTATTAAGGCCGAATGGCATCCTTAAATACTCATAATGACCTAGATCTGTTGAGAATGCCGTCTTTTCAATGTCGTCCGGATGTATCTCTATCTGATGAAAACCTGATGCCAAATCAATTGTAGTGAAATAGTGAGATCTACCAATTTTATCCAATATTTCTTCTATTTTAGGTATGGGGTAGCGATCTGGTATGGTTTTATCGTTGAGCTTTCTGTAGTCTACAACGATTCCCCACTTTTGTTTCCCACTGGCATCTGCTTTCTTTGGGACGACCCAAATTGGTGAACACCACGGTGAATGTGAATGCCTAATAATGTTTTGCTGTAACATTTTATCCATCTGTTTTTGTACCTCTTCTTTATGCACCTGTGGGTAACGATATAATTTCGAATGGACAGGTATATCGTCGGTCGTCCTAATCCTATGTTTTACAACGTGTGTGGAAGTTAACTTTTCGTCCTCTTTATAAAATATATCTGAATAACGTTTACATAAATATATTAACTGTTCACGTTCTTCTTGATTTAAGTGATCCATGCGTATTTCTTTTAAGGCCCAGTTATCATCGCAATTTTTCTTAACACTATTATTATATTTATGATTGTAATTGCTATATATGGCATTATTATTTAATTCAATGGTCTCTAAAGGTTTAGTAAATCTGACATTAATTTGTGTAGAAGTTGGGTTTATTATTTTAACACTGGCCTCACTATCTGACAATTTAACTAAACAGTCAGGTATAAATAAATTATTAATTAACACTTGGTTAACAAGTCCATATCCATTGGACTTATTGACAGGAACATTGATTTTAGTTTCCGTATTTGGCTCAAGAGTATATTCATAAGGAAAATGTATATCAATTTCTAACCTACCTAAGTATAATTTCCTATTATTAAAATCTAGCCTAGCTTTACTTGCAAGGAGAAAATCGGCTCCTATCAAACCCGTGTAGTTATCATTAAAATTAAATAAACAAAATTCGTGTGGACGATTAGTAATTGAATTCAGTAAAATATTTGCCCTGTATTTGTGCACGGAGAATCCATGAGCTGATTTAATGTGAAATGATTTTTGAAAGATTTTATTTTTATATTTTTCTTGAACAATATCTGGTTTCAAAAGACTTTTACTGCTTCCCGAATCTATGAGCAATTTTCCAGGCAGTTCGGGGATTTCAACATAAGGAAGTTGACATAAATTGAGATTGTTTATTTCTATTAAGGATTTTCGGTTGATGTGCCCGGTGTAGGAAAATTTTGATTTTCACGATCGTAAAGTTCGGAAGGTGTATCAATCTCATGAGTAAATAGTTCGTCAGAATTAAACCTTGTTCCGGGAACTGTGGATCTTTGCTGATTAGCAGGGAAGTTATTTCTTCGTGACTGTGTTGAAAAATTATTGGAATGTCTTGTAAACCTTGTGTTGCCACTCGAAGTATCCATGGGTTCAGGATATCTATTTTGGAAATGTTCTCGTGGGTTTTCTGGTTTAAAAGAGGGCGGTCTAGAAAATTGTGAATTCTGATTATTTTGGCTTTGATATTGGGAAGTATTCCTAAATTGTGAAGTTTGATTATTTTGGCTTTGATATTGGGGATTATTTCTAAATGGTTTCTGAAATTGAATAACTGGAAAGTTTTGGGGAGTAGAACGATTGTTGAAAGACCTGGTTTGTGGATTGGGGGTTTTATTATTTGGCGATGTATAATTGCCTGACTTAAGAAATGTCCTATCTCTATACTCGTAATTTTCTTCCAGAACTATAAACTTAAGAGCATCTTCAATAGATGCAGGTGCAGTGGATCTTACTACCATTCCTAGAGGGTTTCTAAGTCCCCCGAGGAACGCTTTTAATGTTTGTTGAGCGTAAATTGCTCTTTTCACTTCTAATATTTGTTGATTGTCTTCATTACAAATTAAATTAGAAACCAGAAGTTGTTCAATATATCTACACCTATTACTAAATGTTAAAGCATCCTCATTATGTTTCTGCTTGAGTGTTAAAAGTTCGCTCAAAAGACTAGTGTCGTCTCGTTGGTCCGTGAAGTTTTGCACTATAGCTTGTCTTAGGTCTTGCCAATTATTAATAATTTTTGTGCTAATTATAAGTCTAGCTTGACTGGTTAATTTTGACTGTATAAAATTAACTAAAAAATGATTTAAATATAATCTTTCATCTTCAGCGTTATAAAATGTGTTCATAATGAGATCGCATGCCTTAAGAAAGTTACCAACAATTGCCGGTTCCCCTTTGAACTCAGGTATCATCTTTAAATAGAATTCACTAAAATTGTTTGCCATATTGTTAGCTTGGGCCATGTTTATGCTAAATTCTGTGGTATTAATTAAGTTACTATGAATTTGTTTCACAAGACTAATACTATTACGAGTAAAATTATTCTGAACTTCCTGTTCAACAATATTAATATCTAAATTATTTTCTTCAGGAATGACTTCTAAGTTATTTTCAAAATTAAACTGATTAAGTCTGCTTATTAATTCATCAATATCCGACATATATTCACATACATAAGACAAAGGAACAGAGAAAATATAGGAGAGCAACTTACAGTAATAGTAGGAACCAGATGACCATTTATTCTTTTTAAAAAACCAAGGAACCAATATTCTTTTGATGCCTTAGGTTGCTGGGAGATCCGTCACCGACTGCGCCAATTAACAACACTTGTACTTAGGTTGCTTTTTTAAAAAATTTATTAAACTACTTAAACTATTTAACAACAAACTAGCATAGTTACTGCCTAAATTAATACTGAACAAATATTACACAAAACAGTGGCTTTATATAATAATCGGATAAGTGTTCGTTGCAGGTTCTCACGAGAACATGCAGATCTAGCTTCCTCTGATTTCGCACTGCTGGCACTATCTGCAACGGTCGGCATAATTCGTAGAATCTGCTTATGGGAACTGCTGCATGCAAATGTAACTTGATACCATCTACGTGACATATCGTGAGAAGCCATGTGTTAACTCGCGTAAGTGCGACTCGCGCATACCGGCACACACAACCACAGAGCAGGTTCATCTATGCTCAGAACATAATGTGCCATGTACCGGCATCAGAATTTTGAATGTTTTACATCTGTACACCCTACGCACTAAAACAATACGATATATATTATTTGATTATATCCTAGAAGGTGTCTACTTTAAATTAGAATATCATGTCTGCCAAGTGGACACGGACACGGAATGAACTTAAACTTCATTAAAATCATTATACAAATTAACGTACTTACCAATAGCATTTATGTAATCACTTTAAAATGAAATAAATTTATTACTTTATTATAAAATTACGATACAGAAGTAATGTAGAAGTCATGAAAAAATTAATTTATATTATGAAAATAAAACACTTTTCATTAAGCGTTTAGAGAAAATGCTCAGTATTTATTTTGAAAATACATTCCATACATAATCTTTATCATAATATAGTAATAAATACAACCAATGTCTAAAATCATTTAAACACCTGTTAATGCCCATGTGAAATTCATATGCAGTTTTGTACTTCAATCAATGTAGTCCATGTGTTGTCAACGAAGGTAAGGAAATTGAAACAATTTGTTTTATAAACGTCAAAATCCTATGTTCAATTTATTACTGATCTTATTAATTATTTGTAGTGCTTATGTGTGTTTTTTATCAATAGTTGGTGTTTTACGTTTTCAGGATGTCTTATTCTAACGAGGAAGCATTTGATATGCTAGAAATTTATTTTATATTTTTTTGGAATCCTGTTGTCGCATCACGAGAATATGCTTTAAGGTGCCCGCAAAGAAGACATTACTCAAGAGAGGTGTTTATTCGCCTTGCAAGATATATGCAGGAAACTGGATCTGTAAGACACACCAGAAGACAAGTCAGAGCTCGTAGGATTAAAAATGAAGAAAACATTACTAATGTGATTGCTCTTGTTACTGCTAATCCACATATTAGTGTACGACAAATTTCTAGAAACTAAGGTGTGACCGTAGGTCTGTATACAATGTTTAAAAGACCATAATATGCACCCATATCACATAGTATTGCATCAGGCGCTAAATGAAACTGATTGTGACCACAGACTGAATTACTGCCATTGTATGCTGAGTATGCTAGAAGAAACACCACGATTTCTATCACAAATGGTATGGACAGATGAAGCAACATTTTCAAATTGTGGGAAAGTAAATCTCCATAATATGCACTATTGGTCGGACAGTAATCCCCATTGAATGAGAGAATTAGATGGGCAAAATCGATGGACTCTAAACGTATGGTGTAGTATAGCTAAAGGAAAAATTGTTGGACATATTTCTTTGACGGACCACTTAACGGAGATCTGTATTTAATTTTTTTAACTCAAAGGATAGAAATGTTATTGGAAGACATTTCTCTAGAAACAAGATTAATAATGTTGTTGCAACACGACGGGTGTCCAGCACACTTTACGCAAAGTGTACGCGAATATCTTAATGTTTAATTTCCAAATCGGTGGATAGGAAGAGGAAGCTTATTTCCATGGCCACACAGATTACCTGATTTGACTTGCTTAGATTTTTATTTATGGGGGACAGTGAAAGATTTGGTATATCAAACTCGACCAACAACTAGAGAAAATATGATGGAAAGAATACAAGTTGCTGTTAATAGCATATCTACGGCTGAAGTTCAAACAGCGGTAGCCTCTACTCGTCAGAGATTAGTTAAATGTATACATAAAAACGGACAGCAGTTTGAACATTTGTAAATAATAAAATGTTAGTTAAAAATGAGGTTTTTACATTCATATAGTTTCGGTTTCATAATATAATCACTTAATTTACGAATAAAACCTTAAAATCGATTCTTGGCTCTTGTATCTTAGTTTTATGATAAGGTAATAAATTTATTTCATATTAAAGTGATTAATTGTTCTTGGTAACTATGTTAATTTATATAACGATGCCTGAAAACAAATAATCTATAGAGATTTTGCTATATTCATATCCAATTTTGAGAAAGGGCATAATAAGCACCAAAATACACAAAATTCGAGTTTTCTCTGAAACGGAAAAACATATTCGTTTTGGGTTTTCACTGAGTTCTTTCTAACTTCATTCACTTTTTGATAGTTATATTATAATACTATGCTGCCATTTGAAAATTTTCGTAAAATTTAATAAAACTAGACTCCTCTACTCTAGCGCCCGCTGTATTTTGTGCATGTGTGACTGTAGATTTAAAATACTAATACCTGGAATTTCTTGTGAAAGCTCTTTCTAACAAGCCAAAATTCTCAAAATTATGTCTACTGGTTATCAAGTTATAGGCATTAGTTTGTAAAAAAAATTCTCGCCCCCTACCTCCGCCACTGGTCTATAAGGAATTTTTTTTTAAACAGAAGTTGTAGATAAGTGAACGTTGATTACAAATTACCTAAAACCAGATTATGTTATGCGTCAAGATTCTCGAGAAATTAAAGACTTTAGGTAAGCCATGGCAGTTTCGCCACCTAGCGGCAGATTTAGAAATCTGAAATTAATTTCCAACATTTTCTCATGGCCACTTTACTTATGCTAATTTTTTTCCGAAAGCTGCAGCTGTGATGGTTTTCGAGATACAGCCGGTCCGTGTTCTTATTTGAACACCCTGTATATATATATATATATATATATATATATATATATATATATATATATATATATATATATATATATATATATATATATATATATATATATATATATATATATATATATATATATATATATATATATATATATATAAACATATAAAAATTGAAACTGACCCCGGATATGGGTTCTAGTTCCAATATTTATCTTCTTAATCTGCTTTACCAAATGAGCGCGAACTAGGACCCCTAGAACCCATATCCGGGGTCAGTTTCAATTTTTATATGTTTATATATATATATATATATATATATATATATATATATATATATATATATATATATATATATATATATATATATATATATATATATATATATATATATATATATGTATCACACCGATAACTCAAAAAATAATGGGCCGATTTTGATAAAATTTGGAATGTACCTTCCCTTTGTAAATGGTTTGGATAAGTTCGTTAGTCAGGAAAATCGGACGAGGTTTCCCGGGAAAATTTTGAGTTTTCATTCGAAAAAAATTCTTATCTCAAAAAATAATAAGCCAATTTTAATAAAATTTGGCATGTACCTTCCCTTTGTAAATGGCTTTGACAGGTTTATTAGTAAAGAAAATCGGACGAGGTTTTCCGGATAAATTTTGAGTTTTCATTTGAAAAAAAATTTTATCTTAAAAAATAAAAAATCTATGATAACCAAATTTGGTAGGTAGGTTTACGATATAAAAAGTAAACTATACACAATTTTATCTTAAAAAATCTATGATAACCAAATTTGATAGGTAGGTTTACGATATAAAAAGTAAACTATACACAAAAATTTAGATATCTATGTTACAAGAAAAAAAAGTTATAATAAAATATTTTGTGCCAGATCATTTCTATGAAAATTCACTACCATAACGCACTTGCTGCGTCCAGGCTTTTTAGTAATGGACGGAGCAGTAATTTTCATAATGAAAATTCATTAAAAAGTTTGTGAGTAAACTTTTTATGTGGAGTCACCCTGTATATGTGTGATAATCATTGATAATGATCTTTAGTCTGAAACGTTATTAATTTAGTAAAGTAATTTTTCTGCCTATGACACGCTATACAAATAAAAACCGCAATTTGATATTATCTCGATTTTTGTGTTAAATAAAAGTCAACCAACTTCTACATAGAAACTAAGAACCCCCTCTATGAGTTGTTTATTGTGAGTTTAACATTCCCAACATACAATAATAAACAGTCTGCAAAGCAATAATATAATTAAGGAAGAGCAGGAAGGAGTTTGTTGGAACAGTGCCTGAAGATGTAATAATAATAATAAGAGAAGGATATAAAAATGTAGATGAGCGGTTATAATCGTTAGCTATCATAAACTATAGGCAAATTACTTTGTATTAGCATCTTAAATAAAGGTGTTTCCAGTTTACAACTTTATGCTCTGCAAAGTATCGCCCACACACCTGAGACGTTTGTAAATATGTTAGTTGGAATTATAAGAGCTCGACTTATTGTATGATACACATTTCCATAACGAAGTGGAAAGCCTCCTCAAGATTCTAAACTAGTAACACTGGACACACACACACACACACACACACACACACACACACACATATATATATATATATATATATATATATATATATATATATATATATATATATATATATATATATATATATATATATATATATATATATATATATATATTATTGAATAAAGAAGGGTTTATTATCTGTATATAAGTTTGTATAAATGTATTGTATTTAATTATGTAAATATGTGACTGCTTTGTATTTCATAATTATTTTAAGAGTGTTAATTGTTTTAATTTGTTGCTAAATGTATTTATTTAGAATGTATTTTGTATTTAGATGCTTATTTTGTAAACAAATGATAGTCATTTATGTATAGTTTTTTATTTTTATTTTTAAATGTTGGGCGCCTTTTGTTTTGCTCAAAACAAATGCGATTTTAATCCACCAACAGTGTCTCTTTATTTTAGGACACTCGTTATATACCTTTATAGCAAAACTAATAATTCTTTTAACAATGTCAAATGATTATTGTTATAACAGCTCTTAATCTATGGAATTTCTTTTGAGAAAATAAATATTTACTTGTTCCTTGTTATTCTGTTTTTAATTGATTTACCACGGCTACCTTTGAGTATCTCTTTCTCTACAGGGAATATTTTATCTTCGGATTCTGGATTCTGAAGTGAAAATTATTACACTCTCCAGAATCTATGGTTTTGTTGTTCAACTTGCTTTAATTTGGCTATATGCTATTTTAGTCAATGGAAAGATGACTTAATAATTATTAAAGATTAAAAACTTTAAAACATTCTTTTTTTTATTATTTCAACAACTCACCACGAGGGCTTACAGCCTAAATACTATCCTACCGTGGGTGTCGACAAGGAGGAAAGAGGCAATTTGTTAATTTAGCACTTGAAGGTTTGGGGGTTCGGGGGAGAAGGAAAACATGTGCCGGCAAGGAATTCCACAACTTGGAAGTCCTCGGGACAAAAGAGCGGGCATAACAAGATGTTCTATGTCTGGTGACCTGGACAGTAAAAGGGTGCAGCCTTTAGGTGAGAGTAGGGTCACCGATGAGACGTATAGCTCTCTTCTGAATGGAGTCCAGGATAGCGAGTATAGAAGCGGCAGTAGCACCCCAGATGTGGGAGCAATATTCGAGGTTTGGCCTTATTTGTGAAGTATATAAGGTATAGAGATTAGCTGGTGAAAAGTATTTGCGAGCCTGGGAGAGGAAACCTAATTTCTTAGTAGCCGCTTCTGCAATTGATGTAAAATGTTGGTGCAAATTGAGATTTCGATCCACAGAAATGCTAACAAGTAAAAAGGACTAATTACTTTGAATAACTTGGTTGTTTATTGTGATGGGTCTAGGGCTGGTGTATTTGGTGGGGTTGAATTGTACAAGATTTCTACTTCCCCAGTTTAATATTTATTGGAGATCCATGGAGACAGAACCGTCAATGAGTCTGCGACCCTCATCTAATGGGGCTAAAGAGACAGGCTTAGAATATGGTATATCTGAGTGGAGGGTGCTGTCGTCCGCGTGAACTCGGTTGGATGTACTAGAGAGTAGGTCATTGATGTGGAGAAGAAACAAAGTAGGGGCTAAAGCTGAACCTTGAGGAACTCCCGCATTAATTGGATACAGTTTAGAGGAATGGCCATCCACGACAATAGAAATGCTCCAATTGGAGAGGAAATTTGCTGTCCACGTACAGAGTTTTGGTGGTAGACCATAGGCCGGTAGTTTATTAAGCAGTGCTGTGTGCCAGACCTGGTCGAATGCTTTGGATATGTCTAGAGCGACAATCTGGGATTCACCGTGTAGTTCCATAGACTTGTTCCAAGAGTGGGTGACAAAGGAAGGGAGGTCGGCAGTTGATATGCGCTGACGGAATCCATACTGCCTGTCGTGGATTAGACTGTGTTTTTCAAGAAATTTTAGTAATTCGGTGTTTATATACTTTTCCATCACTTTAGAGATGACTGAAAGGAGATAAATAGGTCTGTAGTTGCTAGGAAGCGCTTTGGATCCTTACTTGGGGACGGGCTGTACTCGAGCAGTTTTCTAGTTACTAGGCAATATGCCTCTATTGTAAGATGTCTGAAACAGAGAGTCAGGACAGGAGCAAGTTAACGTGCGCATTTTTTGAGAACAATTGCTGGGATCTCGTCAGGACCAGAGGCTCTCCTGGTATTAAGAGAAGAGAGCATCTATCGTATCTTTTTAGTTTTGAAAGTGATATCCGTCATTTTATGCGCGACATTGGGGACTGTTGGTGGTTGAACATTTGGAGGTGGGTTGGGAGTAGAATTGCCGGCGAACAACGAGGAAAAAAGTTCAGCCTTGCCCAGGGCGGTAGAAAAAATTTCATCCCTTGAAACAAGAGGTGGGAACGTGCTATTGTAGAAATTATTCCCAATAGATTTAGCAAGAGTCCAGAAGGATTTGCTGCAGTTAGAGCTTAAGAGGAATTTGTTTTTGATGTGGTTACTAAACGAGTTTTTTGCCTCAGAAAGAATGCGGACATAGCGGTTTCTTGCGTCGTTAGATGCTTGACGGTTTTCTTGACTGGGATTGTGTAGAAGCGTTTTGTGTGCTTTGACCTTTTCAAGTCTGGCCTTGTCACAGGATTTAGAGAACCAGGGCTTTTAAGTGGATAAAGAGGTTTTCTGTGTACGTGGAATAAATAATTCCATGCCAGCTTGGATAATTTCGGTGACGTTTTGTGAGATATCAGAGGGGTCAGGATGAGAGAAGCAGACAGACGCCCATTAAAATAAAGAAAATAATCCCGCATTTCGTCCCAGTTCGCGGAGTTGTAGTGCCAAACGATACGTGGGTGTGATGACTGTGTGACCTCGGGTTGCATTGCGCAGGAAGCAGTGACCATGCCGTGGTCTGAACGATCAAGGGGGGCGGTGACTGATGTCTTATAGCATTCAGATTTTGTAGTAAGGAGTAGGTCCAAGGGATTTGAGCTGTGTGTTGGGATGCGAGCAAAGTAAGTAGGTTGCTGAACCATATCGGCTGAAGAATTGCTGACTGCAAAGGCCTCCGCTGCTCTCCCTTGTGGATCGGTTTTTGAAGATCCTAGCCATTCCTTATTATGCACATTGAAGTCACCAATAATAGTCACCTCGGAGGAAGGATATTCAGAAATCAGAAGGTCGTTTTTTTCAGACGGCTAATCGAAGAGCTGGATAAAGTTGTTGTCAGAAGGTGACCAGTAAATACAACACATGAATTTAGTTGCAGCCCTGATAGAGAGAGTTTCATGTAAAGTATGTCTTTTCGTCCAGCTTCCAAATTGAAGAGTCTGGTGCAGGGTATATTGCTACGGACGTATGCGCACACACCTCCATGCAATCTTAGGGAAGTAAGGAGCTCATACCCCGGGAAAATAAGGTGAATAGTGGCTGTTTTTGCACTGATTTGGATTTCGATGAGGAAGAGGAGTAGTTAGGAGTAGTTGGGGCCTATTAGCCTGGAGGAAATGGTGGACGCAGTTCAGGTTTTAATTTAGGCCACATATATTCGAGAAGGATATTTTAAATCTTGATGCCGGCGCCCCCTGCACACCCCCCTCCCGGAGATCCGAATGGAGGGGTATTTTACCTCCAGAATCTTTTGTACAAGGACGAGCCATCATCATTTTTGTTTATAAGGGAAACCGACTCATATACCAGAATCGGAAACCTCCGTTGGGACTTCGCCTCCTCAGGCGTGAAAAAAATAATTTACTATCACGTAAAGGATAAGTCCACTACCTCCTTCCGATTAATAATTTCATCTACTTTGCATATATTTGTGATAAACATTGCAAAAATATCGTCAATGGAACGAAACCATACTCTAGGAAATGCTCACTTTCATTTTCTAAATCCGTTTCAAATCTATTCATGAAAAGGTACGCAATGAATAGAGATAGAGAGAGAGAGAGTTGCCCACTGCATTGCCTTGAGATTGTTCAAAAAACTAATTGTTAAATAGAAAGATATTTTGTTTTGATGTAAGGGGTGGTACCTCCTCGAGCGTAAAAAAAATCCTTTACTACCACGTAAAGGAAAAGTCCACTACCACCTTTCGATTAATAAGTTCATCTACTTTGCATATATTTGTGTTAAACATTGCAAAAATATTGTCCATATAACGAAACCATACTCTAGGAAATGGTCACTTTCATTTTCTAAATCCGTTTCAAATATGTTCATGAAAAGGTCCGTAATGAATAGAGATAGAGAGAGAGAGAGAGAGAGATTATTCAAAAAACTAATTGTTAAATTGAAAGATATTTTGTTTTATACAAAGATTTGTTAAAGTTAAATATTATTTTCAAACCTCTCCACTTATATTGTTCAATTTCAACAATTGCTCTAAATACGTTAGCGTTTGTATCTATAAGCAACAATCTTAATTAAGAAGTACTTTTGTGGGATTCTAATCAATGAATTAATGAGCAAATCACTCACACTAAAACGCAACAGACAACTTTTACTTTTCACTAATTCCTGAAAGCAAGGAATTTCCAATATATGCAATTATCAATGGCTGCATGTTGCACATTCTTCAGTCAGCAGGAAACTGTGACGACTAATTCAAAACGTCCAAGCCCATGATAAATATAAATATTTACTATTATATGCGACCATGATTAACGACACGCAACTAAATCATGGCTGAAATTGTATTATGTAAGCCCAATAGGCAGAGGATTATAATTTTTACAGCACCTAAATTACTGTCAATATCCCACCAGCACAAAATCTATAAATATTAAGGTACAAACGCTACTCTAGTGAAAAACAGTACTATATAAATAACGGGCTGTACGTTTGTTGTGAATTTTTCGCAAAAACAGTATTGTTAGTATGTAGGTAATAATTTATAAAGTTTAAATGTAAGTTGCATTCGATCTTAGTACTTACAGTTTGGAACAGCCCAATGAAAAGAATTTAGTATCCAATGGCATAGATAAGGGAGGGGTAATGGGGGTAATTCCCCCCGTAAGACCGAGGGAGAATAAATTACTAGGTCGGAATTTTTTTTTATGAGAAAATCTCGTTTTAAGTAAAACTCTTGAATATTTTTTGTGTATATGCTTCTTGGACCTGCATTTTCGCAGATTTTGTTAAACTTTTAAAAGGAAATATGCTGAGAAATCAGTTCGTTGTCTTTTAGATCTGCTAAAAGAAAGAAGTATGAGCGCAGATAGATGCTTCACGAGATTGTATGAAGAAATTTACAAACTGAGCAATGAGTTAAATATTTCCATAAGGTTTCCTCGCATAAACACTATAGACAAAAACGTCTTATTAAGGTTTAAACCATACTAACGTTCAAAGGGAAACCCCCCAGAGATATTATGACACTGGCAATTTCGTTTTTCTCTTAAAGAACATCATGAAAGATATCAAGTTTCGCTTTAGTATTAAAAAACGTTTTGCCTAAAAATGAAAATATCATTCCTGCAGTTATAATAGAAAAAATGACCACAATATTTCATCTTTAGGAGCAAATGTATCAAAATGTTTGCTGGAATAGGAAAATAATAATATGAGTCCAGATTTTTTTACGAGTAACATTGGATTCAGATTTAGGTACATCTGAATTTTTGTGTTAAAAAATAGAGCAACGTCTTCAGGTGCTTGTTTAATTTGTTGAAACTCTCAAATTATCTGATAAAAAAGTATTTCGTGACATAGGTCCATCTCGCACTGAGATTTTTTGCAGGTTTGCCTGCCAGTGTGGAATCTGCAGAAAAGTATTTTTCCGCGTTAAGAACGTTTAAAATTTGGTTCAGCTTAACAATGGGACAACAGAGGTTAGATGGACTAGCCTTCATGCATGAGGATCAGATCATTCCCACAAATGACGAAAAGGTTTTGGAGCGATTTACGAAACAAACAAAAAAGAGAACCCTGGCATTACTCTGATTTTGAGTTTGATTTTTTTATTGTTTTTAGTGAATATACGTAGGAAAATTTCACACTATAACTCAAAAAAGCAATGGTCCGATTTTGATAAAATTTGGCAGGTACTTTCCTTTTGTAAGTGGGTTGGATAAGTTCGTTATCCAGAAAAATTGGATCAGGTTTTCCATTTTGGGTTTTCATTCGAACATTTTTTTATTTCCGAAAATAACAGACCTATAGTAACCAAATTTGTAATGCAGGTTTATGTTATAAACATTAAATTATATACAAAACAGATCTATATGTTACAAAAAAAGTTATAAGCATTTAATAAAAAATGTTTGGTGCAGATCATTTCCATGAAAATTCACTACCATAACACACTTGGTGCGTCCAGACTTTTGTTTTCCAATGTGGGAAATATTGAATTTTGTTTTTTACTAATATTTTTGCAATTTTTTGAATTATTTTGTTTTCAAGTTACTAGGGAATATGCCTCTATTGTAAGATGTCCGAAACAGACGAGTCAGGACAGGAGCAAGTTCACGTGCGCAATTTTTGAGAACAATTGCTGGGATCTCGTAAAGACCAGAGGCTCTCTTAGTATTAAGAGAAGTGATCATCTATTGTATCTTTTTAGTTTTGAAAGTGATATCCGTCATTTTATGCGCGACATTGGGGACTGTTGGTGGTTGAACATTTGGAGGTGGGTTGAGAGTATAATTTCCTGAGAACAACGAGGCAAAAAGTTCAGCCTTGCACAGGGCGCTAGAATCAATTTCATCCCCTGAAACAAGAGGTGGGAACGTGCTATTGTAGAAATTATTCCCAATAGATTTAGCAAGAGTCCATAAGGGTTTGCTGCCGTTAGATCTTAAGAGGACTTTGTTTTTGATGTGGTAACTAAACGAGTTTTTTGCCTCAGAAAGGATGCGGACATAGCGGTTTCTTGCGTCGTTAGATGCTTGACGGTTTTCTTGACTGGGATTGTGTAGAAGCGTTTTGTGTGCTTTGACCTTTTCAAGTCTGGCCTTGTCACAGGATTTAGAGAACCAGGGCTTTTAAGTGGATGGAGAGGTTTTCTGTGTACGTGGAATAAATAATGCCATGCCAGCTTGGATAATTTCGGTGACGGTTTGAGAGATATCAGAGGGGTCAGGATGAGAAAAGCAGACAGACGCCCATGGAAATGAGGAAAAGTAATCTCGCATTTCGTCCCAGTTCGCAGAGTTGTAGTGCCAAACGATACGTGTGTGTGATGACTGTGTGACCTCGGGTTGCATTGTGCAGGAAGCAGTGACCATGCCATGGTCTGAGCGACCAAGGGGAGCGGTAACTGATGTATTATAGCATTCAGGTTTTGTAGTAAGGAGTAGATCCAAGGAATTTGGGCTGTGTGTTGGGATGCGAGGAAAGTAAGTAGGTTGCTGAACCATATTGTCTAAAGAATTGCTGACTGCAAAGGCCTCCGCTGCTCTCCCTTGTTAATCGGTTTTTGAAGATCCTAGCCATTCCTTATTATGGACATCGAAGTCAACAATAATAGTGACCTTGTAGGAAGGATATTCAGAAATCAGATGGTCGTTTTTTTCAGAAAGGTAGTCGAAGAGCTTGACAAAGTTGTTGTCAGAAGGTGACCGGTAAATGCAACAGATGAATTAAGTTGCAGCCCTGAAAGAGAGTTTCATCCAAAGTGTGTCTTTTCTTCCAGCTTCTAAATTGGGGAGCCTGGCGCAGGGTATATTGCTACGAACGTATGCGCACACACCTCCGTACAATCTAAAGGAAGTAAGGAGCTCATAGGTGATTAGTGGCTGTTTTGGCACTGATTTGGGTTTCGGTGAGGAAGAGGAGTTGGGGCCTATTAGCCTGGATAAAATGGTGGACGGAGTTCAGGTTAGAATTTAGGCCACATATGTTCGAGAAGGATATGTTAAATCTTGATGCCGGCGCCCCCTGTACACCCCTCCCGGGAGATCAAATGGAGGGGTATTTTATCTCCGGAATATTTTGTACAAGAAGGAGCCAGCATAATTTTTATTTATAAGGGAAACCGACTCATACGCCAGAACTGGAAAGGTCCATTGGGACTACACCGGCCCCTTGATGTAAGGGGTGGTATCTCGTCGGGAGTGAAAAAAATCCTTTACTATCACGTTAGAAGAGTCAACTACCACCTTCCGATTAATAAGTTCATCTACTTTGCATATATTTGTGTTAAACATTGCAAAAATATCGTCCATATAACGAAACCATACTCTAGGAAATGGTCACTTTCATTTTCTAATTCCATTTCAAATATATTCATGAAAAGGTCCGCATTGAATAGAGAGAGAGAGGGTTGCTCACTGCAATGTAAGCTGCATTCGATATTAGCACTTACAGTTTGGAACAGCCTAATGAAATGAATTTAGTATCTCAGTTATGATTGTGATTATTTATAAAAAATCTCAACACACGTCAATTTTGTATTAGAAAATGTCATGCTGCAACGTGAAGACTTCACCTCTACGTTTAACCATCTTCGAGTGACAGTTGCAATCCTCCAATTTTAAATAAAAAAGTAGTGTTGTATGAAAGGAGAGACGGTTAGCACCCCCTAAACAAGGATGGTGTACAATACAAATACAGTTAAGGCACACTTAACCACATTATTTATTGTGTGTCTTATGGCAATATGCTCTGCAATAGACCCCTGAGCAAGTATTGCAGTCCCTGTCCCTATCATACATATTAATTTGAAAAAAAAAAGATAAAAAAAGTGTTAAAAATTAAATTAGAAAATATAAAAAAAGAAAGAAAAAAAAGAAAAAGAAAGATAAAAAGAACTATATAATAAGGGAATAATATGAGGCAACCTAGAAAAGTAAGGAAAAAGGTCGGGACGAAGCAAGTGCGTTATGGTATGGTGCGTTACAGAATCACGGAAAGAAACGTTAGAGCTCTTAGCACACACACACACTTCCCTGAGTGTCTGATCCTGAGCAATTAAGATGTCCTGCCAGCAGAGGGTCGATTTAAACGCCTTCAAAGTGAAGACTGGCGGGTTGCGCGGAGAATAGTTACAGCCTCGGCAGTGGAGTGTGCTGTGAAACATTTCCAGCCATTCAAGGCGCCAGAGGAGCATGGGGTGATTCCAGCCCTACTACAAAATGGACTGGAGATTTTCATACCATTTCTTATCAGGCTGTATAGAGCCAGTCTTGCTTGGAACTATATTCCATCCAGCTGGACGGTGATTAGAGGGGTTTACATTCTCAAACTGGGACGTAATGACCTCCTACCCACGTCACTGAGATCTCTGTGTTACTTCATTCCTCCTAAAGGGATCGAAAAAAATACTGGACGGACACATTAGGGGGGACATCTTAATCAACAACCTCCTTAATACCCACTAGTATGCCTACCAAACTGGCAAATCTACTGAGTTAGCACCCAATAACTTCATCGAGAATATCACACACTCCCTGGATAACAGGGAGGTGGCGGTGGCTGCATTTCTCGACATTGAAGGAGCATTTAATAATGGATTACCTATCTCCCTCTACGAAGCCACTATCGCTAGAGGGGTGGAACCAACCATTTGTGGCTGGATCGGAAGCATGCTTCACAATCGGGCCGTTATTACCTCGTTGCAGGGGCAGGTGGTCAGCTTCAGGGCTGCGAGGGGGTGCCCTCAGGGGGGAGTTTTACCCCCCCTGCTGTGTTCCCTCTTTGTAGATGATTTGCTGGCAATCCTGGGACTGTAGAAGTTTGAGGTCCAGGCGTATGCTGATGATCTTGTCATAATGGTTAGTGGCAAATCTAAGGAGCAACATGCAAGTACTCTTCAAGATGCACTAAATGTTGTGAATGATTAGGGTCGGAGGTTACAGATGTCTGTGAACCCCCGCAAAACGATCATTGTTCCATTTACCAGAAGAAGAAGGTTGGATAGATTAAAACCACCTACTCTTATGGGGGAAACGATTCCATTTACGGAACAAGCAAAATATCTGGGGGTTACCCTAGATAAGAAGCTCAACTGGAACGTACAGTTAGATAATGTAATCCTCAGGGCTAAACTGTCCCTGTGGACATGCCGTAGAATCTATGGAAATAACTGGGGAACAAACCCCCAACAGATGTACTGGCTCTATGTAGTGGTTATCAGACCAATGATAACATATGGAGCCATAAGTTGGTGGCCCAAGGCATTTCGTGGTATCGCGAGGGCCAAACTGGCTCATCTACAGCGACAAGCTTGTCTGATGATAACGGGAGCGATAAGCACCATACCATCAGCCGCTCTGGAGGTCCTCCTTAATATTCCACCTCTTCACATTTGGATGGAGAAGGTGGCGAGGTGGACAACGTACAGATTAAAACAAACGGCCGACAGCATGCCGAAGGAAGTCAGTCTGGGAGGGTCCGGACTCCTCGATGACATTGAGGGTCATAGGATTCTGGGAATGGTCTGAAACTTGATGCCCACAAAGATCAAGAGATATCTGTCTTTCATGGCCGTTCTCCCGGAAAGGGAGGACTGGGAACGAAATCAAACGACCATATTGAGGGCCGATCTCTTCTGGTATACTGACGACTCCAAAACCAATAGAGGGGTAGGATCCGGCGCATATGGGGGCAGCACCGATGCCAGATTATCAACTAGCCTCGGAAAGTACGCAACCATACACCAGGCAGAAGTGAATGCCATCGAGATGTGTGCAAGGGGAAGTGTAGAAAACCAGTGCACACACAAATCGATAAGGATATATTCAGATAGCCAAGCTGCAATAAAGGCTCTTGGTTCCTGCCGTTGCAATTCAAAAACGGTATAGAGTTGTAAATCTGCCCTCAACGAACTGGGCAGCTGTAATGAGGTGTCGCTGGTCTGGATACCGGGTCACTCGGACCATGATGGCAATGTTGCGGCCGACGCGCTTGCAGAAGTGGAGCCGAGAGGGACTTCATCAGACCAGAACCAGTGCTGGGGATAACATCATGCACAGCAAAACGCACCTTAAACACCTGGACAGAAAGAATTACAACCTATAAATGGCAAAATATGCCAGAATTAGCTCACTATAAGACCTTCATAAATGGCCTGTGTGAGCCAAGGGCTAAAAAACTTCTAGAGCTCAACAGACAACAACTGAGTACTCTAGTCGGCCTGTATACAGGACACTGCCGCTTGCGTCACCACATGCACCGAATTGGAGTCGGTCAGGAAACTGAGTGCCGGCTGTGTACGGAGAGTGACGAGAGTTTGGAAAGTATTTTTAAGAAAGCCGATTTACATTTGACGTTTTCGACGAAAAGTAATTTAAAAAATTTGTTGGGTAAGACAAAGACAAAGTCACTGAAATGTTCGGCATTTACGAGATTAGTTGCAAAGATTGTGATTTTAAATACGCGGGCTAAACTAGGAGAAACCTAGCCACCAGATTTCGTGAACATCTCGCACAGTTACGATATGGTACGGTGGACAAATCATGTGTGGCACAACATACATGGGATAATAATCACCACATTGACAAAGAAAATTTGAAACTTGTTAAAAATGTTAGACATCAAACTATGCTTGATTCATTAGAAAGCATTTTTATATTAAAGTCTATTAAGAACAAAACTTCATTGAATCGTGCGGCACCTTTAATTTCAAGCCCTTTATTTTCTCTTCGCATTTGACCACTTAAAAACTCCTAATTTGTCTGGTAGAATAATAAATTACTGTTAATAACTCGGCCGGTTTATATATATACTAATCTCTATGTTTGTCTCGACTTAAATACCCGTTCGGTTTGTTGTATCTATGTAGTCCATATAAATACTTTCACGTAAAATTAAAATCAATATAAATAAAGTTTTTATGTGGTATTTTAGTTGAATTATTTATCCTTTGTTAGAGTTAACATGTTGAGACAGACACCTCGGTTTTAGTTTTCAATTTAAAAAAGATGAGATGAGTTGGATGTTGTTTATCTCACCAGATGTCTTTGCCGGCATGATCCAATATCCACGTAGTAAATTTCTAGATCGAAAGGAAACGTGCTGATTCCTTAGATAACTCGGGTCCTTTAAACCTATATTAGATAAGGGTTATAAATTTGTCGACCAGAAGATTAAAGCAGATCTTCGACCTCGTAGTTTCACTACACAATAAACAAACGATCGTTCTTGGACGACAACTTTACTTCGGACTAGTTTGTTTACCTTGACGCGATATAAATACACGGGAGCTAGTTTTTTATTTTAGAATTTTTATTCCTCTGAAGATGTTGACATTGTCAACGAAACGATCGTAAGGTCTCTGAAATATGTGTTGTGGTGATTTGGGTTTTCTCCAAGTGTACTTATTAACTTGGTTGTTCATTGTGATGGGTCTATGGCTGGTGTATCTCTTATGAGATAGAAATCAAGACTAAGATTTGGTGGAGTTGAATTGTACAAGATTTCTACTTCCCCAGTCTAATATTTTTTTAATTTAAAAGTCGAGATCTCCTCATTAGTGATTTTTTTTAAGAAAATTTACTAAAAGCCTGAAGATAGTTTCACATGCCAAGTTAGAGTCGTCAAAGGGTGAATGATTCTAATTATTCACCTCTGATGACGCTAACTTGGTTAGTGAAACGATCGTCATGTTTTTTAATGTGTTGTAGTGATTTGGGCTCTCCAAGTGTAGTTATCAGTGCTCATCACAGGTTCGAATTTTCACTTAGAGTATAGTTTAAATGCATTAGAAAATATTTTATTATAACTTTTGTTTCTTGTAACATAGAAATCTAAATTTTGGTGTATAGTTTACTTTTTATATCGTAAACCTACCTACCAAATTTGGTTTTCATAGATTTTTTATTTTTTAAGATAAAATTTTTTTTCAAATGAAAACTCAAAATGTTTCCGGAAAACCTCGTCCGATTTTTTCGATTAACGAACCTATCAAAGCCATTTACAAAGGGAAGGTACATGCCAAATTTTCTTAAAATCGGCCCATTATTCTTTGAGATAAAAAATTTTTTCGAATAAAAACTTAAAATCTTCCCGGAAAACCTCATCAAATTTTCAACAAACTTGTCAAAGCCATTTACAAAGGGAAGGTACATGCCAAATTTTATTTAAATCGGCCTATTATTTTTTGAGATAAGAACTTTTTTCGAATGAAAACTCAAAATTTTCCCGGAAAACCTCGATTTTCCTGACTAACGAACTTATCCAATCCATTGACAAAAGAAAGGTACATGTCAAATTTTATCAAAATCGGCCCATTATTTTTTGAGTTATCGGTGTGATACGCACACACACAGATATATATATATATATATATATATATATATATATATATATATATATATATATATATATATATATATATATATATATATATATATATATATATAAACATATAAAAATTGAAACTGACCCCGGATATGGGTTCTAGGGGTCCTAGTTCGCGCGCATTTGCAAAAATTTTTGGAAAAATTCAAAAGTCGGGATCTCCTCATTAGTGAATTTTTTCTACGAAAATTCACTAAAAACTAAAATTGTTGTTCTGATTAAGTGCGTAAGTTTGAAGCCACCATATATACGTATGATGATATATAGTGAGATTACACGATACAGAAGCACTAATAAAGCCACCCTTGAGCAATATACATATTTCGAGATCTAACCTTGAATATATTGTGTTTTGACAGGTAATAAGTACTTAGTAACATCTAAGATTATTTATTCGTGATCAAATTACATGCAGGATTGGCCCATACCTTATAAATAATTAAGTTCCACTTTTATTGCTATTTTATAGCGATTATCTACGTTTTTACAGATTACTTAAACTGGTTATTGTAATGAAAATATGTTCACATGAATAAACACTGCTAAACCGTGTACTGAATAAGCAAAATGCGCCTAATGTTGAACTCAGTTACACATTTTCTCGTAAATATATTAAAAATGTCATCAGAATTAGTCTTGGCTGTTTTTCTTGAGGTATCTATATAAATATAAATTAATTTCATATACAGACTCGCGCATTGAAAACGAAACAGACCGATTTGCGCGCAGAGAATTTTTTTTTTGAGACGCTGAAACACGTCAATTTTAATATTGAGGGGGACAGGTTTTGCATAAAACTCAACTTTGTCACATCAACCCCTTAAGGGTGGTGATAACAACCCTTATATTTTAAATAGGGAACATGGATCGAGTGTTACATAATTTGAAAACTCTTTCTTTTCTGAATTCGGTATACAAATTTTTTTGGAAGTTTTATCAACTCGTTTAAAAATTATTCACAGTTGGAGTTGCAAGAACGTATTTTATTCATTGTGATAAGAAATGCACTAATCAGTCAATTTTTCGTTAAAAAAAAAACTAAAAAAAGAAAACCAAACGTTCAAAAATATTTATTCAGTTAAGTAAGTGATCAAATTGTTTACCACAAGCTTCCATACAAAAGTACAAATTTTGTTTAAATCGAGCTCTGACATTCTGGAGCATTTGTGGAGTCATTAGACGGCATTCTTCAACAATGCGTCGTTGTAATTTTTCCAGACACTTCGGTTCTGTTGCGTAAATCCTACTCTTTAAATGGCCCCATAAAAAGAAGTCTAGAGGAGTTAAATCCGGTGATCTAGGGGGCCACTCAATAGCACCTATACGCCCAATCCATTGTCCCGGAGACTCTCTGTTCAAAGACTCTCTAACACGTTGTGGAATATGCGGAGGAGCTCCATCTTGTTGACACACTAAATCATTTTCTTGATAGCGATCATCATTTTCAACAATGTCAATTAATAGAGGGTAAACGATATCTTCTAGTAACTCCAAATACGTTTCGCCACTCAAATTGCCATAAAGAAAAATTGGTCCGATTAAACGGTCTCCAAAAGTAAAATCTGAAAGCCATGCGTTGAAACGACTAAATGGTTTAATCCTAGACTCTATTTAGAAGCTATACGTCTCATCGGTGACGCTAATCTCACCCAAAGGCTGCCATCCCTTGCACACCGACGTGCCGTGGGTGACCTTTCTTTCTTTTACAGATATCTGCACCGGCACTGCTCGGAGGAATCTCCTTCCATAGTTCCTCCACCTGATGCCCCCAACAGATATACCAGGGGAACAGAGTGAATGCACCATTTTACTGCCTAGGTCACCAGACATAGAACATCTTGTTATGCCGGCTCTTTTGTCCCGAGGACTTTTAAGTTGTGAAATTCCTTGCCGGCACATGGTTTTCCTTCTCCTCTGAACCTCCAAACCTTCAAGTCCAGAATTAACAAGTTGCCTCTTTTCTCCTTGTCGACACCCCCGTGGGTGTATAGTATTTTGGCTGTGAGCCTTCGTGGTGTGTTGTTGAAATAAATAATAAATAAAAAATAAAGTTCAATAAGAACTGTGATATTATGGTAAGCACTGAACACGGTCAAGATAATTGTTAATATACTAAGTGTTTGAACTTATTAACTTTAATTTAGTACAAACGTGGTACTTTACAATTAGCTAGGGGTATTTCATTAGAAAAGTGTACGTATTTTCAAATTTGCAATGCTCTCCTTCCACTGCACTTCCTTAAGTTCTGCGTTATAATCGATAATGTATTTTATTTATGGGTCAGTGTGCTTCTAATTGGAACTCGAGTATTACCAATATAAATAACCACTAACGTATTATTAATGAATTAATATTTCACGATCTTGTATGACTCTGTACAGCTTCTGAAAATTATTAGTATTGTGATATCGAGTATATAATTATATTCCGTTAGTTTATCAAGTATCTTGTAATGTTTATGTACTTGCAAGGTGACTTGCATCCTTATAAGTACCATGCTTTTTGTGAGTGTTGCATCTGGTTATACAGCGCGTTCCCTAATCGAACGCTAATATGTAAGGATGTTGGGATATTTAAATATAAAGAAATATATATATATATATATATATATATATATATATATATATATATATATATATATATATATATATATATATATATATATATATATATATATATATATATATATAGGGTGTATAGGGTGGCGCATTGAAAACGAAACAGACCGATTTGCGCCCAGAGAATTTTTAAAGAAACTCTGAAACTCTGAAACTTGAATATTGAGGGGGACATCTTGTGACATAAAACTCAACTTTGTCACATCAACCCCTTAAGGGTGGTGATAACAACCCTTATATCTCAAATAGAGAACATGGGTCGAGTGTTACATCATTTGAAAGCTCTTTCTTTTCTTAATTGAGCACACTAATTTCTTTGGAAGTTTTATCAACTCGTTTAAAAATTATTCACAGTTGATGATGCAAAAACGCATTTTACTCATTCCGATAAGAAATGTGCTGATAGTTAATGTTTTGTTGGTTTTTAAACAAAAAATTCACTATCAGAACATTTCTAATCGGAATGAGAGAAATGCGGTTTATTATTTCAGTTTGTCGGTCGGTTTAATACTTGATAGTACTACCGAAAATTAATTTCACAATGGTGTATTCTGTAGAAGAAAGAGTTTAAATAATTACTTTTTTTTTTCAAAGACGATGACTGCCAACCGTATCGCAAATTTGTTTAATGAACGACATCCGAACAGACATGTTAACAGAAAAAACATTTTGGAGTTAGTTTCAAAGTTTTGACAAAGTGGTTCAGTAGCCAACAAAAAACAGGATCCTGAACGTGAATTTCCGGTTACTAAGATTGAAGTTTTAGGACAAATTGCTGCAGACCCAACTTTGAGCACGAGAAAATTGGCCACTGTTTCAAACATCAAAAGAAGAACTATTCAGCGAATATTGAAGTATCATAAATTTCACCCGTATAAAATTCATCTTGTACAACTAAATGAAGATGATTTTGATCGGCGGCTGGAGTTTTGTGAAGTTATAACTGCACGAATAGCTGTAAACGGGAACTTTCTGTTCAATATCTGTTTTTCAGACGAGTGTACGTTTTTATTAAACTCTACAGTCAATCGTCATAATTGTCGTTATTGGGCAGATAATAATCCAAGAAATTTTCACGAAGTCCACACTCAAACTCCACAGAAATTGAATGTCTGGACTGGCATTTTTGAAGACCGTTTAATCGAACCAATTTTTCTTGATGGCAGTTTGTGTGGGGAAACGTATTTGGAGTTACTAGAAGATATCGTTTACCCTCCACTAATTGACATTGTTGAAAATGATGATCGCTATCAAGAACATCAATTAGTATTTCAATAAGATGGAGCTCCTCCGCATTTTTCACAAAGTGTTAGGGAGTTTTTGAACAGATCACCGTATTTAACTCCTTTAGACTCCATTCTATGGGGTCATTCAAAGAGTTGAATTTACGCAACAGAACCGGAGTCTCTGGAAGAGTTACGACGACTCATTGTTGAGGAATGCCGTCTAAAAACTCCACAAATGCTCCAGAATGTCAGAGCTCGTTTTGAACAAAATTTGTACTATTGTATGGAAGCTGGTGGTCAACAATTTGAACACTTACTTAACTGAATAAACGTTTGGTTTCGTCTTTCGTTTTTTTTTAACTAAAAATTGATTAATCAGTGCATTTCTAATCACAATGAATGAAATACGTTCTTGCAACTCAAACTGTGAATAATTTTTAAACGAGTAAATAAAACTTCCAAAAAAATTAGTGTGCTGAGTTTAGAAAAGAAAGAGCTTTTAAATGATGTAACACTCGACTCATGTTTCCTATTTAAAATATAAGGGTTGTTATCACCACTCTTAAGGGGTTGATGTGACAAAGTTAAGTTTTATGTCAAAACATGTCCCCACAATATTAAAATTGACGTATTTCAGCGTTTGAACGGTTTCGTTTTTCAGTTTTTTTTAACGAAAAATTGTTTAATTAGTGCATTTCTTATCACAATGAATGAAATACGTTCTTGCAACTCAAACTGTGAATAATTTTTAAACGAGTAAATAAAACTTAAAAAAAAAATTAGTGTGCTGAATTTAGAAAAGAAAGCGCTTTCAAATGATATAACACTCGACTCCTGTTTCCTATTTTATATATAAGGGTTCTTATCACCATCCTTAAGGGGTTGATGTTACAAAGTTGAGTTTTATATCAAAACATCTCCCCCTTAATATTAAAATTGACGTATTTCAGCGTTTCTTAAAAAATAATTTCTCTGGACGCAAATCGGTCTGTTTCGTTTTCAATGCGCCATCCTGTATATACAAACATATGTCTTTTACTGATTAACATTTGAAATACATGGTGTTGGGAATTTCCAAAAAAGCTTGGTATTTTCACAACGCTTAAAACAAAGAAATAGGGTGAAATTTGGTATAGATTATTGTGGGAGAATCCCCACCGACACGCAAACTGATTTTATATCTTGCTCGTCACAGTATGCATTTGGCAACCTTCTAGAAAATTGTTCCGATTCTATCAGGTTTTATGGTTCTTTGTATGCTTTGTATCTCTAAATCAATAATAAAATTTCTTTAGTAAATGTCCCTATATTTCCCAACTCAGTACTGCCAGGAAATGGATAGTAAATATTGACTCTGCTCTTTTTTTTATCATTTAGAAGATATTAGCATACCAAATATTGGCTACAATAAATTTGGTTATCAGTTTTTTGACAATTATTTTAAATTTCAAAATATACCTTTCTTTGCAGTAAGAACAAAAAATGTCTAGTAGAAGAGCAAGACAATTAGAACTAGTTGCAGAAGAAAACAAGCAAAAAGCGTATAAAATTTTAGATGCTAATACATAAAATATGTTTGATACATTTTCAGAGAATACCAAAAACCAGGGGTCAGACTTGGACGCTAATCATTGCGATAATAAACTCCTGGAGCTAGACTAAGACTCACTGACAGCTATTTTTGACTATGATGGCAACTTTCCAAAATATGCTCTCTTGAACAATTACACTGACAATAATATTAACAAAAATTCCAGTTGCTCTAAATGTTAATGCGAATCAACTATCTGTGACGAATCAGTCTGTGATGAAAGTCTTTTAATAATCTTCACTGATGCTAATAGATATTATTAATACCAGAGGAAGATTGTGAGCTGCTGGTGACCCACAATAAACAATTGAGTGTGATCTTGTTGATTAATCTTCAATTATGTGATGATTCAAATGCAACAAATAAAAATTGCAAGAATATTTCATATTATAAAATATCACACTGTGTGTGTGTGTGTGTGTTGTCTTTGTTCATGGCTGCGGTCGTCAGACCATTCGCACATTTTTATATCACACTTTGATCTGCAAAAGAGCCAACTCACCATAAAACCGCCAAACGAAATGCATAATTTATATGTTCAACTGAAGTACTACGTACTGTAGGATATGAAATCATCTGTGACCATGCTTCTGAAAATAATTATCTTTATGACGAAGTGTATGAATCGGACAATGAAAACATCCTAAGCTCACGTCAGTTAGTTAATCATAATGAAATATCAAGCAGTAGTGTTGAGAAAGAATATAGAAATACAAATGAAGGTCGAAAGAAAAGAAAGCGGGGTAAACCAGACTACTGGGAAAAAACTAAAACTAAGGAACTTAGAAAGTCAGGTAAAGCATATTTGGAATGTACCTGTTCCAGAGAAGGCCAAGTTAAACAAGACCAAGTACGAGGTGTCCGGAAATTGGGTCCCTCCTGTATATCAAAAATGTGTGAAAAATCAAAAGTCAGGTTCTGTAATATATTTTCAGATGAAACCAGAACCAAAAAACATTTGAAATTTTGAAGAAAATTGACTTGGGATCAAAGGAAGGTTTTTGCTGCGTCATATGTTTCCAGAATTAGTACAAAGAGACGAAAAAAAATTATGACGAAGTTTCAAGAAGGCTAGGTATATTGTATCAACTTAAAAGTGACAATAATAAAATTCTGCAAGTAATTAGAACAATACCATGGCTTTAAAACCATTCAGTGTTCAAAGTTGGGTAAGAAATTCAGTTTGAGCAATTCATGCCAAAAACGAGTAATCTGCCTGATTTTTGGACTACAACAAAGAGAATTATGCAGGACTACTTTCAAAACAAAAAAACATTCGACTGTCACAGGGGTGTATTTGTATAAACTCCTGAGTTTCACATATGCACGTAGGAACAGGTTTATTAAAAATAGTGCAGTTCACAGCCACACTACCCGGGCAATAAATGACATCCACTTGCCAAATTACCAGTATATAGCATACAAGAAATCACATGTATATGCCAGCTGTTTTTATTTTAATATGCTGATTAAGGCTGCGGATACACTGAGCTGCTTTAAACATAGATTGAAATCAGTTTTGGTTGACAATTCTTTTTATCATATCAGTGAATTTACTGAAAGGTGTACAGGCCCTGAGCAACGGAGAGAATGATAGCAATGGCTGTAAAAATAGCACCGTTGTAACTGTAAATTTAGGTTTAATGTAAACTGATTGTATATTTTTGTAGTTGGTTCTGTACGTTAAGTGGTGTTGTTATTTTTTGACTTCTGTTTTTGTAATTATTTAAGACTGACATTTTATATTTTTCTAATTCTTTGACGTTTCTGTAGTATGTATGTACTTGATCAAAGGCTAATAAAGTTATCTATCTATCTATCTATCTATCTATCTATCTTTTTTTTTAATGGAGGGGGGAAAAATCTTCAAAAGACAGCCGATAATCCGTCGGACTGTGTTGGATTCACTTCCTCTTGGAACTGCCTTACCAACTAAAAACCCCTCCTTTTCTTCACATTTCAGTTTGGAAGTGCATTGCATATCTTCAAACTGACATGTATATTTCCCCTTAGTCCCCTGTTATTCTTGTCTCTCTTTTTAAAACTGCTTCATCTTTTTCTTTCTGTCCTAGCACTGTTTTTACATATTTCTGTATTATTTCCCATTTTTCACTATTCTCTAGCATTGTGCTTACTATGTTTTCCGATGTTACTAGTGTTCCGACCCTGGACGTCGTCTCATCTCGCTTTCCTGTCCATCTGTGGCACTCAAAGAAAGTATGTTGTGGTGTATCTACTGCACCGCAGTACCAGCATTCGTCTGTATCTTTGAGCCTAAACCTCTCTAAGTAACTGGAGAAGCAGCCGTGCCCACTCAGGAATTGGGTAATATGGTAGTCTATCTCTCCATGCTGGCGATTTAGCCATGATCCGACATCTCGTATCAGTCTTTTCGTCCATACTGCCTTTCCAGTATCCTGGTCCCATCTATTCTGCCATTTTTGTGTGATTTCATCCTTTATTTGTTTTCTTTCTGCTACCTCTGGTTTGTATATCTTTTCCCTTTCTTCCACTAGGAGTTCAACTGGCTTCATACCCGTAATTACCTGTATTGCTTCTGCTGAGACAGTGCAGTATGCACTCCCGATCCGTATTGCCTTCCTTCTCTGTAACCTGTCTAATACGTTTCTATATTTTTTATGTTTCATAGCACTCACCCAAATTGGTGCTGCATATAGCATTATGGAATGCGCTACAGACGCGAGTATTCTTCTTTTGGTTGAACAGGGACCACCAGTGCTAGGCATGACTCTGCTCAGAGCTGTTACTACTTTTTCCGTCTTTTTTCCCACTTCGATCACATGCTCTCCCATATCTCCGTCTTTCCCAAAATATACTCCTAGGTATTTCACTCTCTTCGTTGTTTCTATTTCAGTACCATCCACTTCCAGTGTGATGCTTTTAAGGCTGCGTGCTCCGTATAGTATCACAGCTTCTGTTTTGGTCTTCTTTAATTTCAGCTGTTTCGTTTCTACTGTTTGCTGTAATCGTTGCAGGGTGATGTTAGCATTGGTCTTCAGGATGTTTTCAGTATTTGCCGTTACTACTATTGCTGTGTCATCTGCGTATCCTATCAGTGTTACCCCTTCCGGTGTTGGTGTCTCCAAAATAGCATTATAGTATATTATCCACAGCAGTCGTCCCAGGATTGAACCCTGTGGCACTCCAGCGGTCACTTTGATTTCTTGGCCTCTCACCAGTGTCCTTCGGTCTTGTAGGTAGCTTCCAATTATTCACTTTAGGTAGTCACTTACTCCAAACTCCTCTAGTGCCTCCATTATGCCTTTCCATGGTACAGAATTGAACGCGTTTTTAATATCCAGAGTAATCAGCAAGGCATATCTTGTATTTCCAGTTGGTTTCGTCTTACATTCTTTTATTATACTGGTTACTCTCTTCATTGCATCTATGGTTGATTTTCCTTTCAAAAATCCATACTGGTTTTCAGATATTTTCCCCTTAACTTCTTCCATCAGTCTGGTTTTGATCAGTTGCTCCAGAACCTTTCCTGTGGTGTCTATGAGACATAGGGTTCTATACTTGATCTCCAGGTCGCCAGGTTTTTTTGGTTTCTCCACTAGCACAATCCTTGCTTTCTTCCAAATCTTTGGAAATACTCCCTGCTTTAGCTGGTTGTTCATCATATTTTTCATTTACTCTGTCAGTTCACTGATTACTATCTTTATTATTTCCGGGGGTATTTGATCTGGGCCTGGAGCCTTCTTGCTTTTGATCCCTTTCGTAGCATCTATTACCTCTTCATCTCTGAAATTGGGTATGCTTCCCTCTTCTATAAAAAACTGGGGCCATATGTTTTCCTCGTGTTTTGGGAACATATTTTCTGCAATTTGGATCTCCTTTTCTTTGGCAATCTTAGTTTGCGGAACCATTTTGCGCTGCTTGCATAAGATTTGGTATCCTGTACCCCATATATCATTATCCAACTCGTCGCACGTTTTCTTCCAAGATAGGCTTTTTGCTTGTTGAATTGTCTTTCGTAGCTCTGCTCTTTTACCCGTGTACTCATTTCTAAGGTGTTCCTTTTCTTCTTCCGTCATTTGGTTATTTCTGTTACTCCTGGTCATTTTCCTCCTAGCTTTCAGGCATTCTTTTCTTTTCTGGGCTACTGTGCTATTCCACCAGTAGACAGATTTGATATTTCCAGCTTCCTTTTTAACAAATACTCTGTCCATTGCATTGGTAATCGCCGCCATGCCGCTGTTTGCGTCTAAATTTACTATTTGATTAACTTCCTTTCGAAGTTCCCTAATGAACTGGGGCATCTTTACTATAGACACTTTCCATCTTTTTCCCGTCTGCTGTTCTGTGTATGCGTTGGCCTGATCAATTTTAAAATATATATTTTGATGAAGACTTAGATTTTCTTCGTCTGACACTCTCCATTCCTTTATTTGCGAAGCTATCCTTTCTGAACTCATAGTGATATCTATGTACGACTCACTGCCTCTCCTAACAAATGTTGGATCTCTGCCACTGTTGTGGATGATCAGCGAGTGTTGAGCCATCCAATCCAAGAGCATTTTTCCCCTTTCATTTTCTTGTGTTGGGCTCCACATATGTGCTTTAGCGTTTAAGTCCCCTGCCACTATTATTTCTTTCCTTTGGGTGTTGATGCTTCTACCTAGTAGTTGGAGGTATGTTAAATACTGCTGGTTTGTTATATTCGGCGATGAGTAACATGAGTATATCACCACGCCCCTTAACTCCACCCACGCAAAACCTTTATGCTCTATTCCACTGCTTAGTACCTCAATGTTTCTGTTGCATACATATATTGCAGCATCACTGTTTCTGTCCTTAATCCATTTGCCCTTCTTGATTTGTTTTTTGTTAGGTTCTGCCACTAATATTATATCCACGTCTCCTGTTTTTGCGGTCTTATATAACAAGTCGACTGCCTCTCTCCCTCTGTCTATATTAACTTGTAGTATATTCACTTCGCTTTTTTTCAGCAGCCTTTTTTCTCCATAACTCATTTATTAGCTTTTTATATGCAGGACATACCATTTCGTTTGCCAAGTGTCCCTTCTTTTTACACGCTTGACAGTATGCTTCATTTTCGCAGTCTTTGATTACGTGGTCTTCCTGTCCGCATTTCAGGCATTTCCCAGTCATGTCGTCCTCTGATTTACAAACATTTGCATAGTGACCGTACTTTTGGCATTTGTAGCACTTAATAGGGGCTATCCTTTCTATTACTCTACACCTTGACCACCCTGTTTTGAATCTGTGTTTTTCTAGGAGCATGTTTGCCCCTTCAATCGGCAGTTGTATGTTCGCATTTTGTTGTCCTCTACTATTTGCTTTTTGTGACATCTTTATTGTCACTTCTTCATCTCTTATGTTTGTGTCTCTTATTTCAGTTTTCACAGCTTCTCTCACTTCTTTTTCACTAGTTATATCGTCCATATCGAGTATTACTATATTTCGTCTTTTATTCTTTAGCTGCACTTCTGCCACGTCTTTGAGTGTTTCTTGAAATGCCAATTTAACTGTTTCTCCATTGCCCCCTTTTTTACTCAGAATATTTATTTTCACATATCCTTCCTTGGTTTTTTCAACCTTGTCTACTTTTATGTCCAATTTATCCAGGTCAACCTTTTTCTTCATTTCCTTCAACAATTCTGCATATGTCTTTTCTGTTGTCGTGGGTTTTACCAGAATAGCCTCTCTTCTCGCTCTTTGTCTATTTTGTCTTTGTATTTGCCACTCTTTTTCCTTGTATTGATGTTCCTTTTCCTCTTGGCTTCCTTTTTTTACATATATCTTGATGCTGTATTCTCCTTCCCTGAACACCAGCTCCGCAGCTTTCCGCAAATAGATTTCTACCTCTTTTCTTATACATGTTATTATCAGGTTTTTGTTTCCATTATTTCTACTTATGCTCTTTATTTTCTCCAATACTGTGATTACATCTTCTACATTCTTATCTTTATTTGTGGAGTTTTGCCCTTCTACTCCTGCTAGGTATATATTTCTGGTGTCCGTTTCAGTTATTCCATGGTCGTCCATTATTTTACTACAGTTTGTTGTGTATACCAGTTTCCCTGGCTGCACCACTTTTCGTCTAATGATACTTTCGATTTGAGGTTGTATTTCACTTTTCGTTCGTCGTTTTATTAGCGGGTTTTTTTCTTCAATTTCAGAGTCTATTACTACCACAACATCTTTCTCTTTAGCACCCTGTATTATTCCCCCTTTTACAACTTCAGTGACTGTATACACTTCCTCTGGCCATTTTTCTTGTATTAGTTGTCTTACTTCCTCTATATCAGTTTTCAGGGCCTTCCCCTGTGTCAGTTTTTTTATTCTATTTGCAATTTTGTTTTCTCCACTGTTTGATATTTCCTCATCCTCTGTCTGCATGCCTATGTCTATAGTTTGCTTTTTGACATTCTGCTTTACATGTATGTTCACAATATCTTCTCCCTCAGCATCCTGGATTGCTGTATCCTTGAGCGGTGTTGTCGTTGCTTTTGCTATCCATTCTCTTATATCGTTCCTCATTAGGCTTTCCATACCAAGAGCCAGATCTCCTGCTGTTTCCTTTATTTCCGTTTTCACTTTGTATCCACCCTCCACCGCTTTAACCAATTTTTTAATATTTCGGTTTAATCGCTCTATTATTTTAAGAAATTCCTTCGCCTCTTTACCTTTGGGAGTTTCTTCTCTTTTCCTCTTCTGGTCTCTTATAGGTGTTACTTCTAGTACCCTCTGCTTCTTTTCTGGTTGTTTATTTATTTTATCTTCTGTTATGAATAGTTCACCAAGATCCGTCAATGATCTTGCCCTATCTCTCATTGGTGGTGATCTAGAAATCAAGCTTTTCTTCACAAAAGGGTTCGCTGCATCATACTGAGTTTCCTTTCCAGTATCTTTGCTAAGTGGACCAGCCTGGTTGCCTACCAGGTCCACTGGGCAGTAGCTTGTTAACGGTCGGGGAAAGCTTGCTCGCTCACCTCCCTCTCCGACCGGTTCTAGGGATCCGATCCCTTGTCCAGTAACCTCATCAATATTCTTATTTAGTGCCATTGAGCCATTGAGATCTATTGTATTTTGCATTTTATACCTATTGCTAGGTTGTTCATAGCCATGCCGTCATCTTGATTTCCGTTTTTTTTTTGTTTGGTTTTTTTTATAGCGGGAATTGGAAATGACACCTAGCCCTCGGAAACCTAATAGCGTCGGTGCCAGAAAAGATCAAGAGTCGGCCGAGAGTAAGAGATATAGAAGTCTGGCCAAATAGGAAAGATGAAAGAGGAGGGGCCTCACCCAAGACAAGTTGAAGAAAGGTGAGCAGCCCAGCTCAGGTGTGTATGTGTGTAGGTAGTCGTTTGTATGGGTGTGGGTGTACGTGTTTTGTGCTATCGTGTGGTGGTGCACCCCCGTAGTCGCTATCCACGTACTCGCAAGACGCGAGCCCCTGGGAGATCTATCTATCTATCTATCTATCTATCTATCTATATATATATATATATATATATATATATATATATATATATATATATATATATATATATATATATATATATATATATATATATATATATATATATATATATATATATATATATATATATATATATATATATATATATATATATATATGTATCACACCAATAACTCAAAAAATAATGAGCCTATTTTGATAGAATTTGGCGTGTACCTTCCTTTTGTAAATATCTTAAATAAGTTCGTTAGTCAGAAAAATCGGACGAGGTTTTCTGAAAACATTTTGAGTTTTCATTCGAAAAAAAATTTTATCTTAAAAAATAATGGGCCGATTTTGATAAAATTTGGCAGCTGCCTTCCTTTTGTAAATGGCTTGGACAAGTTCGTTAATCAGGGAAATCGAACGAGGTTTTGCAGAAAAAATTTGATTTTTTATTATAAAAAAATTTTATCTTAAAAAATAAAAATCTATGATAGCGAAATTTGGTAGGTAGGTAAATTCACTACCATAACGCACTTACTGCGTCCAGGCTTTTCTAGAAGAGGAAAACCGACCAGATCCAGAAAAGCTTCGAGATGATATTAAGCTACTTGGTCGACATATCTGAGAAATAAAATCCCTTGAATCTTTATCTCGAAGAACAAAACACGCATATTATGCTGGATATGAGTGATAAAGTTACTAGTAAGTTGTATTCTGAGTTTATTGCACTGAAAATAGGAGCAGTTCCTACACTATTACTATTTTTAACATCCTATCTTTCAGAAACCGGATTTTCTGTGGTGGCTGCTTTGAAGACAAAATATAGATCTCAGCTGGATATAGAAAAAAAGGTGAGAGTATCAATTCCTAATAGTAAACCTTCTTTCGAATAACTTTGCCCTGTATAACAGCCCCACTAATGATTATTAATCTTGTTTTTTATTAAATATTGATAAGTTAATTTAGAAGTCATTGTGCAGTACTGATACAATCCTATATAAATGTATAATATTCCTTATCTTTCAGTAAATTTACATTATTTATTAATATATTTTTTATCATTTTTTCCCAATAGGCTCGCGCCCCCCACTTGTTCTTGTCACGCCGCCCTAGAGGGGGCGCACTCCACAGTTTGAGAATCGCTGGTCTAGAGTACGACCAGTTTTGCAATAAAAAATCTGTATAGAGTTAACCCTTTTTTATGAGGTTTAGTGACTTTTGGTGTTCCAGCTAGTACTAAGTATTGTCATCGCTAAATTATATATTTTGATAATTTTTTGCTTTCTGGCATGATTCTGAGATAATTATATTATTATTGGTTAGATAGGTCATTGTTTTCTTTAAAATGCTATTGCTACAGTCCATAGCTTATATATAGAAATGCCAGTCGTCTTGCCAATTATTCTGTTTGTTACGATTGTACCGCAGTAACCTCTGGCGACCTTAAGAGGTATTTTCTATATGACTATAACTAATACATAATTGATATCTAATACTACATATCGATTCGTAATTATTGTTTATGGCATACCTTAGTAATCAAAGCAAGTTGTAATTGTGGAAGATAAAATTGTAAATTTTATAGATACGTATATGTATATATATATATATATATATATATATATATATATATATATATATATATATATATATATATATATATATATATATATATATATATATATATATATATATGCGTGTGTGTACATATATAGGGTGGCGCATTGAAAACGAAACAGACCGATTTGCGTCCAGATATTTTTTTTAAGAAACTCTGAAACACGTCAATTTTAATATTGCGGGGGACATGTTTTGACATAAAACTCAACTTTGCCATATCAACCCCACAACGGTGGTGATAACAGCCCTTATATTTTATATAGGGAACATGGGTGGATCGTTACATCATTTGAAAGCTCTTTCTTTTATGAATTCAGCACACTAATTTTTTGGAAGTTTTATCAACTCGTTTAAAAATTATTCATAGTTGAAGATAAAAAACGCACTTAACTCATTCCGATAAGAAATGTGTTGATAGTCAATCTTCTGTTGGTTTGTAAACAAAAAATGGACTATCAGAATATTTCTTATCGGAATGAAAGAAATGCGGTTTATTATTTCAGTTTGTCGGTCGGTTTGATACTTGATAGTACTACCGAAAATTAATTTCACGATGGTGTATTCTGTACAAGAGAAAGTTGAAATAATTACTCTTTTTTTCAAAAACGATGACTGTGCAAACCGTACCGCAAATTTGTTTAATGAACGACATCCGAACAGACATGTTAACAGAAAATACATTTTAGAGTTAGCTGCAAAGTTTCGACAAAGTGGTTCAGTAGCCAACACAAAACGGGATCCTGAACGTGAATTTCAGGTTAGAAATGAGAGTACTGAGATTGAAGTTTTAGGACAAATTGCTGCAGGCTCAACTTTGAGCACGAGAAAATTGGTCACTGTTTCAAACATCAAAAGAAGAACTATTCAGCGAATATTGAAGTATCATAAATTTCACCCGTATAAAATTCATCTTGTACAACAACTGAATGAAGATGACTTTGATCGGCGGCTGGAGTTTTGTGAAGTTACGACTGCACGAATACCTGATAACGGGAACTTTCTGTTCAATATCTGCTTTTCAGACGAGTGTACGTTTTTATTAAACTAGTCAATCGTCATAATTGTCGTTATTGGGCAGATAATAATCCAAGAAATTTTCACGAAGTCCACATTCAAACTCAACCGAAATTGAATGTCTGGACTGGCATTTTTGGAGACCGTTTAATCGGACCAATTTTTCTTGATGGCAATTTGAGTGGCGAAACGTATTTGGAGTTACTAGAAGATATCGTTTACCCTCTACTAATTGACATTGTTGAAAATGATGATCGCTATCAAGAAAATCAGTTAGTGTTTCAACAAGATGGAGCTCCTCCGCATTTTTTACAACTTGTTAGGGAGTCTTTAAACAGAAAGTTTCCAGGACAATGGATTGGGCGTAGAGGTGCTATTGAGTGGCCCCCTAGATCACCGGATTTAACTGGTTTAGACTTCTTTTTATGGGGCCATTTAAAGAGTAGAATTTACGCAACAGAACCGTAGTCTCTGGAAGAACTGCGACGACGCATTGTTGAAGAATGCCGTCTAACAACTCTACAAATGCTCCAGAATGTCAGAGCTCGTTTTGAACAAAATTTGTTCTTTTGTATGGAAGCTGGTGGTCAACAATTTGAACACTTACTTTACTGAATAAACATTTTTGAACATTTGATCTAATTTTTCAGTTTTTTTAACGAAAAAATGACTAATTATTGCATTTCTTATCACTATGAATAATTTTTAAACGAGTTAATAAAACGTCCAAAAAATTAGTGTGCTGAATTCAGAAAAGAAAGAGCTTTCAAATGATGTAACACTCGACCCATATTCCCTATTTAAAATATAAGGGTTGTTATGACCACCCTTAAGGGGTTGATGTGACAAAGTTGAGTTTTATGCCAAAACATGTCCCCCTCAATATTAAAATTGAAGTTTTCCAGCGTTTCTTTAAAAAAAAATAATTTCTGGACGCAAATCGGTCTGTTTCGTTTTCAATGCGCGAGTCTGTATATCTATATATATATATATATATATATATATATATATATATATATATATATATATATATATATATATATATATATATATATATATATATATATATATATACGTGTGTGTGTACATATATACTGAATGGTGATCAGTTTTAATAAAATTTATACATGATGTGTATTTCCTCAAACTGAAGAAATTATTAGGTTTTAAAACTAAAGTATCAAAAAAGGTCGAGAGGCAGCCAGTGCGTTATGGAAGTGAATTTTCATAAAAATGTTTTAATAGCAAATATGTCTCTCTAACGCAAGCAGGCATCAATATGGTTACCGGTATAACGTATATAGTAGAAATAACCCACCATATCTTATCCCAATAACTTATTGTTTGAAAATGTACAAAAAATTTCCAAAAATAAACTTGAAGTGTTTCCGAGATAACTGGTTTCCTAGCGAACAAACCTTGAGTTAATAGCAAATTTGATTACTGAAATTTGAGGCATTTCATGAAAATTCGCTACCAAAAGACTCTTTTTTTCCTCCTTAGGGCCCATCCGCGATTGCCGCCCTGATAGCACCGCAGCCTTTGGCTTATTTTGCATGGTTGTATACAGTCTATATTTTTAACACTTTGTGTTATTTGCAGCTGGCGTGACAACATACTACTTGGTTCCGCAACTAGGTGGCGGCACGTTGCTTCGTGTTTTACCACTCACTTAGTGTTGGAAAGCTGGCTACCATAGCCGTATTACTTTATAGGTGTATTTTCGCTACAATTAGTATGCTGTACTGACGAGCTCTAATTAGAGCGAAACCGGTCTACGGTTCTAATTGTGGTGAGAATGCATCTAGCCTGACTACGTCATTGTTTACATGCGTTTGTCAAAGACAATTTTTATAGTGTTTAAAGAATTACTGTATTATTCCAGTCCGGTGGTTTATTTGCCTTTGAGCATTAAATTATAATTCTTATATTGGTAGCTCTCAAATACGACTATGATAAAAGCGAATTTTCTTTTAAGAATATTAATCTTTGTCGAATGATATCATGACCCAATTTTGTGAGCATTACAAAGTAGTATTTTACTGTTTAATTTAATATCCAGTCAGTTTTACTCTTAAGGTAGTGCCATTACTTCACCCTCCCCTAATAAAATATCAGACCATGTTTAAGGAAAAACATGTAACGTTAGTAAAATATGTCGAAAAAAGTCTGGACGCAGCAAGTGCGTTATGGCAGTGAATTTTCATTAAAATATTTTTAATAGCAAATATGTGTGTATTTTTTTAAGAAAGCCGGCAGCAAATTTGGTTACCAGTATAACCTATATAGTCAAAACAATGTTCCATGTTTCATCAAAATAACTTTATTGTTTGAAAATGTACAAAAATTTCGGAAAGTAAACTCAGGTGTTCCCGAAAAAACTCGTTTCTTGGTAAACCTTATAGGTTAATAGCAAATTGAGCTATTCAAATATGAAGCATTTGATCAAAATTCGCTACCATAACGCACTTGCTTCGTCCAGGATTTCTTTTCTTACAAACATGCATTATATTTCGATGGAAAATGCAAAAATATAATATATAAATATAACATAAGACGTGTTTGATTAAAAAAAAAAGAGAATTTGTATCACCAACGACTTCTGGGCCAGCCTGTGATTGTAGAAATATTTTTAAGATGTAGCTCAAGACACCCTATAATTAATGTATACAATTTTTTTTCATATCTTGTGTAATAACGGATATATTGAGCTTTATTAATTTTTTTACGAACATTCGACAAAAATTATATACTATTAAACGATAAACTCTATAGCTAAGGCTACTGCCAAGCATCATCATTCGACCAGGTCTGGCACGCAGCGCTGCTTAATAAACTTCCGGCCTATGGCCTACCACCAAAACTCTGTATGTGGACAGCAAATTTCCTCTCCAACAGGAGCATATCTGTTGTTGTGGATGACCATTCCTCTAAACTGTATCCAATTAATGCAGGAGTTCCTCAAGGTTCAGCTTTAGCCCCTACTTTGTTTCTTCTCCACATCAATGACCTCCTCTCGAGCACACCCCACCCAGTTCACAGCTACGCAGACGACAGCACCCTCCATTCAAATATACAATATTCTAAGCCTGTCTCTTTAGCCCAATTAGATGAGGATCGCAGACTCATGGAGGGTTCTGTCTCCGTGGATCTCCAAAAAATATTAGAGTGGGGAAGTAGAAATCTTGTACAATTCAACCCCAGCAAAACTAAGTCTTGTTTTCTTTCTCACAAGAGATACACCAGCACTAGACCCATCACAATGAACAACCAAGTTATTCAAAGTAATGAGTCCTTTTCTCTTGTTGGCATTTGTGGATCGAAATATTAATTGGCACCAACATGTCACATCAATTGCAGAAGCGGCTGCTAAGAAATTAGGCTTCCTCTTCCGGGCTCGCAAATACTTTTCACCAGCTAATCTCTATACCTTATATACTTCACAAATAAGGCCAAACCTTGAATACTGCTCCCACATCTGGGGTGCCGCTGCCGCTTCTACACTCGCTATCCTGGACTCCATTCAAAAGAGAGCTATACGTCTCATCGGTGACCCTACCCTCACCCAAAGGCTGCCATCCCTTGCCCACCGACGTGCCGTTGGTGACCTCTCTCTCTTTTATAGATATCTGCACGGGCACTGCTCAGAGGAGCTTTTCTCCATAGTTCCCCCACCTGCTGCCCCCAACAGATCCACCAGGGGAACAGAGCGAATGCAACCTTTTACTGTCCAGGTCACCAGACATAGAACATCTTGTTATTCCCGCTCTTTTGTCCCGAGGACTTCCAAGTTGTGGAATTCCTTGCCGGCACATGTTTTTCCTTCTCCTCCGAACCTCCAAACCTTCAAGTCCAGAATTAACAAGCTGCTTCTTTCCTCCTTGTCAACACCCACGGTACGATAGTATTTAGGCTGTAAGTCCTCGTGGTGTGTTGTTGAAATTAAAAAAAAAAATCAGAGAAAGTGTCTATTTGAAATGAATTTTCTGGAAATAATTTAGTAAAATGAAGGACAATGACGGTTGAAACTAAGACTTCAGGGTTTGTAAAACATTCTTCTTGAGATATTTTCTTTCTATTGCCCATATTAGATTCAAGTTCTTTGCCTAAATGTTGCCAGTTTTGACGTTTTAAATCGCAACTTTGACGTTTTGAGGGAAACCCCAATTAATTTTTATTTAAAAGTCTATAACTTATTTGTCTTTTAACATAGAAAGCTAAATTTTGGTAGGTAACTTAAAAATAACGATATAAACTCGCATACCAAATTTGGTTGCCTTTACTTTGTTAATTCGGGAGATGTAAATTTTGGGCCGATTTTCTTGGGTAACGAAATTATCCAAGCCATTTACAAAAGTAAGGTACTCACTAAATTTAATTAAAATCGGTTCATTATTTTTTGAGTTATCGGTGTGATACATATATGTATCTATATATATATATATATATATATATATATATATATATATATATATATATATATATATAGATATATATATATATATATATATATATATATATATATATATATATATATATATATAAACATATAAAAATTGAAACTGACCCCGGATATATGTTCTGGGGGGCCTAATAAGCGCTCATTTGATGAAAATTTTTTCAAAATTCAAAATTCGGGATCTCCTCATTAGTGTTTTTTTTAAAGAAAATTCACTAAAAAATAGGAGGTTTCAAAGCTCTTTTTGATCCTAAATGTTATATTAATTAATCAATCTTAAAGTGGTTTAGATTTTGTATTACTACTTTGTTCCGCTTATATTTCAGCAAAGCCCATATATATATATATATATATATATATATATATATATATATATATATATATATATATATATATATATATATATATATATATATATATATATATATATATATATATATATATATATATATATATATATTCTTATACAACACACAGCTATGCATAAATTAATGAAATTTTTATTTTGTGTTCTCCGGAAGAACCTACAGCAACAAATAAACATAGAAACAAAATCGTACCAATCTGGAATTACCTATATAAATAAATAATGAAAAATAAAACCAACCAAACCATCGTACTGTTCGAACGAGCCCGCGGGTTTCGCGGGTCGTTTACCTTGCGACCATCCAAATTTATATCCACTCGAAACAGAGAAACTTAATGAAGTCTTCACAGTTCAGAACATGTATCAGGCTGTCTAAAGAATTTATTGAACATGATTTCTTGCAATTAACAAACATTAACGATTATATATTAATGTATTAATATGCGAATAGCAAAGTTTCATGTCAGAGTAGTCAAACACTATAAAGCAATAATGACTTCCTCCATGACCTGCATTTGTAGAAGAGTTTGCTAGGTCGTGCTTTGGAAAATACGAGCATACTTACAATCGGAAAATTTAAAATTTGAATCAAACAAAAACTTTAACCGAGATATGCTAATTACACGGACACTTGTGTGTGTTTTGTTTCATTAACGTCTGCCCATTTCCGCGACTATGGCCAATCACCGACGCCAGGGAGCAGTTTCACCTCACTATCCTGGAAATTTTGCCGAACCCCTGCCTTTCTATAAGGAGGGTAGGGATCTTTAACGTGCCTAACATCGCATGGACACGGGACCGACGGCTTTACGCCCCCTCCGAAGGGCGGAACGTGCAGACATTCAACTTGCTTAAATACAATTCCAGAACCTCGGTTGATGTTAGTGTTACAGTTTGTACTGAAAAAGTGAAAGGAGAAACCTGGGATCGAACCCAGTACCCATCGGTTCAGAGGCACACGTTCTTGCCCCTGAACCACCGAGTCTCTAACACGGGCACTTCATATTTACGAAATTTTTTTTTCATAATTTAATTTGGTAAATAATTAAAGACGCAACATAAAATTTGTTATTAGTGAATTTTCTTTAAAAAAAATGCAATAATAAGGAGATCCCGACCTCTGAATTTTGAAAAAATTTCTTCAAATGAGCGCTAATTAGGCCCCCTAGAACACATATCCAGCTTCAGTTTGCATATATTTATATATATATATATATATATATATATATATATATATATATATATATATATATATATATATATATATATATATATATATATATATATATATATATATATATATATATATATATATATATATATATATATATATATATATATATATATATATATATATATATATATATATATATATATATATATATATATATATATGTATGTATCACACCGATAACTCATAAAATAAACGGTTGATTTTGATTAAATTTGGTAAATACCTTGCTTTTGCAAGTGGCTTGGATAAGGTGGTTAGGCAGGAAAATCGGCCCAGGTTTTCACGAAATATTTTGTGTTTTCTTTCGAAAAAAAAATTGTATCTCCGGAAATAACAAAGTAAGGGCAACTAAATTTGACACACAAGTTTAGATCACTATAAGTAAATTACCTACCAAAATTTAGCTCTGCAAGTTAAAATACAAAAAAGGTAGAGGCATTTAAAGAAAAATAAATTGGAGTTTTCCTCAAAACGTCAAAGTCGCGATTTAAAACGTCAAAATTGGCAACATTTAGGCAAAGAACTTGAAGCTAACACGGACTATGGTAAGAAAATGTCTCAAGAAGAATGTTTTACAAACCCTGAAGTCTTAGCTTCAACCGTCATTGTCCTTCATTTTACTAAAATATTTCAACAACATTCATTTCAAATAGACCCTTTCTCTGATGCTTTCAAAGTAGTCTTAGCTATAGAGTTTATCGTTTAATGGTATATAATTTTTGTTGAATTTTCGTAAAAAATCAATAAAGCTCAATATATCCGTTATTATACAAGATACGAAAAAAAAATTGTATACATTAATTATAAGGTGCCTTGAGCTATATCTTAAAAAATATTTCTCCGGAAATAACAAAGTGAGGGCAACCAAATTTGGCGCGCGCGTTTATATCATTATAGGTAAATTATCTGCAAAAATCTAGCTCTGTAAGTTAAAAGATAAAAAAGTAAGAGGCATTTAAAGAAAAATAAATTGGAGTTTTCCTCAAAACGTCAAAGTCGCGATTTAAAACGTCAAAATT